>CAUYUJ010009879.1:0-7500 GCA_963575745.1 Prorocentrum cordatum
TGTTGGATCAGACTGGCCACCAAAGCTCTGGTGTTGGGGTTCCCCCCCCCCCCCCCCCAGATGCTGCATTTGGAACTACAACTATGCCTGTCAGCGCGCACCCTTGCGGCGCGCGACTGTTTCTCGGAGCCCTTCCAACCGACGAGGAGCGTGATCCAGGGATTACGCAGCGGGACGGGGTTCGCGAGATGCATGACATATTTCGTGCTCGATCAGATGTCCCAGAGGCACCCGCTGGTCGACGTGCGGTTGTGGATAGACAGCCTGTCGCAGTTTATGGCAGGATCACGGCAAGTTATTCGTAAGGTCATGGTCAGAGTGCTGCATCAGACTTCTCAGTTGCTCGACGCCGACGGCCTGAAGATTGCAGCGAAGAATGTGGTCTTATGTTCGAAGTTCCAGGACGCTAAGTTCATCTCGGCCAAGTTGAAGGCCAAGGGGGTTGAGGTCATCCCCGTCCTGCAGACGGCCTACCTAGGCATCGACATGGGGGCGGGGCGCCAGGCCAAGGCCACCGCGCGAAAAACGGGTGGTCAAGGCTGGCGCCATGTCCTCCAAGATAATTCGGTTTGCACGAGCCTCGAAGAGGCACCGTCCTGCAGCTCGCCTCGAACAGTGCGGGGCGCAACCAGCTGGCCACTACGGCCACGAGGTGTTGGGCGTCTTCGGGAGCAGGATGTTGAGTATGAGACGGAAGTTAGGGCACGCGGCGAGCTCCTCCCGACGGGGACGCTGCCTCACCACTGTGCTCGACTTGCGATGCCCCGACATGGACCCAAGCTACAGGCTGCCCGTCGACGCAGTCAAGCTCTGGCTGGCGACCTGGCAGCCGGAGGCCAGGTTGAGAGCGGGCATCGCTCGAGCTTGGCCAGTGGTGGTGTTCAAGCTCACAGCGCTACCTGTGCAGATGCGCCCCCGTCATGTCAGGGGGCCTTTGCCTGCGCTGGTGGCTTACTTGCTACAGTACAGATGGGGCCCAATTTCACCGTCAGAATGGGGCGCTCGGCCTGAGGGAGAGCTGGGTCGTGAGGCTTCTATCTTTGATCAGCTCGGCCCAGGCGATGACGTGTCATCCTTAGTTGACGAATTTGACAAGACCATTCGTGCCCACCAGTGGGCTGGCGCAGCCAGCCACTTCTGCGGCGAGGGCCTGCAGGAGGGGGCCGACAACATGTCTTTTCGTCACTTTCTGAAGCTGCTGGAGAGCGCCAAGAAGGGCCACCAGCTAGCAGAAACGATGTTGTGCGTGGCTGCAGGAGGCACATGGCCTCGGCAGCGCATCATGGACGAGGTTGGAGGCCTCGACACAGCGACCTGCCCGAGATGCGGAGAGGCGGCCGAGACCCCTCTGCACAGATTGTGGCTATGCCGTTGCAATGTCGGGTCCCGTGCATATGTACAGTCAGACAACCTGACCACAGAGGCGGTGGCTCAACACGAGTCTCACGCCTGTTTTTGGCTCAGGGGGATCATCCCAGGGAGTTGGACCAAAGTGCCCCCTCCTCCTCTTGAGCCTCAGTGGGCCATCAGTGGTGTCAATGAGTTGGGCCCCACCACTCTTGGGGTGGGTTCCCACGAGGGCCCAAATTTTCTCTTTGGGGACGCGAGCGGTGGCGAGGACTCCAAGGACCCTCGCCTCCGCAGGGTTGGGCTTGGTGTTGTCTCGGTCTCGAGCTTTGAACCTTTCAGAGTTGGTACCGCGATCCGTGGCCCCCTCCATGGCCCCAAGCAGTCTGTGCCCAGAGGCGAATTAATGGCATTAGTTCTAGCAGTACGTTACAGTAGAGGCTTCACGATTTTTGTGACTGACAATGAGTCGGTGGGTGCAGGCTGGTACGGTCGACGATTCCTCGACAATAAAGGGGAGAATCAGGACCTCTGGCACGAGCTGGGTCAGCTTGCGGTGTCTAGGGAATTTTCTGAGATTGTAGTTCCCCAGGTGCCGTCGCATCTGTCTGCTGCCCAGGCGGTCTCGGGTCCTCACCCGCTCTGGCTGGTTCTCGGGAACACGGCCGCCGACGAATTAGCAGGCTTGGCGGCGAAAGAGAACAGAGTTCAGGCGCCCATCAGGGCGCAAGTTGCTCAGGTTGAACACAAGGCGATCCTGGTTAGGAAAAGGCTGCTCAGGTCTACTCTTGACGCCACGGTTGCCGAAAAGCGGTCCCCTTTGGTCAAAAAAGTGCGCCTGCCCCCTCCCTCTCCTGCGACTGTGTCTATTTTTACTTCTCAGCACCAGCTCTCGGATGACGGGAGAAGTTGTCTCAGGTGTCGTGGCAGCGCTGCAAAATACGCTCTCACCAAGTGGAGGATCACCCCGTGTCTTGAATTGATTCCGCAGCATAATTCGGAGTTTCTTCGGTTGCCGAGGGGTCAAGCTATTCACATCGGGGGCGGTCTCACACATGTCAGTCATAACTTATTATATCACAAGAGCCTCAAATTATGGTTATGCAAGGAGTGTGGATACTATGGGAGTGCCCAGCTCAGAGGTCTGGGCTCCGTTTGTTTGGCCTCCCCCACACCAAAGCGAATCGAATACATTAGTAATATATACGACGGCAAGATGCCGAAGTAATAGCCTCATCTATGCCGAGCCGATCTCGGCGGCGGATTGGGTGACGTTTTAATCGCTTCGCGATCGGTCCATTCCATTCCATTCCATTCCCTCCCCCTCCCCCTCCCCCTCCCCCTCCCCCTCCCCCCCCCCCCCCTCCCCCTCCCCCTCCCTCCCCCTCCCCCTCCTCCCTTCCCCCTCCCCTCCCCCCCTCCCCCTCCCCCTCCCCCTCCCCCTCCCCCTCCCCCTCCCCCTCCCCCTCATCCTCCTCCTCCTCCCCCTCCTCCCCCTCCCCTCCTCCTCCTCCTCTCTCCTCCTCCTCCTCCTCCTCCTACTCCTCCTCCTCCTCCTGTCCTCCTCATCCTCCTCCTCCTCCTCCCCCTCCTCCTCCCTCCTCCCTCCTCCTCCTCCTCCTCCTCCGCCTCCTCCTCCTCCTCCTCCTCCTCCTCCTCCTCCTCCTCTCGTCCTCGTCCTCGTCCTCGTCCTCGTCCTCGTCCTCGTCCTCGTCGTCCTCGTCCTCGTCCTCGTCCTCCTCCTCCTCCTCCTCCTCCTCCTCCTCCTCCTCCTCCCCCTCCCCCTCCTCTGCACGTGCGATTCGTCGGGTCTCGCGTCCAGCGGGTCGGTGGCTTCTTGCAGAACGCGTGCGCTTGCAATCTGGAGCGGCCGTGCCTCTGCCCAGTTCTTCTACCACTGTCCCCGCGCATGGTCTTTGGCGGCGCGCAGAGGAGTGGGGGAGGAGGAGGAGGAAGAGGAGGAGGGGGAGAAGGAGGAGGAGGAAGAAAAGGAGTACAAGGAGGAGGCGCAGGAGGAGGAGGAGGAGGAGGAGGAGGAGGAGGGGGAGGAGGAGGGGGAGAAAGGCTTTTGAGAAGGAGGCTGCTTCTTAGAAGGCGCGGGCTTTACGTCTACAGACAAGGCTCGCGCCTTCTGAGAAACAGGGGTCCTTCTAAGAAGCTTCCCACCTTCTCCCATACCCCCTCTGCGAGTGGCTGATTTCTGTTCCATAACCATCTTGGCCACAGCTATGCGTTGCAGAACGGATCCTTCCGACTGCTGCAACTGTTCCGACGTTCTGGTGGAAACTGCGGGGTGTAAACTGTGTGATGCGGGCTATGTCATGAATGCGGTGTGGTGTAGGAGGAGGACGAGGAGGAGGAGGACGAGGAGGAGGAGGAATAATGTGGTGTTAGCTATGCGGTGCAGGTTACGCGGCGAATGCTGCGTCACGAGGCGCCCACGAGCCGGCACGGGCGGCAGCGTGGCGCAACCCCGACAGCGCCCACGGGGCGGCACGGGCCCTCCACGTGGCGAAACCCAACACTCCTACATCCTCTAGAGCGCGTGTCGTGGACAACCGCCTGGAAAAAACACCTTGGCAACCTTGGCACGTTGGAGCCGGAAAGAAGGGGGGGGGTTCGAACCAGGGCCCCCCCCTCCCCTTGCCCCTGCCCAATGGGGGGGTTCGAACCAGGGCCCCCCAACCCCATGCCCCTGCCCCTGCCCAATGGGAGGGACGTCCGATGTGGGGTGGGGGCCGTCGTCGCTGTCGTCGTCGTCGTCGTCGTCGTCGTCGTCGCTGCCCAACGGCGCCAGCGCCGGCGCCCAAACGGGGGGCCCCCATCCCAGTTCGAACCCCCCCCTTGCAACTCATGGGGGCTCGTGTGCGCGTCGTCGTCGCCGTTGCCGCCGTCGCCATCGCCGTCGTCGCCGTCGCCGTCGTCCTCATCATTGTCGTCGCTGCCAGACGGTGCAGACGTCGTCGGGGGGCCAATGAAGGAAGGAGGTCCGAACAGGGGTGTGGGCCGTCGTCGTCGTCGTCTTCGTCGTCGTCGTCTCCGCCGCCCTCGTCGTCGTTTTTGTCTTTGTCTAAATGTTTGTCTTTGTTTTTGCCTTTGTCAATGTCGTCGTCTTTGTCTGTGTCGTCGTCTTTGTTTGTGTCGTCGTCTGTCTTCGTCTTTGTTTTTGTAGTCGTCGACGTCGTCGTCATTGTGTTTGTTTTTGTCTTTGTCTTTGTCGTCGTCTTCGTCGGTGTCTTTGTCTGTAACCTGTAACTTTCTGTTTGTCAATGTAATCGTCGACGTCGTCGTCGCTGCCCGACGGCGACGGCGACGGCGCCGGCATTCGCCGTCACGTGGTACAAGGGAAACACAAATGTCTGCGCGCTGCGCGCTCGCATTCCCAATGTTTGAACAGCCGTTTTCGTGGACTCTTCTGCATTGATAGCACCATGTGCATGTCGTGCCTCGCTGCCGCAATGAGATATCCATCGTGTTCCTCGGTGACAACGAGCAGCGCGGGTGCGGTCGGCGTTAGCTCGCGCGGCAAACGTGACCGTCGCACCGAAAACGGAACGGGAGAATGGAGTGCCGCAGGAATGAAGGGGGCAGGGCGCCGGATGTCTGGGGCGGGAGAAGGGGGATTCCTTTGCGCTCGAAGCAGCCTGCAAAAACGTGCAAGCGTCGCTCCGGGAGGGGCAGAGACGCGCAGACGGTCAAACTTCGACTGGGCATCGGCCACGCGGGACAGGACGCGATGCAATTCTACGGGCCCTTCCCCAGCATGAAGAAAGGCGAACAGCGCGTGTCGCAGGTCTGCGCGCCACGCCAAAGAGCGCTGAAGCCTGCGTCCGCGCCCGAGCCTGAACGCCGCGGCCTCGCCGCGCGCGCGCCTCGCCGACGGGGTCGACGGCCCTGGCGCACTCGACATCCACCAACAAATCAGCGCGCGGAGCCGGCTGCTCAGGACAGTCGGCGACCCTCGTGCGCCCCGAGCCCCAATCCAAACCGCCCAGGCCCCGCGGGGCCAGGTGGAAGAGAGTCCGAGAGATCCGACGCAGGAGGGGGTTCTTGCCCCTGCGGCCCCAAGAGGCGGCGCGCCAAGTTAGAGGGGTGGCTGCGAAACATATCATCAAGCACTGGAGTTGCGAATCCAGAGACTGCTGGGAACGCGCGCGGCCATCCGCCGATGGGGGGGCCAGGGCTCGCGCGGGCGCCATCTGGGCCCCACTTGATCCGAGGCTGCTGGGGCCGCCCCGCGAGCCGCTCCCACCCGTGACCAAGGGTGCTATTCTCGCACGCCGCGTGGACCCCACGGCGATCGCCCGCGCGCTGACGCCCCGGCCAAGGTTCAACGCGGTCTCCGCGTCGCAGCGATGAGCGAAGGCAACCCGAGCAACCCGCGCAAATGGAGCAGAGACGCCGCGGGCGCCCATCGCGGGCCGCGCGGGCCTGCCCGAGAGCATCTCCTCATCTGCGTCAATCGCAGCCCGCGCTTTTTTCCCTGCAGTTTCTGAGGTCTCGGGAGACGCGCCGTTCCAGCCGCGAGTCGCGCGGGGCCGGGGCGCGATGGAGCAGCGCGGAGCGATGCGGGTTTCCAAGGGCGCCGATTGATCGGGCAAGCGACAGCGCACTGCTGGCGCGCACTACGCGGCGACGAAGGGCGCGCTCAACGAAGCCGACCGCCCCGCGGGCCCCAGCGCAGGTGGCAAACAGGGAGGCCCCGGCGCCAACTGGGCCAAACTGCGCCAAATACCCGAACTCATCAGGGCGGGCATCTCGCCCCTGCTAACTCCCTATCACCCGGAGCGGCCGCGCGACCAGACTGGCCTTCTCGCCGAACTCACTCAGCACCTCGAGGCTGCTGCCCCCCGCGCGCTGCCCCTAATCGAGGCGAACGAACGCCGCGGCCGGGGCGGCGCGCCCGCGCTGCAGGGCGGCGATGCATTGGCGCGAGCAGCTGCGAGACTTCAAATCCAGGGGGCGCGTCTTCAAGTAGAGCGCCGCGCCCCGGATGCCCGTCGGCCAAAACCTGAAGCCCTGCCGACGAATCTCCAACGTCCGCGGCGCCTGCCGCGCCGCTGACGAACTTCCAAGCGCGCGACTGCCTCGATCAAGTCATGGAGCTGCTGGCCCCATGCGGACCTCAGCGAAGCCGACTGCGTCAGCATCCGCCCCCACGAGCCACCCCTCAGCCTGCGGGCCCCCGCTGCCAATGATGCGCCATGTGCAGAGGCGGGGCCGGCGCCGCCTGGATGGGCTCATAGCGCCAGCGCGATCAGCTCGCTTCGAGGTTCGCGCAGCCGCGGCGCTATGACTGGGAGCGGCCCTGCCGCGCAATTGCATGCTTTTGCCGGGCGTCGCTGGGCGCGGGGGCCTCGCTCGCGCTCGATTGGGGGCCGGCGTCGGCGTCGTTCGCCGGCGCGATGTCGTGGGCGGCCCAGCGATTGCACGCGCATGCCTGTCCCGACTTTCAGACTGCCAACCCTCTGGGGCCCCGCGGAACAGCCGAGCGCGCGTCGCTCGGGTCGCCTCTCAGCTGATCCTGCGGCGCAGCCTATGCCCCCCGGGAAGCAAGCCCAACGCCTTCGCGATCTGCTGCGCCGTGCGCGGCGGGGGCCGCTGCACCGCGCACCGCGGCGGCCCTGCCGACCAAGTGCTCGCCGCCCGTCAGGCCCCGCGCGGGCGCCGTCGCACCTGGCGCAAACGAAGGGGGGGCAGCGCGCCAGGGGGGCCTCGCTCGCGCGCGGAAAGGGGCTCCCGTTAACGGCCGTCGCCTGCCCAACCGATGCGACCGCGCGATTGGGCGCGTTCCGCTCGGGCAGCCCACTTTCTGATTCGTGGGTCCGGGCGGCGGGCCTGGACCCCATGCGACCCCAAGTGGGGCTTCGCCGGGACGTGATCCAGCTCCAAGCGGCGACGCTGGGCCCTGGTGCCCCCCGGCGCGGCTTCCACCAGATCTTGCGTGGCTCCAGGATGCAAGCGGAGAAGCGCATCACCCCGAACGCCTAGAAACTGCAAGCGCCTGCATCAACGAGAAGCTGCTTGAGACTTCGCGACCGCTCGGGACGCAGCGTTGCCCTCCCCCCGAACGCCTACCCCCTGAGTGGGCGCAGCGGGGCCTGCCCCCACTGGTGATACCCGCGGGGAATTCTAACCCGTAGTCGGCCCGCG
>CAUYUJ010009879.1:12500-132500 GCA_963575745.1 Prorocentrum cordatum
CGTCTTGGCGAGGTATCGGGACCAGCCGCGCATCGTTCTCGTCCTCTCGGAGGGCCGACGACACGCCCAACAAAACAGCGGAGGAGCTCGCAACGGACACGGTACGACTGACCAGTTCACTGTGGGCTCTCGCTCTCTCTCTCTCTCTCTCTCTCTCTATCTCTAGAGAAGACAAGAAGGGTCTCCTCTGCTCCGACCGAGGAGCGGGGCGAGGCTCCTCGTTCCCCCGCCAAGCGCGGGTGCACAGGACCCTGGGGGGGCGGCCTTAGGGTGCTGGCCGAGCTCCTCCCCCATCACCCCCCCGTGGCAACGGATCCCGCCCACGCTGCACGAGGCAGCGGCACGATCCCCGCTCCTAGTGCCGACCGCAGCGGGCCCGCGGCACTCGGAGGGCCCACGGGTCTCACAACTGCCACTTGGTCCACGGATGCGAACTCCGCTCCCCGCCCGTTCCCAACACCACCCGCACTCCCGACTCACGCTCGGCAGTGCGGGCACGGATGGTAGCCAGGTTTTCGAGAGGCGCCGCCCTCGACGAGATAAGGCGTACTCCCGAATCGGCAGCAAAAGAACGAACTGTTGCGCTTGCAGCTGGCTTCTCTTGCGCGGCACAGGACACGGCAACATTGCGTTGGGGGTGGAGGCCACGTTTCAACCCACTCAAAGCATTGGCCCCTCCACTGTGCCCTTTGGGCTCACACTTCGTTGCCAGATAACGCACCTTCTCTACCCGACAAGCGAAGCCGTTTAGCAAGCGCACCCATGAAACAAATCGAACAAGGAGGGCTGCTGAGAAACGTTACGACTGTTTAGCAAACGCCAATTACGGAGGTGGGGATGGTGTTCCTCCCTCGACTCTAGAAGCCCTGAATACAACCTATCAAGACCGTATGTCCTTTGCCGCACTCTGGGGAGAGATCAATGATGCACGTGCGTGCCCCTTTGGGGAAAGAGATCCGACGACAATGGTCTTGGCCCATGCCATGGTTCGGAACGACCATCGCATGAATCATCCTCATCCTTCCCGTCACTTTCCAGCTTCGCATCGTTTCGGCCAACCCTAGGCTAATCAGTCAAGTCAGCGGTGGGGGGTCGACACCATGTAACCAACTTAGCTGCTTCGTGTACACGCGGCGTCTTCCTTCATATCCATCCCTGGCGCCGTATCCCCCCTCCCTCCTTCTACTCCACCTGGCCTCCTCCGCTTCATCTACCCAACGGTGTGGGGCGCCCCCGGCATCAAGCAATCGTACATGCTTCGCTTGCGAAGAATGGCTTTCACAACACAAACGGCTTTGTACATTCTACTGCGCATTCGAATCCTTGGTGCATTGTTTCACGTTCCGTCTCGCATCGTACGTCGTAGACTGCATTCGGAAATGCTGTACACAATGCTAGATCGCATGTGCAAACTGATGCTTCGCATCCCATTTTCCCAGAATTACGTTATGAATTGATACGGCAAACGAGTGCTTAGAATTCGCCGGCCCAACGGGCCAGAGGCGTGCTAAGATCTCCGGTAACTGCTCTACAATGTTTCTACTTCGCGCGCGCGGGGCGGCCCCTGGGGGTCCCCAGACGAAAAGTACCCCGACCAGGTCCCGGCCGGTCCCCGGCAAGGTCCCCGGCAAGGTCCCCGGCAAGGTCCCCGCAAGGTCGGGCCAGAGATGCCGGAGCCCTGTTACAGGGCCCCAGGACGGGCCAAGAGGCCCCCAAGAAGCCTCCAAGACGGTCCAAGAGGGCCCCGAGACGGCCAAAGATCGCCCGAAGACGCCCAACAGGGCCCCAAGACAGCCCAAGAGGCCTCCAAGACGCCCCAAGGGCCTTCCAAGAGGCCTCCGAAGAGGGCCCCAAGAGGCCAAAATCGTTGATTTTCATTGTTTTTTTCGCTGTTTTTTGCGTTCTGGCTTTTTCGGCTTCCGGACGCTCCAAGACGGCCCAAGAGGCCCCCAAGACCGCTCCAAGACGGCCCACGAGGCTCCCAAGACGGCCCCGGAACGGCCCAGGAGGGCCCCCAAGACGGCCCAAGTGCCGCCCAAGACGGACCAAGAGGCCCCAAGACGGGCCCAAGAGGGGCTCAAGAGGGGAACCGAGAACTGAAAAATCTAGCCCTCCGCCCCAGAAGGCGCCCAGGAGGCCCCAAAAAGGCCCCAAGAGGCCCCCAAGAGGCCCCCAAGACGCCCCAAGAGGCGCCCAAGAGGCCCAAAAGAGGCCCCAAGAGGCCCCAAAACGGCCCCCAAGAGGCCCCAAAACTCGGCTAGCCCACAACTGTGCGACAATATGGGCCGGCGGAATGAGCGAAGCGATTAAATTATCCGTTCATTCAATTTCGCACTAAGGTGAACACGAAGTCCGTACCAAACATGATACGGTATGCCTGAAGTACTGTCACATGTGTGGCGCAATTGACGCGCATATAAGCATGCTTTACGCATTGCGTGTTTCCATGGACCCTAGACACCGCCTTCCGTGCCGTTCAAGTGGTCCAGAGGCACAGCTCCAGCAGCACAGTTACCTGCAGATCACATGTAACTTAGCCACTCTGAGTCCTCAGGCGTTAACCAAGGCACTGAGTCGACGTTTTGTATTGTATGTTGTTCGTGCGTTGACTCAGCATGGCGCGTCGCACATGGTGCGCGTCTCGCGCTTAGAACTGTTTACACATCGAGGTGGCGTTTCTCCCGCGCGGTACCAATGCTGGCAATTCCCAAATATTGGAAATAGCGGCATTTCGGCGTACGGCCGATTAATGATAGATCAGTGCACAATAACTGCAAGGCAGACGTCATACTCGCGAAGTGTTGGCGAACCTCTGTTGACAGCCGAACCCTGGGATACGGTAGAGGCCTGTATCGCTACGCCATGCTCGCACGGAGGTCCGCGACTCAGCTGCAACCCCACCTGGCAAGTGTGCTTTGCATGTAAGCGTCACACGAGGGGACTGGAGTGCACAGCATGGCGAGGAACAAGCAGATGGATGAGGGCGGAAGGGCGATGGAGGAACAGGAGGAGAGCCGACGGCCGCCAACAAACCCTGCCGGCGCCGCGTGCTCCTGGCAGTCTGTGCTGCCGTGCCAGAGAACCTAGCTCTCCTCCTCCTCGACCTCCTCCTCCTGACTTCCACGAGTGCTCCCCCCAAGCGTGACCGCAACGGCAGGGGGAACACTCATCCCAGTAGCTCGGCAAGACGTCAGCCCAACGTTCGGCCACATACACGCTTCCACGAGGCTCGGGGCGGCGGTGGTTTGCCGCAGGCGTCTTCGATACAGGGTCCGTCACCGAGCCCTCATGGCACGTTGGGGCGTGCTGGCATGCCAAGTGTTGTCTTGGTGGGTTTCTGTAGACAATTTCTAGGACCCCCCCTCTCGGAACATCGTGGCGCGAGTATCGCTCCTTTTTTCGGAGGCCAGATTTTTTCTTAAAGAACAACTGAATTGCACTCCCGAGGTCATAACTTGTTGCGAACCAACCTGCTCTCAAGACGGTTTCAGATGGCTCTAGACAAGACGGCCCATTGTAACCTCAAGACGGTCCGAGATGGCCTCACGAGCGTTCAAGAGGCCTTCTAGACGTCCCAGGAGAGCCCCGAGCGCTTCCCCAAGAGGGCCTCGAGAAGCAACATGGTTTGGTGAATCTCGCCTTTTCGAGCTCCCGACCCGACGTCCCAAGACGGCCTAGTAGGCCCCGACGAGACCCCAAGACGGACGAAGAGGCCCCCAAGAGGGCTCCAAGACGGGCCAACAGGCGCCCCAGACTGCCCAACAGGAACTAAAGACGGAGGGCCCCCCAGAGGGCCCCCACACGGCCCAAGAGGGCCCCCAGTGCCCCCCAAAACTACCTCCCTGGAGGCCAAGACAACCACAAGGCGGCCCAAACGAGCTCCACGACGGCTCCTCAACGAGGTGGAAACACAAGGTGTCCCATGTGACGGCGGTCATCCTCCTCCTCCTCCTCCTCCTCCTCCTGTTCCTACTCCTCCTCTTCCTCCTCCTCCTCCCCGTCCCCCTTTCACATCACCATCACCACCATCATCACCATCATCATCAGCATCATCAGCATCCTCAGCATCCTCAGCATCATCATCATCATCATCATCATCATCATCAGCATCGTGATCACCAGTACCACCACCATCATCATCGTCGCCATCATCTTCATCATCACCGCCATCATCATCATCATCATCATCATCATCATCATCATCATCATCATCATCATCATCATCATCATCATCATCAGCATCAGCATCAGCATCAGCATCATCATCATCATCATCATCATCACGGCTCCCCAGGAGGGAAAGGTAACGGTAACGGTGGCTGCGGCGTGCACCAGCCAGGATGCGTCCGCGCCACCGGCGCATCAATCGCCTGTGTGCACCACAGGCCCTGTGCACACGACAGTGCCAACTGCCTGCGTGTACCGAAACATGCCTCTCGGCAGCACGCGATTTCTGTGAAACCAACGCCGCAACAGGTGGGGAGCCTGCGAGCGCCACAACGCGTTTGTGAGCACCAAAGCATGCCTCCCAACACAACGCCACGCCTGGGACAACAACCCATGCCTACGAGGGTCCGCGGGTGTTCTGGCCAGGGCCCTGGGCCCCCAGTGTCCCATTATATATATATATATATATATATATATATATATATATATATATGCGCGCACAAGCACAAGCATGTGTGGCACCATAAAGTTTTATAGCGTCGACCAGCTCACTTCGGCACCTTGCTCACATACATCGCGACCCGCAACACTTTCCACGGACGTCCCCAGTGACAAGATTCGCATCCCGCCGCCCCCGCCTACTTCGGTACACTTCTCACATGGATCGTGGCCCACACGGATCTCGACTTACTGCCCCAGAAACTGCGTTCGGACTGCAACCCCACATCTGGCCATTGCGACACGCACCCCATTACGTGGATCGTGCCCACACGGTGCACCACCGGCAAACCCAGCGACATGGTTCGCACAACGCCCCCCCGCCCATGTCCGCACACCCTTCACGCGAATCTGGCCCCAGAAGGACTGAGCCTATTATCCAGGGTCTGGGCACCCCTCATGGTATTGCCATCGGCCCGCCCCCCCCCCGCGCGATGGGCCCCCCGCGCCCTGTGGGAGTGGGGTAATGGGTGGTGGTTGGTGGTTGTGGTGGTGGTGGTGGCGGGGGGGGGGCTCTTAGGAGGAGGAGGAGGAGGAGGAGGAGGAGGAGGAGGAGGAGGAGGAGGAGGAGGAGGAGGAAAGAGGAGGTGGAGGAGGAGGAGGAGGAGGAGGAGGAGGAGGACGACGACGACGAGGAGGAGGAAGATGAGGCGGAAGACAGGACAGGACATCCGCATGAGAGTGCCAACGTCAGCACCTACACTGGTGCCTTGCGCGCGACTGGCCAAACCTCCTGCGATTAGGTTGTGCAACAGCCCTGACGTGTCACCAGGGCTGGCAGCGGGCATACCCCTAAGCTTCATGGGGCGAGCTCCGAGGTGGTTCCGTAAGAGAGGCCCGATACCTTGTGAGTACGAGTCCCTGCGGGTCAGTGCGGGGGGGGGGGGGGGGGGCAATTGCTGGCTTTCTCGCGCGCCCATGAAACTGGGGGCGCGCCGGGCGAGCAGGGCCCCAAAACGAGGGGGAGAGACGACGACGCGACCACTCAAAAGGGGAAGAGGAAGGGCGGAAGGCCCGAGGTTTCCAAACTTTTCCTGGGGAGGGCTAGTTTTACTACTAACTGGTTGTACTTCTACCCTATTATATCCTCTCTCTCGTTTTGTTTATATTTTTTCTCTCTCTCTCTCTCTCTTTATGTTTTTTGTTGCTCTTTCTCTCTCTCTCTCTCTCTATTTTTCTCTCTCTCTCTCTCCCTCTCTCTCTCTCTCTCTCTCTCTCTCGGCTCACTTTTCTTCCAGGGCGCAGCGGCCGATGGTTGCCCCATGCGGCGTCGCATCTGCACCGCAATACCCTGCAGCGGCACCCCACTGCGCCCCCTCGAAATGCAGGTAAGGGGGGCGCCTCGACAGTGGCGGCATGTGGGAGGTTGGTTTGCATCTCCCCCTTCCAATCTTCCTGCGTCGGCGGGGCCCTCGATGATGCGCTCTGATGGCTTTCGTGATTATCTCATTTGTCCACCCTCGTTCCCTGCAGCAGCGCGCCGGTCGGCTTACAAAAAAAAACCTGTCTGCGCGGGCGCTCTCTCGTGGATCCTCGCGCCAAGGTGTCGCCGCTAGCGATGGTCCCGCTGAGCCTTCCGCCTTCTCCGACTTGGCGTACTTTTCGAAGGTCTCGGCGCCGTCCACCAGGGTCTTCGCGCTGTCTCGGAGCTGTTGACACTTTTTGAGATCGTTTGCCTTCTCTGGGTCTAGCGTGTCCTCGTTCTTCATCCCCTTCCAAACAACGCCCATGACGCTGTAAAGGTTCCCCTCGTCGTTTTCGAAATCTTCAGCACCAGCTCGCGCCGGCCCTGCGTTGCGGTGGCCCCCCCCCCCCCAGCTCTGTCCCACGCGTCCACTGGGCACCTTGCGATTAGCGCGCAACCCTCGACCTGGCGCGTCATTGGGAAGGACATTGAGATCAGCTCGAGCAGCCCCTCTGGGCTCATCTCCTGCGCCGCAAAACTTGCTGCGGTGTTCCGTGATGGCGTCGTCTACTATCTGCGGCATCCCGTCCGCTACGAACGCTTCCCACTTTTCTCCCACCTTGAACTCCACCACCACTGATGGCCCCCTCTTGCGCGCGTGAAACTTCGAAGAGCGCCCGATGTCGGGCCGCGTCTCGCAGCCCCTGCCAATACCACCTTTCATTTTTTGGGCGCCCGAAATGGGCGCGGAAAAAAACGGGCACAATGCCCAACAACAAATGTTGTCCCAAACCAGCAGCGGCCGCTGTTGGGCAGGCGGCCTCCTGTCTCGAATGGACGCAGGCCGCGGCGGCGTGGACAGCGAATCCTGTTCGAAATGAACAGGAACTCCTGTTGGGCGATGCGGCGATGCGCCCGCTCTTTCGATGCCCATTTCGGGCGGCCCCCCCGCGCCATCACCCGCTGCGCCCGGTCCGCATTGCACCGGAACTGCTACTGGCCCCCCCTCGAATCGGGGTCGGGGCCTCGCCGCCGCAACTCGCTGGGGAATGCGAGTCCGCGCGAGCCGGCGATGCACCCCTTGTTGCCGCGTCCTGTGCGCGCCCTGCGCGCGTTGAACAGCTGCGCGTTGCCGCGCTACTTGTCCGCGACGTCCAGCGCCTCGTGGATATTTGTCCGTTTCTCCTCCTTGTTCTTCGCCGTCTTGTAGCGGCCCATCTCGTGAAGCTCATTCTCTTTTTGTTCCAGTTCCTGTTTGGCTGCGTTCCGCGGTCCTTAGTCATGCGCGTCCATGGCCATGCACTTGTTCAGCAGGATGTCGTACTCTTAAGCGCATCCTGAGGCATCTGCCGTGTCTTCTCCTGCGTTGCTGAAGGCTGCGCAGATGCCCCCATTCATTACGATGCGCTCCATCGATTGCCCCTTGGGCCTCTAGATGGCCATCTCATGTCTCTGATTGCGAGACTTTTTCTTAGGTCCGTCCTCGGCTTCGATGAGCGCCTTCGCCACCTGGATCTGCCCCGGGGACTGGGCTGCCCCCGCGACTCCAGTATATTTCCTCCTGTGTTCTCGGCATACTTACTCCCTCGCAATGTGCTGCTCTCCTCCATGTCGCATCTTCTCCTCGTCGCTCCACTCGATCCACTCGTCCTGCCTGGGCTCCGGCTCGCAGTCTATGGCTGCCCTCTTCCATTGACTTCCTTTGCCTCCTCGATGATTCTCGTGCCCTCGCGCGTTCTTGGCGCGCCCCCTGTGGATCTCGTGGATCTCGATCATGCTGGGTGACCCGAGCCCCTCGCTGCAGCGGCCGCGAGGCCATGGCGCGTCGATGCACGCGAAGGCCACGGGCAGCTTCCAGCGCCCCGCGCTCCGGGATCCCCCCGCCAGCGCGCGACGCTTGCGCGCCCGGGCCGTCGCTGAGCCCGACGGGCTGCGGGGGCCGAAGGGGATCGATGGAGGTTGAGGCGCAGCGCCCACTTGCCCCGAATATCACATAGCACTTTGGATCCTGGCCCCACTCTTCCCCCCCACCCCTGTCCGTGGCCACTCCCGCATTGCGCGCATGCTGCGCAGTGCGCATGCTGCGCAGCGCGCGAAATCCCCCGCCCGCCGTCTCCCCGTAGCTGTAGTGGAGTAGTGGATGCAAAGAAATATCGCGTCGCCAAGACAGAAGATGTCGGCTACTGACTAGGGCGGGAGGGCTGGCTGCTGCCATGGGGGTACCTTCCCAAGGCGTCTTCCTGCAGCGCCACTCCCCGTTCTGCTCGAAACTTCAAGGCCAAATCGTGCATCTTACCAGCTGGGGCAAAGCGTCCATGCTTGGTAAGGCGCCCAACGCCCATGCTTATTGACTCCGCCATCATTTCATCATCTGAAGGATGTTTCTTCCGCTCCGCCTGTCCGCGGTTGGGCGCCCCCGCGACGCCCCACTGCCCTGGGGCGGCCCTCCCGAGGGCGCCGTTTTCAGAGCTCGATGCTGACGCCGTTGGAGGAGCTGCGAAGGTGCTCGTCAACAACAGCCGCGGCCTGGCACTCTGCCCTCGGGTTTTCGCACGCCGAGATATCATGGCCAATGCAACTACCCCCTCCTCTCTCAGCGGCGCCAGCGCTGGAGTTCCCGTTCCACCATCCTCCCAGTTCCGACGTGGGCGCCGACGACTGAGACTTCTTGCCTCCAGCGAAAATTACCCGCACCCCCATTGCCACCCTCAGGTCGTTGCCCGAGAACTGACCCAGCTTCGCCATGGTCTCTTCTTTTGTGTCCTTCGGGGCACTGCCCTGGAAATTTGGGTCTCGCTGGTTCCGACCTGGATATTGCCGAGGCCCTCCTCCTAGAACTGTTATTCGTTCTCGTTCGGGTTCCTGCTATTGCTGTTGCGGGCCTTGTAGCTCTTGCTGACCTTGCACATCTAGATCGTCTCTGTGACAATGGCCTGGCGGTGCTCGTCGTTGCCGCCCACCGCCGTCAGGAAGTCGTTTGGCGCGTCCATCGCCCGATCCATCGACGCCGCCAGTGTTGCAGGATCTTCGCTCTGCCTCCGACATTATCTCCTGGGCGCCCTCCATGAGCGCCGCCCCCGCGTGGATGCCTGGCGGCCCCAGCAAATGCCCCGCGCCTCTTCCTGACCTGGTTCCCGCAGCTGCGCCCCGCTGCCGTCGGCTCCCGGAACGCCCAACTGCTGACTGGCATGAGACAGAAACCCGCGGCCATGCGGTTCATCTCCCTCAAATCTGCCGCTGAGCGGTGGGCCAGGCGTTGGAGTCCGTCGATGCATCCTCTCAGGTCGGTCTCCTCGTAATCCTCCACTGCCCGCGGCTGCTGGGCGGGGGGCCTGCGCCCCCCCCCGCCCTGCCGCCCCCCCCCCGCGGCCGCGGCCGCGGGCAGGCCCCCTGCCGCCTGCTGCGGCCCACTGGTATCTGCCTTTTTCCCCATGCCGCCCTTGCAATGCTTCGGTTATCCTTCCATCTCCCCGTCTGGCCTCCTCTGAGGCGGGGGCGGTCTCCTCGTTGCCGTCGCTATCTTTAGGGGCCAAGACGCAGTGCGGACCTGGGTGGCGGCAGCGCGCGCATCTGACAATCACCCAATCGTTGAGCCCGGGAGCAGCAGAGGGCGCAGCCTAGGGAAGGAGGCCGTGGACGGGGCGATTCCAACAGCTCCTGTTTTCGCAACAAAAGGCGCGACTCCCCGCGGCCCTCATGACATGGTAGGTCGCATGTATGTGTCGCGAATGAGCTCAAGCACCGTGGGCATTGACTGGCTGTCCCTGCGCTGGGGATGAGCGGAAGACAATTGTGCGCCACTCTCCTGTGCGCTGCAAACGATGGCGCCGTAGTGAACTGCGCTCCGCGCGCGCGTCTTTCTGCCCCCGCCCCCCAGTCGCGCCAATGCTGAGCGAACAACTCTCATCCCACTGCTATTTCCGGTAACCTCAGTATCCCAAGTTCGCCCTGCATGTCGAAGAATGCCAAAGTCCGCCCCGACCCGCGCTGCCCAGTCCCCCGTGCCCGCCTGGAACATTCAGATGTCTGGTTGCCTTTGCGGGCGCCAGCTTGCTACTTCCTCGCTGACCTCTGCCCAGTGCCTGACAATCCTTTACCCATGGTGTAGACGCCTCGCGTGCTCTCCCATTTTCCAATCTCCTAACTTCGCAGAGGCGGTCCAATTTCGACGTTCAAAATACTGCAAGTGCACTGCCAAAGCCCTCTGGATGTTACGCCCATTGCCTATGCCGTCGCAGCCTGCGGATCCTCAGCGCGGTCGCACAGCGCGGTATCCCCCATCTCTTGAACATCTCCTTGCTGGCGTAGCACCTGGTCGTACCATCCTCTCGAGCCCAAGTCATCCTGCCTCCTGCCAGTATTGTCAATTGCATTGCCACAGAACTGTCGAGCGCTCCGAGGATGCGTTTCTCTAGCACAAGTGTCACAAACCCACCTCGGCCTGCTCATGATGCGCGCGCCCGGGACATATCGTTCCGTATTTTGTCGGTGGTATATGAGGACCAGAAGCAACCGCATTGTGCGCGAGCTATACGCGTGGCCTCACATCCCCCCCTGACCTCTCCCGCGCAGCCTTGATCTCCTGGTTGGCATGGGGGCCCGGCGTTCTCATGTCCCTCGTCGGCGTGCCCTTGGGCTTCACTTCCCTCTGCAACTGTCGACTGTTCCTGTCTCGCCCTGGGCCTCGAAGGGGAACAGGATGGTTGGCTTTGGCAGGGGCCTGGCCCCCCCCCCCCTCGCCAGCTTGCGCCCCAGGCGCCCCGTGGTAGTGTCGATCGGCTCCGCTATCCTTTTCGCCTGGGAACAGTGGCCCACCCCCCCTCCCATTTGATGCTTCCCGACAAGCCGAGATACCTTCGTTGGCGCCAAAAGATTACTGGTGCTCCGAATGTTTCTCGCTAGCACCAGTCGCCGGGGCTGGCGGGCCCGACGAAACCACTGCGTGGATCTTGGTGGTGTCGCCCATGAGTGCGTTGAACGAGATATCGCGCGCCTGGCCTGTAGCAGGGCCCATCGCGTTTCGCGCCGCCTGCATCTCGCCCCCCCCCCCCCCGCGCGCAGGTCGCATCAAGCTGCCGCGGGCGCGAGGTGAAACTAGTCTGCGCCCCCTGCAAAGTCAGCGCGCGCGCCCAGTCGTCGGCGCATTCCAGGCTCATCGACGCGTAGCTGAACCCCATCGACGGCACATGGCAGGTCCTCCTCCTTCGAAGTCGCGAAGACCGATGCCAGCAGGAGGTTGCGCTTCGTGCTCCCGAGTGCTTTGGTGCAGTCGTAGTTCCCAGCGATGGTGCGCACTCCTGCTTGGATTGCTCTCTATTGCGTAGCTTCGACGCAAGCTTTCGCGGTCTCTCTTGACCCATTTTGACCCCCCCCCTCCCTGTGCCCAGCATGGGTGCGTTGAAGCTTTTCATTTGCGCTGCATCCCCTCGTGAAAAGCCATTCCCACTGAGCAATATGCGCGCGAAATTCTTCTCCCTCCAATATCCTGTCTGTCATTGCTTTTTCCCTGCGGAGCGAAATCAACCTGTGCGTAGCTAGGGATTGGCGGCATTTACTAAGGATGCCCTCCAGCTCGTTCCTGCACTCCATGCTCTCGTCTGCCCCCGTCGCTGTCGACCTCGATCCAGCTTTCTCGCATCTCCCCAAATGGTTCCTCTTCTCCAGCGCTTCTCCGTCGTCGGCTCTCTCTGTCCCGCCCGGAGCGTTTCCTGCTTTCCGCCCCATTATCTGCGGGGTCGCCCTGCCTGACCTGCACCTGTGGAGTGACCTGTGCGTCTCCGCATCCTCCTCGCCCTCGCGTAGTTCCGCTGCTCGCATCTTCTGCGCCCCCCAGCTTCTTGCGCAACTGCTGAGGGCCCTTCAGCTTGACCGCGTGGTCCAGATTCAACCTTGCAAATACCAGTGGGGGCAGCCCCCCCGCGCCGCTTTTCTGTCGCAATCCAGCGCGTCTCTCTTGTCCCTCTCCACCTGGGCCCCCAACTCATTGGTGGCGGCCTCATGTCTGCGATCATCTCGCCATGTTCCTTCGCGCGCTCGCCCGTGCCCATCGGCCCTGCTGCCGGCCCCCCTTCGCGAGGGCGCCCCCCCGCCCGCGCCCGCGCGGCCTGCGTTTCTCTTTGCTCCGCCAAGTTCGCGCTGAGAAGTAGTGCGCCTTCTTTGGTTCTCGCCCATTCCTCCGATGTTCTACCGGGGCCTGTGCATCTCGTTGAAACGGTTGTTTTCGCGCCCTCCATATCTACTCTGTCGGCCTCTGTTCCCATGCAACATCCAAGTTTGTCCTGCGCCTACGTGGCGCATTTTGCACCTGCGCCAGCTCCTCCGCGATGTCCCCCCAATCTCTCCTGCGCGTCTGACTCTGCCAATTCCACTCTCAGCTTCATCCTGCCGGCCAGATGGGCACGCTGCAGTCGCTGGAAGGCTGCCGCGCCCTTGTCCCCCTGCTTCTTCGTGACTGGAAATACCTACGCAATCGTTTTTTTCCTCCTGCATCGCTCCATGTCTTCCACGTCTGATCTGCAGCGGGTCGGTCCTGAAGCCCTCTCCATTCCTCCGCTGCCGTTCGCTTTCCAGGGTTCGCGCTCCGAGATAACCTCGCTAGTGGTTCTCCTGGGAGCTCGGCAGTCCCGCCTGGATCGCACTCCGAAACATCCTGTCAAGTGTTCTGGCCGCAGGAGCACAGTATACTTCAGGCGACGGTCAACAACCCATACGATTCCCGCTCTCATTCGCCCTTTCCTCTGGCACTCCATCAGCATGTTCCGGTGCACCTCATTGTCTGCCCGTGCTGTCTGTGCTTGCTCGGGAAATTAAGTAGGCGTTCCAGCCCGAAGTCGTTGCCCAGAGGGATGTGGTCTCTATGTCCCCATTGCTGAAAGTCCCACCAGCCCTCTGGGCGTCGGTGGTTTAACGAGTTTCCTCTTCCACCCCTCCCTCTTCCCCTTCGGGGAGGGGTTACCCTTCCCCCCACCCCCTCACCACTGACCTGGACAGGGGGTTCCGCGGCGCGTTGGAGCGCCCAAGATCGACCCCTGGGAGGGCTAAAATTCGACACCCCTCACGAGGATCCTGGCTCCTGATGGGGGGGACTGTAATTAGGGAACCCCCCTTCGTTGATCGATCTCCTCCAAGATGGCTCCGAGGCCCCCCAAGAGGCCCCCAGGAGGCCCCCAAGAGACCCCCAAGAGGCCCCAAGAGACCCCCCAGAGGCACCCGAGAAGCGTCCAGGAGGCCCCAAGAAGCGTCCAGGAGGCCCCCAAAGGCCCCAAGATGGCCCCAAGATGGCCCCAAGAGGCCCCAAGAGGCCCCCAGGAGGCCCCAAAGAGGATCCCGAACGGCCCACAGAGGCCCCCCCGAGGCACCCAAAACGCCGAAAAACCCCTCAGGACGACCCTCTACTCGCCTGGGCGTCGTTTCTGGACGGGCTGGTGGGGATACGCGAAGCGTCTAGAATTTCTGTAATTGTTCCACCCCTCTCAATGCAGCGCACCATCGCACGTGCGGTAAAGCTCCTGTCTGCACCGCAATGTGGTCGACCTCGTTCGTCCGCATGTTGTCGTCTTTCGCGCAGTCGTAAGTTGGCCCACAATCGAAGAAGGCCGTGACCACTCACAAAAGCTGTGGACACAAAGCTCCCTGAAAGCAGTGCCGCTGTCACGCTCCACCTCTTTAGCCGCTGGTCCCAATGCTGCTGCATGTTTGCCCGAGCTGCGCCTGTTTACCGCCATGTCACTGTTGTCCGCGTACTTGATGCCCCCCTTCTATGATAATAGATATGCCGCCCGTGTCGTCACACCTCTCCTCCAACCATTTCATACCTTCAAAGGTCATACCATGCTCGGTGTACCCCTTCCCTGGTGGCAAACACGTAGCAACTATTGCGGCGCCGCACGCTTTTGTACGCACCCTCACCCCTGCTGCTCTTACTTGCAGTTGCGCAGGTGGCGTGTACTGCGCGTCGACAACTTCGTCCTTCATCATCTCGTTGGACACCAGGAGCGTCGTACCGCATGCCTTCGTAATCCATGTCCCCTTCTTTGACCCAAACTGCAGTGCCACATGGTGCATACAGCCGACTCTAGCCCTGCCGACAGATGCGTCCATGTCAACACTGTCACATCCCACTCTCGTAGTGCACGAATAATCTCTTCCAGTCTGTCAGTGGTACTCGCCGCCAACAGGTTGTGAAATACCAGTGCACATATCGAGAACAATGCGGCCGCCATCTATCTTCCATGCCCCCCCCGCTCCCTCTCTGGCCCGTGCAAGTGTGGGGCGGTAGTCATGTGAGACAGGTTCAGAAAACAAATGTCTCTCCGTCGAGTCTTAAAGTGCCTGGACCTCCAACGCCGACTAGGGGGAGGAGGAGGAGGAGGAGGAGGAGGAAGAGGAGGAGAAGGAGGAGGAGGAGGACATCAGACGGCGAGGAGGAGCATGAAGGAAGAATGAGAGGGACGGAATGGAGAGGAGAAGTAACATCGTCGTCGACGATGTCTTCCCCGTCGTCGCTTCACTTTCGGTGTGGCGTAGTGATGCGGTGCTTCAGGGAACAGGAAAGGACGGTGTCTTCGTCGTCGTCGTCCATCCCATCATGGGGGGGGGGCCGGGGAAACCCGAAACCACAGCTTGCACTAATCGGCAACTTCGCTTGGCGTCCCCCCTCTCATTTCGGAGCATACGGAGGTCCAAACCTGGGCCCAGGAACATTCGGATAATGGCCGTGGTATTTATCACTGGCACACAAAGTGTGTTGCAACACCGTGTTTCAACGCGAGCGTTTTGGAGGTATCTTAGATGCAGATTTAGTGGCCTGTTGGGGGGGAGTCTTGGAGGCATCGTGACGGCTTCTCGGGTGCATGTTGAAAACGATGATTGGGCCTCTCGGGGGCTTCCCATGGGTTTCCTGTGTGGTTTTCGGAACCTCTTGGGACGTTTTGGGGGCATCTTGAGACCTCCTGGGAGCCTCTTGGGGCAAAGGCTCGAAATTTGAAATTGGTGATCCTCCTCTGGGATCCCTGTTGGGCTTGCCCTGGGGCTCTCTTGGGCCAACTTGGGGGCCTCCTTGACCGTCTTGGGCCCTTTCTTGGGCCGTCCTGGAAATCTGTCTTGAGGACTTCCTGGGCCGTCATGGGAGCCCCTTGGGTCTTCTGGGACGCCGTGAAGGCCCAAGAAGCGAATCTGTTAAACATATACACTTTCCCAAAGGGATGGTGCAGGGTTTGCTTGGGGGCCAGTCGCAGGCTATCTTGGGAGGTCTTTGAAGATTTTTCTGCTCTGTGAGACCTCTGGGGGGTCCCCCCGGGGAGGTCTCTAGGGAGAAGGTGCACCGAAATACGAGAGGGGGGGCCGGCCTGGGGCCCCGGGCCAGGGACTGTTTAAAATGTGCATATGTGTATATCTGTGTATATATGTATACACACATATATATCTGTATACATACGTACAGTCACATGTACACACATATCTATATATATATATATACATACATACATATAGACGCGGGGTGTTAGGAAGCCCTCACTAGGCTCCAAGATCCCCTGTCTGCCCCGCCCCGTCCACTGCGTTCGCCGTCATTCTGATGCGAGTAGGGCGCAGAGACTTGGAGAGACCTGAAAGGTTCTGACGAAGCTGCTTCTCCTCCTTCCTCTACCTCCTCATCCTCCCTCCTCCTCTTCCTCCTCCTCCCCCTCATCTTTCCCCTCCTCCTCATCCTCCTCTTCCTTCTCGTTCCCCTCCTCCTCCTCCTCCTCTTCCCCCTCCTTCTCCTCATCCTCCAGGCTGACTAAGGCAAGGTGGTGCCAGATTGGTTCTAGTAACAAAAAAACTCCTCATCATCCATTCCGTCTCCTTATTGATAACTCCTCCCGGTCGAACCCCGAGGCCAGTTTTAAGAGCGGGCCGGGCGTTTCGCTTGAGTCTTCCTCACCACGTATGACCCTGAAGCTTAAAGAGTGACAGCAATTTCACAGATAGAGAGCGGGTGACTTTCAAAATGTGGCTCTCGCCTTAGCGCCGCGCACATTCGCTGTCAACAGTTTCAAGAGCTTCACGGCTTGAGGGCGGGTCGTTCACAAAAAGTGGCTCTCGCCTTAGCGCCGCGCGCATTATTTGAAAACATTTGCAAGCGTTTCACGAATTGAGGCGGTTTCTTTTCAAAATGTGGCTCTCGCCTTAGCGCCGCGCGCATTCTTTGTAGAACTGTGCAAGCGCTTCACGGATTGAGGGTGGCTCCTTTTCAAAATGTGGCTCTTGTCTTAGCGCCGCGCGCACTATTTGTAAACACTTGCACGATCTTCGCGGATTGAGGGCGGCTCCTTTTCAAAATGTGGCCCTTGCCTTAGCGCCGCGCACATTCGTTTTACACGTTTGCAAGAGTTTCACGGATTCTCATGATCAGCGTACCAAACGTCGCGTTTTGGAAGGATTCAGGAGTAATTACCCGGGTGCACTAGTAATGCTTATTCGCAATGTTGAAATCCAAAATGGCGTTATTGCACGACTCCGGATCGCCAAAACGCAGCAGTCAGGTTGATACGTGGCGTTGAAATCTTGGAAAAAAACGTGTTCTACCGCTGCTGGCGGAAACCTGGGGGGGGGTCACTACCGGTTCGAACCCCTCCCCCCCCTCCCCCCCCCCCTCCGGAAAACCGGGGGGGGTCACTACCGATTCGAACCCCCCCCCAGCTCATCATGAAAAGGGGGGGGGTCACTACCGGTTCGAACCCCCCCCCACCTCGAAAACCGGGGGGGGTCACTACCGGTTCGACCCCCCCCCCCTCCTCGAAAACCGAGGGGGGTGCGGACAGTGTCGGGGACGGTGGTGGTGGGAACAGTGGTGAGGGGACAGCGGGACAGTGGTGGGGACAGTGGGACAGTGATGGGGACTGTAGTGGTGGGGACAGTGGTGAGGACAATGGCGGGAACAGTGGGGACAGTGGACAGTGGTGGGGACGGTGGTGGTGGGGACAGTGGTGTGGGGACAGGGGGAGGTGGAAACAGTGGGACAGTGGAGGGTACAGTGGTGGTGGGGACAGTGGTGAAGGCGGTGGCGAGGACGGCGGTGGGACAATGCGGCAGAGGTGCAGTGGGGACAGTGGTGGGGACAGTGGGGACAGTGGTGGGAACAGTGGGACAGCTCAGTGGGACAGCGGAGGAGTCAGTGGGACAGTGGGGACAGTGGGGATAGTCGGGCAGTGGTTGGGGCCGTGAAGAAAATGGAGAGAGTGGAACCGTGGTGGGAACAGTGGTGGGGACGGTGGGGACAGTGCGACAGTGGTGGGAGGACAGGTGGGGACAGGGACGGTGGTGGAACCAGTGGGGACAGTGGTGGAGAGGACAGTGGCGCTGGGAACAACAGTGGGGGATGTGGCGCGGATGGTGGTAGGGACCGGGAGTCGTTTGCTGGCGGTGAGTGGGGTGGGTGGGGAGGGGTTCGAACCGGTAGTGACCCCCCCAGTTTTCGAGAGGGGGGGGGGGTGTTCGAACCGGTAGTGACTCCCCCCGGTTTCGAGGGGGAGGGGGGGGAGGGGTTAGGGGAGGGGGGGGTTTGTCGGGAAAGGGGGGAGGGGGCAGCAGGGGGTGGGTTTTCGGAAGGGGGGGGGGACCCCGGGGTTCCGGAGGAAGAGGGGGGCAATTTTCCACAGTAAAGCGGCGGTGGATCACGCTCTCAAATCTCGAGAACAATGTTTTGGCATGCTTCCGGATCTTCAAACGGCTGTCTTCCAACGAGGCAGTTCCCTCAATGGACATGAAACGTTGTAGGGGCCTATGAAGAGGGAGCTTGAACGGGGGGGGTAATTCCAACATCGTTGATGACTCTTGGGTTTACACTGGTCCTCCTCCTCCTCTTTCTCCTGACCACCAACGTTCAAAGGGTGGTGTGATTCGGTCACAGCTCCACTGAAGTAGTCACCCAGACATGGTTGGATGGAACAGAAATATACCAGTCACGCGGATTGAGCCGAGACCTACGGCCCAAGAGGCGGGCAGGTTTCACAAAACGTCCCCCACACTAACTTCGGCATTGCCCTCACGGATGATACCCCACCGTGAGCTCCACACCACGTTCGGGTCCAGGGACAAAATTGGCATGGCTTCCCTCCTCCCATCTCGGCACACCTTCACACAGATCGTGCCCCAGAGGGATGTATTTTCACGCGTGGTCCTAGCGGGAGGGGTCGCATAACGTCACGTCCCCCTGTGCATATTGACTGTCTGCTCGCACATATCGTACCCAACAAGGAGCTCCACCGACACCCCGAGAGCCAAGGTTCGCATCCCGCCGCCCCGCCCATGTCGGCGCACCTCTGACCTGGATCGTAAGGTCGGGGCGTCTTGGCAGCTTCTCGGGGCTTCGCGGCGTGTTTCCCAGGGGCCTCTTGAAGCCCTGATTTGGATTGTGAATTGGGGGCCTCTTGAAGCCTCCCTGGGAACGCCGTGCAGGATGTAGACGAGAGACGTCTCATACACTTCTGGGGGCCTCGTAAATAGCGTCTTGGAAGCCTCCTGGGAGCATCTAGGGAGCCTCTTGAGTCTATATCCACTGGGGAATCTGGGGGGCGTTTTCGGGGTCTCTCCGAGGGCCTCTTGTTAGCGCGTCCTGGAGGTTCCCCGGAAGGCGTTGGGGGCATATTGGGAGCCACACCCCTGAGGAGAGTGCCCCACGACCCGTTTTGGCACCGAGTCCTCCAGACCCTCTTGGGGCCACCTTAGACCGTCTTGGGGCCTTCCTGGGCCGTGTTTGAGCCTCGTACGCTGTCTTGGAGCATCCTGGGGCACCTCCTTGACCGTCTTAGAGACTGTCAAAAAACTGGGAAAGCGAATGTCATGGAACAAGATGTTTTCCGCCAGGGGGGAAACCGATGTCTGCCTCCCGGAGCACGGGGGGGGGGCCTCCTTGGAGGCCTCTTGGGGCCCTCTTGGCGCGCCTTCAGACCGTCTGGGGACGTCTCGGGTGCCGCCAGAGCGCCCCAGACGCAATGCTGGACGGCCTTGGGCCAATTGGCGTGGCGTTTTCGCATGTCTTGGAGCTCTCTGGGCCCCCACGGGCTGCCGGGGCCTCTGTAGGGGGCCTCCCGGAGCCTCTTCGGGGGCCTCTCGGGAGCTTGTTGGGAACTCTTGGCGTCGTCATGGAAGTTTCTGGGAGGGTCTTGAGGGCATTTGGGGAGCTACGCGCTCCAAGATAGTGCCCCACGACCCTCTCTTAGGGCCTTTTGGGGGTTCCCTTGGGGCCCTCGGGGGGCTCTCTTGGGCCGCCTTGGGCGTTCCCTGGACCGTCTTGGGACCCTCTTGAACCGTCTCGGGGCCCTCTTGAACCGTTTTGGGACCCCCTCCGGCGCCTCTTGGACAGGCAGTCTTGGACCCTGTTGAGGCCGAACAAGCGAAAATGACACAAATGATGCGCTTTCCGAAAGGGGTGGACGATTTTTTCCCAACCATCCTGTGGTGTTGGGTCCTCGTTTTGAAGAGACGGTGCCCCGCGTTCTCCTTCCTTCCTCCCTTCCTTCCTCCCGCTGCCTCCCCCCCCCCCCCCTCCCATCATCATCATCATCAACACCCATTTCGGCACGCCCCTCACACGTTTCGTGGCTCCATAGGGAGCTCCACCGAAGGCCCCAGTGCCCGCGGCCGCATGCGTCCCCCACACCCATTTCGGCACACCCCTCACACGTTTCGTGGCTCCATAGGGAGCTCCACCGAAGGCCCCAGTGCCCGCGGCCGCATGCGTCCCCCACACCCATTTCGGCACACCCCTCACACGTTTCGTGGCTCCATAGGGAGCTCCACCGAAGGCCCCAGTGCCCGCGGCCGCATGCGTCCCCCACACCCATTTCGGCACACCCCTCACACGTTTCGTGGCTCCATAGGGAGCTCCACCGAAGGCCCCAGTGCCCGCGGCCGCATGCGTCCCCCACACCCATTTCGGCACACCCCTCACACGTTTCGTGGCTCCATAGGGAGCTCCACCGAAGGCCCCAGTGCCCGCGGCCGCATGCGTCCCCCACACCCATTTCGGCACACCCCTCACACGTTTCGTGGCTCCATAGGGAGCTCCACCGAAGGCCCCAGTGCCCGCGGCCGCATGCGTCCCCCACACCCATTTCGGCACACCCCTCACACGTTTCGTGGCTCCATAGGGAGCTCCACCGAAGGCCCCAGTGCCCGCGGCCGCATGCGTCCCCCACACCCATTTCGGCACACCCCTCACACGTTTCGTGGCTCCATAGGGAGCTCCACCGAAGGCCCCAGTGCCCGCGGCCGCATGCGTCCCCCACACCCATTTCGGCACACCCCTCACACGTTTCGTGGCTCCATAGGGAGCTCCACCGAAGGCCCCAGTGCCCGCGGCCGCATGCGTCCCCCACACCCATTTCGGCACACCCCTCACACGTTTCGTGGCTCCATAGGGAGCTCCACCGAAGGCCCCAGTGCCCGCGGCCGCATGCGTCCCCCACACCCATTTCGGCACACCCCTCACACGTTTCGTGGCTCCATAGGGAGCTCCACCGAAGGCCCCAGTGCCCGCGGCCGCATGCGTCCCCCACACCCATTTCGGCACACCCCTCACACGTTTCGTGGCTCCATAGGGAGCTCCACCGAAGGCCCCAGTGCCCGCGGCCGCATGCGTCCCCCACACCCATTTCGGCACACCCCTCACACGTTTCGTGGCTCCATAGGGAGCTCCACCGAAGGCCCCAGTGCCCGCGGCCGCATGCGTCCCCCACACCCATTTCGGCACACCCCTCACACGTTTCGTGGCTCCATAGGGAGCTCCACCGAAGGCCCCAGTGCCCGCGGCCGCATGCGTCCCCCACACCCATTTCGGCACACCCCTCACACGTTTCGTGGCTCCATAGGGAGCTCCACCGAAGGCCCCAGTGCCCGCGGCCGCATGCGTCCCCCACACCCATTTCGGCACACCCCTCACACGTTTCGTGGCTCCATACGGAGCTCCACCGAAGGCCTCAGTGCCGCCGCCCGCACGCGTCACCCCCACCCATTTCAGCACACCCCGCGCATTTCTGCACGGCAGGGTCATCACCACGGTGGCGTGCCAGGGGCGCACCTTGCGCGAAGGCGACGGGGCGGGGGAACGGCGCTCCGGGGGCGGCCAGACCTCCGGGGCGCGAGCAGTCCGCGGCCAGACCATCTCTCGGTCCTGTGGACTCTCGCCCTGGGCCGTCGGCTGCCCGGCGCGCTGCTCCCTCGGTCGACGTCGCCCAGGCGTGATCCTGGATTGCGGCCGCCACGAGGTAGGGAACGGCAAGAAGGAGGACGACGACTGGTGGCTGGAGCTCTACGTGCTGCTCTCGCGCGCCACGCGCCACGAGGACCTCCTGCTCATGCGGGCGCCGCGCATCGAGTTCTTCCTGGCAGGGCCGCCGCAGGGCTTGCGGAAGCAGCTGGAGCAGTTTGCGGCGCGCACGAAGCGGTGCAGGAGGGAAGCGACGGCCCTCGCCAGGGAGCTCGGCTTCACCGAGTTCATCCGCGAGGCCTGACCTGAGGAGCGTCTCCCCCGAGCCGCGCCTTCTCTCGACTGCCCGACTAATTGTTTGGCCTCGCGCCGCGGACGACCCGCGCGCGTCGCTGGGACCCTCTCGGGGCGACCAGCGCGCGTCGCGGGAACTCCGTGCTGCGGGGGGCCCGGCGCCTCGTTCGCCCGTCGTCGCTCTGCCCAGCGGTCAGAGACTTGCCCGCTATCAGCCAGCCAGTTAGCTAGTCAGCTCTCTCTGCTTCGCGCAGCGGACGACCCGCGCGCGTCGCTGGGACCCCGCCCGGGGCGACCAGCGCGCGTCGCGGGGACTCCGCGCTGCGCTGCGCCCGCAGCCTTGGATTTTGGAGTGCGCGGGCAAAGAGGAAGGAAAAGAAGAGCCGAAAGCGGGCGCGATCCTCGCAAGAGGCGTGCCGACATGGGCGTCGCGACGTGCGGACGCTGCCGTCGGGGTTCCCGCGGAAGCTGCCTGCGGCGGCCACGCCCAGTGTCACGTGTGTTCGGACAGGCATGCTCGACACTTACACTAGGCGGTTCCATGATCGCATTCATGCAAATATATTCACTCGCGCGCAGACCCATTCATACTCAGATTCCCTCGCGCTCTGACTCACCCGCGTTCTTTCTCTCGTAATCAGATCTATCGTATTCCTTTGCGTTGTGTACCCCGCCACATTTCGGCACACCCCTCATGCGGTTCGTGGCCCCATAGGGAGCGCCACCGAAGAAGATACTCACAATTGCGATACTCACAACTGCATATGGTTGGGTCCTTCGCCAGGATAATTGTTTGGCCTCCTGGGGCCCTCTTGGGGGGCCTATTGGCGCTTTTTGAACCCCTCTTGGGCCGTTTCGGCTCTCGGGGGGGGCGTCCTGGAGGCCTCTTGGGCGGTCCGGAAGCCATCCTAGACGCTGTTGGCGCGTTTTCGGGCGGTCCCTGAGCCTCGGGGGCTAGAAGACCTGTCCGGGGGAGGGGGGGCAGAATGTACACAGGGAGGTCCCGGCCCTGGGGCCCAGATATTTCTAGATAGATCGGAGGATGGGCCCCATTTACCAACCCGCCTTTTAGTAAAAGCTGCCAGGGGCAATCCACGTGCGCACGACACCGCACTCCGAGTGCACCCCAACGGACTTGCCATTTGACATCCAAAAACAACCTAATGTATCCAGCGAGACGCACATCGATTAGCGTTCCGACTGGGGACTGCACTAGCACACTCGAATGCCAATGTCGAATAAACAAGTACAGACTTTTTCAGTCGACTTGTCTGGGCCTTCTCCTGGTGCCGCCTGCACTCGCGGGCGGGAAAACGCGGGGCGAGGCGCGTCTGGTTGAGCCGAACCGAGTGGGGGGCCGTCATCGCCGTCGTCGTCGTAGTCATTGTGGTGGTTGTGGTTGTGGTGGTGGTGGTCGTCGTCGTCGTCGCCGTCATCGTCGCAGGCGGCAGCGACAGCGGCGGCGGCGGCATGAGCACAAGCGGGGTCCAGGCTGGGCAGCAGAAGGCGCGGCCAGAGCGGCCGCTGCTGCCGGCCACGCTGCTGCTGACGTCGGACTGCACAATGCTGGTCGCCGTGAGCCCTGCGCGCCGCGCCGCGGCGGGCGGTCGCCGTCGTCCGCTGACATCCTCGCGTCGTCCAGGGAAAACATGACAGAAGGTTTTTGGGCACGTTTCGGCTTCGTGGGGAGTTATCGTCGTCTCCGCTGGATGCACCTCGGAACTCTGTTCAGAACGCCCCCTGGACAGGTCTTAGGGTCCGCTTTTGACCCTTGGACCACGACCAAATCACGACGGGAGGCTTTCGGCACTTTTCGGCCTCTGGGAATCCATATCAGGACTGGGGCCATCATCAAAAAACTAAGGATGAAAGACCAGCTCATGGGATAAGGGTTCCGACCTCTGGCGAACCATGTTGTGAGAAAACCTTTCCGTCGAATGTCTGGGTCACTCTGTAGCGGACCGTAAGTGGGAGCAGGAAAATACTAATATAGAAATGGCGATCAAGATCGCGCCGGGGAAAATATTCTGAAAATAGCCCCTGCCGCTCGAAGAGATGTGGCGAGGACGATCAGATAATCGCAAAGACGACGACTCAAACAACGAGACCTGGAACAGAATATATGAGTCATCATCGCAAATGGCGCCAGTGTGTGACGGGCCGTCGGCCGTAATCCGGGGGGACTATATTCTGAAAGTAGCCCCTGGAGAGGACGATCAGAGAATCGCAAAGACGACGACGCCAACGACGAGACCTGGAACCAAATATATGATTCACTAGAAACACGCACGCGCTTCGCGCGCGCTTAGGTTTTAGTCGACCCCGACGACGGTGTCAATTTCCGTGGGACCTTTTCCATGTGGTCTTCCGGGTTCCTCCCTTTCACCCATGCGTGATGTTCGGGCGGATGCTGCGAAGTTCAAGGAAGGGTTTGGCCTGTAGCGTACCAGCGACGACCGACGATGACGACGACGACGACGAAGACGACGACGACGACGACGGACCACCGACAATCAACATCATTGTTACCTGGTCCACGTGTGCGGGAGAGGCGTTTCCGGAGCGTCTTGCAGGCGTCATGGGCCTCCCATTTAATGCCGGGAAGTCTTTGGTGGGCTCGTACTGCGCCACGCTGCAGGGGGGCGAGTTCGACGGCAGGCGCGGCAGTCTGGCTCGCAGCCGGAAGCGGGGCGGGCATTTGGTCTGGCTTATGGCGGGCTTCTGAGGGTCTGCGTAGAGGCCTTCTGCGAGCTCGGTGGGGCTTTCTCGGGAGCTTCTCGGGTCTTTCTGGAGCCCTTTTGGGGACTGCTTGGGGCGTCGCGGAGGCCTCCTGGGAGTCTCTTGGGGCCTCCTGGGAGCCTCTTGGGGCAGAGGGCGCCTCTGTTCGGGCATTTGGGGGACTCTCTGGAGCCTCCTGGGAATATCTTGGGCCACCTTGGGAGCCTCTGGGAGGGTCCAGAGCCCCTTCTGAACACTCTGGGAGCCCTCAAGGCCCCCTGCCCCCCATGCGAACCAGAAGTCGCAGCTCTGGGCCCATCCCGCCACCGTGTCTGGGTTGTGGGTCAGGGGCTTCTCGGATGTTCGCTGGGAGGATATCGTGGGATGCCTCTCGGGGGGCCTGTTGGAAGCAGGCTTGAAGCCTCCACGGGGGCGTTGTGGAGCCTGTCGGACCTCTCTTCGGCATCTTTGGGGCCTCTTTGGGGGCGGGAAGCTCGAAAGGTCGGTTCGCGTTCCCTCTCTTTGGCCCATCTTGGAGCCATCTTCAGGCCCTCTTCAGGCCGTCTTGGGACGATCATGCGGCCCTCTTGGGCCGTCTTGAAGCCTCTTGGGGCGACGATGGAGGCTTCTTGGAGTGTCGGCCGCTCGAAAACGTGAGAAAGCAAAACATATAGGAAAACAGCACGAACATCAATGATTTTGGCGTTTTGGGGCTCTCTTGGAGGTCCTCGCGGAGCGACCTTGGGGCCTCTTGGGGCCTCTCGGGCCGATCATGGGGCCATCTGGGGCGGCTTGGAGAGCTCTTGGGCCGTCTTGGCGGCTTCTTGCCGTCTCCAGAAGCTTAGACGGACGCCTCGGGGAAGCAGAAAAAGTTCCGGAACTCCGACAACGGGCCCCTGGATGCCCAAAAAGGTCCTCGCAGCCCAGGGGGCGAATGCGATTACGGGGGGGGGAGGCGTTTGGAAAAAGTGTGCGACACCGGGCCGCGGGGCCCCGGACGCCGCTCATACCATGTATGATCGCAAAGGGCGCTACTGTGTGACGGGCCGTCGGTCGCAGTCCAGGGGGGACATTCTGAAAATAGCCCCTGCCGCTCGAAGAGATGTGGAGCGGACGACCTCAATATCGCAAAGACGACGGCGCAAACGACGAGACCTGGAACCAAATGTAATATTAATCATTGCCCACGGCGAGATCTGGAACCAAATGTGTCATTAATCATCGCCCAGGGCACCACAGTGTGTTAGGCCGTCGATCGTCGTCGGCTCGTCGCTCTTCGGCCCACGAACAGTATCCCGAACAGCACTACCACAAATCCACTTCTTACGGCGACAGTAACGGCGCCAGTCCACGAGGTTGCACTGCTAGCTATACGAAGCTTTGCCAGAACACGTCGTGTACGCACTGTGCGAACCAATGCTGGAGGGTCGAGCTGGTCGATCCTTGGGCGACAGGGTACCATGCCGCGCGCGCGAGAAACTGGGAAAGTGGGGTCGCGTACCCCTGGACAGAGAGGAACTCACGTCCGATACACCTGAAAAGCATCTCGAGCCTGCCGCACAGCTGCGGACAAGCTCGAAGACTCGCGGCAAGGTGTCGAACTTGAGCCAAAATGGCTACGGAGGAGGAGGGATGGCGAGGGATGAGGATTATGCGAAGGAGGAGGAGGCGGAGGAGGAGGAGGAGGAGGGATGACGAGGGATTGCATATCACTAAGGTTGCGTGTTGCATGCGGGGCCCTCGGGGCAGGCCCGCCTCGTCGCGAGTGCCACAGGCCCGGGGGGAGGAGGAGGAGGAAGAGGAGGAGGAGGAGGAGCCAGAAGGAGGGAGGAGGAGGAGGAGGAGGAGGAGGAGGAGGGAGGAGGAGGAGGAGGAAGAGAATGAGGGGGAGGAGAAACGGGAGAGAGCAGGAGGAGGAGAGGGAGCAGAAGGAGGAGGAGGCAGCAGGAGGAGAGGGAGGAGAGGGAGGCCGAGGGACTGGATCCGACACTTCGGGCAAGACATAATCTGTCCAGGGAGAGGAATGGGGAAGGAGACCGCGCGCCGCTGACGGAGGAGTAGGAGGGAGGAAGAGGGGAGACCAGGAGGAGAGGGAGGATGGCAGGAGGAGGGGAGAGGAGAGAGGACGAGAGGGATGAGGAGGAGGAGGAGCAGGAGGAGGAGGAGGGAGGAGGAGGAGAGGGAGGAGGAGGAGGAGGAGGAGGAGGAGGGGAGGAAGAGGGAGGAGGAAGAGGAGGAGGAGGAGAGGAGGAGGAGAGGAGGAGAGGGTGGAGGGAAGGGAGGAGGAGGAGGAGAGGAGGAGGAGGAGAAGGAGGGAGGAGGGGGAGGAGGAGGAGAAGGGAGGAGGGCTTCCAAGCCGTACCAACTTGTTCGCTGTTCCTTGACATCCGATGTCATTCTTGTCGGCTGCTCATCGTGCGGTGCTCTCTGCTCCGACCGTCTCGTCTCGCTATCCCAGCCTTGTAAATCGAGAAGGGCGGGTTGGGCTGTCAAGACCTGGAACCGTTTGGACAAAGGCGAGCTGCTGCTCGTGCGAGAAACGGCCGCGCCCTCGCTCGATTACACCGATTTCTTCCAACAGTAAGAGCTGCTCGTCGGTGACCCACTGTTGCGCAATGTCTTGCGCAGGGGGACGAGGAGGGGGGGAGGGGGGGGGGAAGGAGGTGGAGGGGGAGGGGGGGGAGGTGGAAGGGGGAGGGGGAGAAGGATCTTTGGGCTTGGGCTTCGCCAGGGTCGTCCGGCTGTTCTTGCACGGCGTGGCCCAGCTCCGCCGAGAGCTGCTCTTGCACGGCGCGTGAGTGGGCCGCTCGCCCGCTCGCGCGCGCCTGGCGCTGCGGGCCACCGTGACCCGACAGCATGTCGTAGTACGCGCAAGGACGCCCCAAGCCGAGGTTGGAATTCGGAGTCGAATGGAATCGAAATTGAAATTCTCGAAGTAGAACCCATCCCATCGACAGGGTCGAAACATGGCTCCTGTGCCCCCCGTTGCGTGAACCCCGAGAAGCACACCAGCAGGGTTGCCCGACGGCAGCGACGCCGCCCCTTGCCGGTGGCTCGAAGGTGGGGTCCTGAGGGATGTGGCCCGAAAGATGGGAAGGCATCCAAGGTTGGATTCACGTTGCTTGAGGCACCTCGTCCTTAGTGGGACGCACATGGACGTACTAGTACTATTTGTCCTCCTCGGAGACGTGCGTCCGACCCGAACATATAATACAAACATCTTGTAGCAGATCGTTTCCCGAGCGGTATGGCCAGACAACGTGGAGCTTATACTACAATCTTTCCTACCGATGTCGAAGAAAGGGGAGAGCAGGCGAGATGGAGGGTCCCAAATTCGTGTGGTGAAAGACCTGGGGGTGACATCGAAATCCGCAAAGACCTCACCGCAGGGTCCGTCACCACACAGTTTTGGGACCTCTAAGGCCCCAGCCGCCCGAGACATCCTCTGAAAACGACTGAGGTCCCAAAACCGAGCGGTGACCCCGAGTCCCCACCGACTCGCCACACGGTGTGGCCACCACACCGTTTGGGGCCCCCCACCGAGCGAAATCACAGGGGGTCCGGGGGTCGACTTTGGCCCAGAGGCCCAAGCCCCCCTCTGCGTCGTTGACAAAGCTCAGTGGGGCGTAAAGGTGGGGTAAGGGTAGGAGGCGGGGTCAAGACACCCTCCCCGCCGGCAAGCCGTCTCGCTCACTCCCACCCGCCCTCCCAGCACATCAGTAGCACCCGAGGCGCAGCGTGTTCAGCGGTAGTCTTTGGATGGACAAATCATGGGAACCAAGACAGAACCCATGTGCTGCAAGAACGAGATGTGAGCATCCAGCGAGGCCCGCTCCCTGGCCCCACCTTGGGGTATGTCTCCCACTCCTCTGCGAACCTCCGAAGAGCTGCGGCGGCAGGCGCTTGCTGCCATCTTCGGCCTCCTGGGGCCCTCACTCCCAGACCCTCGACGTCATGATTTTCCACGGGACCGGCTTCTCGTCCTGAATCGTTTTTGGACGGTCCCGAGGCCTGGTAAGGGCCCCCAGAGGCCGGAAATAGCGCAAACCATCCGTTGTGCTTTTTCATGACGCGAGGGGGTCTGGGCTGGGCCCCACCAGGAGAAGCGACCCAGAATCAGAAACGATCCAGAGAAAGGGTTACACAGACCTCCAGGGGCCCACGCGGAGAAAGAGAGTCGCGTCGAGGGTCTAGGGAGGCATGTCCGCATCCACGGCCTCCCTGAGGGGCAACGAGAAGGGGGGGCTGGCATGGGAGCGATCACATCGACCTGGCATCGGCGACACATCGCCGCTAGATCAGCGTTAGGCCCCCGATAAGGAATCCGCACAGTCCTGGGCAGGTTGGGGCCATCGGGCACCTATCGGCGATCCATGGGCGATTGGGGGTCGATGCGTCCCCCCCTATGCCCATCCCCCGTCGAACGTTACCCCTGGTGGTTTTCGGACCCAAGCTCGGCTCTCCCGCGGCCTTTCGGGACGATTCAGGCACCCCCGGAACGCCCCCGGCGAGGCGCAGCCGCAAGAGAGCATCCCGAGGCTGGAAAGCCGCCGAGAACCTGCGAAAACGCTCGAGAACCTCGAACCCACGAAGCCCGTCGGAAACCCACGAAACGTATCCCCTACTATGCCTATCCCCCCCCTATCCTTGCCCCTGAATGCACTCCCGCCTCGGACTGGCGGTGGCCCGGGCGAGCCCCGCAAGCCGCGCGCCGACAGCGACCGGGGGCGCGCCGGCCGCGGAATGCGCGCGGCCGCGCGCCTCGCCGCAGCCCGGGGTCCAGCTCCGCGGTCGAGGAGTCCTCCCGGCGCCCCGCGGGCAAGGCTCGTTCCGATTGCTCCGATTCGGCTCGATTCGACGTCGATGGCTTCGGATTCCGAGTCGGTTCGACATGGGAGTCTGACGTGGGCTCGCCCGCCGATGTCTACCGATGAAAGAGCGTGTTCTACCGCTGCTGGCGGAAAACCGGGGGGGGTCACTACCGGTTCGAACCCCTCCCCCCCCCCCCCCCCCCGAAAACCGGGGGGGGCTACGGTTCGAACCCCCCCCCCCCCCCAGTTCATCATGAAAGAGGGGGGGGGGTCACTACCGGTTCGAAACCCCCCCCCCCCCCTCGAAAACCGAGTGACAGCGGGACAGTGGTGGGGACAGTGGGACAGTGGTGGGGACAGTGGGACAGTGGGACAGTGGTGGGGACGGCAGTGGTGGGGACAGTGGTGGGGACAATGGTGGGAACAGGGGGGACAGTGGACAGTGGTGGGGACGGTGGTGGTGGGGACAGTGGTGTGGGACAGTGGGAATGAGGTGGAAACAGTGGGATAGTGGAGGGTACAATGGTGGTGGGGACAGTGGTAAAGGCGGTGGCGAGGACGGCGGTGGGACAATGGGACAGAGGTACAGTGGGGACAGTGGTGGGGACAGTGGGGACAGTGGTGGGAACAGTGGGACAGCTCAGTGGGACAGCGGAGGAGTCAGTGGGACAGTGGGGACAGTGGGGAGTGGGACAGTAGTAGGGAGAGTGGAACCGTGGTGGGAACAGTGGTGGGAACAGTGGGGAGTGGGACAGTAGTGGGGACGGTAGTGGTGGGGACAGTGGTGGGGATAATGGTGGGAACAGGGGGGGACAGTGGTGTGGGGACAATGGGAATGAGGTGGAAACAGTGGGACAGTGGAGGGTACAATGGTGGTGGGGACAGTGGTGAAGGCGGTGGCGAGGACGGCGGTGGGACAATGGGACAGAGGTACAGTGGGGACAGTGGTGGGGACAGTGGGGACAGTGGTGGGAACAGTGGGACAGCTCAGTGGGACAGCGGAGGAGTCAGTGGGATAGTGGGGACAGTGGGGATAGTCGGGCAGTGGTTGGGGCCGTGGAGACAGTGGGGAGAGTGGAACCGTGGTGGGAACAGTTCTGGGGACAGCGGGGACAGTGCGACAGTGGTGGGGCCACTGGTGGGGACAGTAGGGGCGGTGGTGGAACCAGTGGGGACAGCGGTGGTGAGGACAGTGGTGCTGGGAACACCAGTGGGGGATGTGATGCGGACGGTGGTGGGGACCGGGAGTCGTTTGCTGGCGGTGAGTAGGGGGGGGGGGGTCCAACTGACCCCCCCGGTTTTCCGGATCCGGAGGGGGGGGGGGGGGGGGAGGGGTTCGAACCGGTAGTGACCCCCCCCGGTTTTCGAAGGGGGAGGGGGAGGGGGGGGGGTTAGGGGAGGGGGGGTTTTGCCGCCGGGGGGAAGGGGGGGGGGGGTTCCAGCAGGGGGGGGGGGGGGATTTTCGGAGGGGGGGGGGAGACCCCCGGGCTCCGGAGGAAAAGGTTGGGGCAATTTTCCACAGTAAAGCGGCGGTGGATCATGCTCTCTCCTACCGATTCAGCTTCTCCCGACTTGGCTGCGATTTCCGCCGATCCGACTCATTTCGATTGCCGATACGAGTTATGGATTCGATTCTGGGCTACGGGGAGGTGGCGGGCCCAGGCTAGGGTTTGGGAGACATGAGAAATAGTCAACAAAATACCCAAAGACGGTCCAGCAAAATAGTCGAAACATCGTCCCCATATTATTTCTGACTGGCTTGGAGTACTCCCCCTTGTAAGGGGGCATGCCCGACTCAAGGCTAGGAAGCAACCGGCGGGAGGTCTTCGTCGGAAGGATTCAGGCGGATTACAATCGGCAGTCGGCCCGTATCATAAGGATGCGCGCGATAAGGATGCCAGGGCCTTGGACGCCCACTTCGAAGCTCTGCGAGCGGTGCGCGGCCAACGAACGTGGCCGAGGATGTGCCGAGGAGGCAAGGATGCAAGGGTACCCGTAGGAAGGTTGCCCATCCTTACCATGCGGGTTGACTGTAGGGGGCAACTACTGGAGGGTCGAAGGCTTCAGGAGGATTAAGCCTAAGACGGAGCCATGACGAGGATAAAATCGGCCAAGGATAACTCGAGAATCTCTGAGGTCTGGCAGATCTGGAGGATGTATCGGGCGCCGCGGCCTTCTCAAAGCGCCTCGGAACGCTTTGAGAACGTTCCGGAACGCTCTGGAACGTATTTATCCTCGTCCCAGCCCCGTCAGATGAGCCCCGAGCACCTTTGGGGGGCGCAGCCCCCGCCGGATTCGGCCGCGGATTCCGCGGGATTGAGGACAGATTCAGCGGGATTGAGCGTGACGAAGCGGGACTGAGCCAGATTTCGGACCACCAGGAGGATCGGGTGCCGCCCCAGAGGATGTACTGGCAAAAGGATCGACCATCTTTCGCACATGACACACCAACAACAACATGCAAGTTGCCACGTCAGCACTCTGAGCGCCGCAATCCACGATGATCACGGATGAAACGGAGCAATCCACGCTGAAAGTTGCCTTCTCCACACCCTGAGCGTTGCGATGATCAGAGCAATCCCAGATTCTGACTTTGCCCTGCAGGGCAATGTCAGAATCTGACCTGCAGGAATTGCACCCGAACCTAGGGAAAAGGGGGCCCGCCGCGCCCGCCCGCCACCTCCCGCTAAGACGAAACCAGGGCGAGGATCAGACATCGGGTGATCGCCAGCGTTGGGACGTCCATTCCTCGTGCATGTCTCGATTTCTTACGTTCGTTTTCCCCTTCGCATGATGATTCAGGATATTCCTCGATGGTCCTCACCGAAGATAACATGCACGTGTCCGAGCAATGAAATAGAAAATCACTGAGATCCGGCGGCTCTCGAGGATGCCTCGGGCGCCGCGGCCTTCTCAGAGCGTTCCAGAAAGCAGGGCGTTCCCGAACGCTCTGAAACCTGCTCCCTCTCCTGTACCGCCGCTTCCTCCCGCTCCCCCCCGGCTCGTCTTGCTCGACTTCCTCCTCTGTTCTCCCTCTGCTCAATCTCCTCTTCATGCTTTCTCCTCCTCCGTCCCCTCCCTCCCCCCTCATCTCATCTCCTCTCTCCTCTCTGCAACGACACAATGAGTATACTACGCTCATCTCTCCCTGGATCCAGCCCGAACGGAGCAGCTTTTCTCCCACACGCTGTTTTATAACGCGCATAAATGCAAAAGGTGCTATGACAAGTGGTTGTAGTGTTCGACATGGTATTCCCGCTGCAGCGCTGGTCTCACCTCAGGATCGGCGCTTCCCCACCGTCGTTCAGAATGGCGCTGTCGCCGCAGCGAGGGCCTGATTTCTGGATCGAAATCCAAGCTTGTCGTTTCGTCACCCCCCGTTCCCCATAAGACGTAGCCAGGACGAGGATCCGCTGGCCCCCTTGGCTGAAGGGCAAAGGTGTGCTGCTCCCTGCGCCAGTTGCAAATCCCACCAGCCCTCTGGGCGCCGGTGGTTTACAGCGTTTCCTCTTCCACCCCTCCTTTTTCCCCTTCGGGGAGGGGTTTCTCACTGTTCCCTATTAATAAACACCCCCTCCCCCAGGCGACTGGGGGCCAAACCGGGTCCATGACGACACCCCCCCACCATCCTTGGCAAACAACAATACAAAACACACTCTGCCTCCAAATTCGGAACATGCAGCAGCTAACCCGATGCGGCGGCGGCGGCGGCGGCGGCGGCGGCGGCGGCGGCGGCTGGCGGCGGCGGCTGCGGCGGCTGCGGCGGCGGCGGCGGCGGCGGATTGGCCCCCAGTAGCTGCCCATCCAAAGACGACTGCTGAATATGCTGAGGCTCGGGCCAGACTCGGGTGCTACGTATGTGTTGGGAGGGCGGGTGGGAGTGAGCGAGACGGCTTGCGGGCGGGGAGGGGGTCTTGATCACTGTTCCCTATTAATAAACACCCCCTCCCCCAGGCGACTGGGGGCCACCAACCAGCCCGCACCAAGTTGCAAAAAAAACCAAACCAAATTTGCCTCCTCGAAATGCGCAACCAACGATGCGGCCCCCACGCCATCCCTGTCAAAAAAAATACAAGTACACTTGGCGGCGGCGGCGCGCGCGGCGGCGGCGGCGGCGGCGGCGGCGGCGGCGGCGGCGGGGGGCGGGGGGCGGGGGCGGCGCGGGGCGGCGGGCGCGGCGGCGGCGGCGGCAGCTGCGGCTGCGGCTGCGGCGGCGGTTCGGCAGCGGGGGGCGGCGGCGGAGGCGGCGGCGGCGGCGGCGGCGGCTGGCGGCGGCGGCGGCGGCGGCGGATTGGCCCCCAGTAGCTGCCCATCCAAAGACGACTGCTGAATATGCTGAGGCTCGGGCCAGACTCGGGTGATAGCCGTTCTGGCTCAGGTGCTGTCTCCTGAGCTTGCAGCAGCAGTCTTCAGAGCGGCAGTCGCTGCTGCGAGCCCCGTTCCAGCCTTCAGTTCGTGGGGTCCCAACCCACACATTCATCCAAGCCTACGGGCTCTCATGACCGATGGAGATGGCGCTGAGGTCCTCCCTGGGCCAAGGACGCCTACCTGGGCGTGCTCATGTGGTCGCAACACCAACTGGGCGTCCAGGATCATTTGCAGATGCGGAAAGAAGGCGCCGCTCGAGGTGCGCCGTGCAGCCGAGCTGCATGCGCGCGGCCAGCAGCATCGTCAGCGGGCTGGTCTACCTCGTGGCGGTGGGAGTGGTCGTGACGACAAACTACAGAAGAGGCTGGACGAGCTCCAGCGCAGGTTTGACGAGTTGGCAGGAGGGGTAGCCTGTCCCTGTCCCTGTGGCCAGCCACCCTGCTAAGGAACCGCCCAAGGATTCCAAGGAGCAGGAGCTGCGCGACAACATCAAGCAGCTCGAGGTGGCCATATCGCACTGTGAGAAGCTGGGCGAGTCGGGCAAAGGTGCCAAGGCTGAGCTCGAGATCGAGCTGGAGGCCGTACGTCGCGAATTACATCAGACCAATTCCAAGCTCACGCAGCATACTAATGTGGGTCATCGCTTGGCAAGTGCTAAAAACAGAAAGCAGAGACTTGAGCACCATATCGAGGAGTAGCTACGCTTCATCGCGAGTGCTCAAGAAAAGATCGATGGCATGCGGGCACAAGTTGCTGCTGCGGGCCGCGAGATCGAGCTCCTCAATCGGGGCCTCATTCGTACGCTGCCTGGCATGCCCGTCGTGGATTTGGAGGTCGATCCTGAGGTGCTGGCTGCGTCGAGTGAACAAGCGCCGATCAAAGAAATGCTCCAGTCCGACACGTTCAAGAAGTTCGCGGGGCTGCTGGCGGCCTCCCAGGCGAAGGCATCACCTACGGCAACGGCACCATCGCCTTTCAAGTCCGAAGATGCTGGCGTGTCTGGTCATGGGGCCCCTAGTGATGCATCGGCCGCCAGCGGAGATGGTGCGGCTGAGGCACAACAACAGCCGACACCAGGTTTTGAGCATGATGAGGATCTTGACGAAGACATGGTCGAGGAGATTTTCAATGCAGTCATACGGATTGACAAGCGTGAGTTCATTGGGAAATTCGGTAGCAGGCTGTGCGAGAAGCCGCGCGTGGGGCAGCCCTTTGCTCCCGCGGTGTTGCGGCTTGCCTATGTCGAAAATTCTGAGTTCCTGCTCCACCTCCGCCCCCCCCCCGGCTCGCTCGACTCGTCCTCGCTTGCTGGCTTGGGCGAAAGCTTCGAGACCTACAATGGCAATTGCTGGCCGACTTTGCGTGAGAGGCTTTGCTCGACATCGGCGCTCGTCCTGCTGGCGCAGGAGATCGGGACTCTCGAGGACCGTGAGGGTGAAAGAGCGGCCTCAGCGGCCAGCTTGGGATGGGAAATGCTGTGCCCCCCCTCCCCTGCTGGTGAATCTGGGAGACCTCGAGCGGGAGTTGGAATTTTCGTCCGCGCGCACATTGGCCTGCGATGGCCGTCGGATGCTCCTGGGATTGTTGCCAAGGGGCGTATCATCCATGTGATCGTCGACTTGCCTGGATGGCCGCCCCTGCACGTGTTTTCATGCTACTTTAAGTCGGGGACTGGGCTGCGTGCGTTCAATCTCCCCCTTCTGAGGCAATTAGGAGAGAGGCTCACGGGGAAGCATATGTACGCTGTGGGGGGAGACTGGAACCTCGACCCCCATCTGGTTGACTCCACGGGACTTCCTTGTCGCGTTGAAGGGGCCCTGTTTGTGCCAACGCAGAAGACCTGCTTGTCCCCAGGGAGCCTCACCACTATCGACTACTTTTTAGCGAGCACGTGCTTCGCACGCGCCTGTGATAAGGTTGAGGCTGACATGTCCTGGACTCATCGCCCTCGCAGGCCCGTGTGCTTCGCGTTGCGTTCCGATGCCGTTCGGTGCCATCAGCTGGTGTGTCAGTCGCATCAAAGACTCCCGACGGAGCTGCCTTTCGGGCCGACCCCCAGACCCCAGGACTAGACCCTCAGCCGCATCATTGCTGAGGACGCTGCTGCTGCGGCTCTCACTCGCCCCATCGGCGAGGCGCGGGAACTTCTCACTGTTGCCTGGCAATATTTTCCAACACGCTCGAGCTTGAGCTCGAGGCTTTCACGGGAGTGGAGGTTAAAAGCAAAGGACGCAAAGGGGACCTCTTGAGAGCTCGGTGGGCCCCGATTTTTGCTAAACACAAGGCCTGTAGCCTCCGTGAGCAGCGCGTCGGATGGACCTCGCTGGCCCAACATTTGTCTGAAACCATTGGGGTGTCAGCTCGATTTCGAAGGGCGGCCCAGGAAACCGATCCCACGGACCAAGCCCAGGCCCAGCGTTTGTCTGAGGATGCGAGCCACCAGATCCAACAGCTTCTCATGTTACCATGCCCTGGTGAGGGGCAGAATGTTAGACTCGACGCGGCCCTCGCTCAGGCGCGCACTTTGGCTCGTTCTTTTACGCTCGATGATGGCCTCGACAGCTGGATTGAGCAGTGTCAGGGGTTTCTGTCGTCCTGGGACGACGACCTGGGCGAGGCGCGCAAGGCCGTCGCGAAGGTTCAGCAGGATAGTTGGGATCAATGGCAGGAGAAAGCTCTGTCTGGGGGGGCGAGGGCCATGCACAGGCTCACGAAACTCAAGCAGAGGAGGACCCGACCGTCGTGCAAAATCATCCTGGTTGTTTTTTCCAACTCCCCTCAAGAGCTGCTTGGGGCTGAAGGCAAATCCCTGTCCGAGTTTTGGCACGCGTCGCACATGCCACCCGAGGCGTGCGTTCCTGATCGGGCGCGCCTCCCTAGGCCGACGGCGGCCGAGATTAGAAGCGCGTCTAGCAGTTTTTCGCACCTGACTTCGCAGTCCCTCGATGGGCTGCACCCGAGACAGCTCGCGTTGGTTTCGGACGATGCCCTTGACACGTTTGGGGCGTTAATCCAAGCGATTGAGTCCCTGGGCCTCTTTCCCAAACAACTGTTCTGGCTGCTTTTCCCTCTTTTGGAAAAAAAACCCAAGGGGGGCCTTCGACCCATCTTGCTGTGCGCCGGCCCCGTCCGTGTCTGGGAACGTTTACGGAGACCTCTGATTGTGGATTTCAACACGAACTACCCTCGCAGCTACTGGGCGTTTGGCCCTGGCCGCAGTGCTGAGAGCGCCGTGTGGCACCGGGCCGCCCAGGCCGAGATGGCCCACTTCGAGTCTCAGGCAACGGGGGGCGCAATATGGGATGGGACGAAATATTACGAGTCATTTGATTGAGCCCTTCTCAAGGATAGAGCGTTACGTTGCGGTATTAACGAGGTCATTGCCCAAACGACGTTTAACTATTGGAGGGGCCCCCGTTTGCTTCGTTCGGGGGCCCACTACAGGGCCCAGCCTTATTTCGCCAGGTCTGGTCTTCCCGCGGGAGATATCTTCAATGATATCATGGTTCGAGTTTACAGCATCGAAGCCTTTGAAAAGTTTGTTGAAGACAATCCCAGCGTCGATTTGTCGTCGTATGTCGATGATGATAGCGTCACAGCGTCGGGCTCTGAGCAAGAGGTCCTGGCCACTATTACTCAGGCGGCTGCTTGCCTGTGCGTCCTGTTTAGGGATGAGCTGCGCGTCGGCATTCAGCCCGACAAGGTCAGCACCTTTGCCAGCAGCCGCACCCTCGCCCAGGAGATTGCTAGGCACCTCGGGCAGCTGGCGGGCAGGGTCACGAACAGCGCGGTCTCCCTCGGCACGGATTTCGCACCAGGTCAGACCCGAGGTGCTAAACATGGTCTGTGGAAAAGAAAACAGAGGTTTTCCCACATGAAGAAGAGGCATATAAGGTTTTGATGAGATATCGCTCGGCCCTTCCCCGCAACAAATCTCGCATGGGAAAGATCTATACTTGCGGAGTGTTGCCCGCGGCCAGTTTCGGCTCGTCGGTTGTGGGGATGAGTCAGGGCGAGCTCCAGGTGGCTCAACGTGTGCTGTCGTCGTCGCACCCCCCTAGGCACCGAGGGTGCCCCCTCCAGGCGCGTCCGGTGATCCTTGGGGACCCGATGTGGAGGCCGGCTGTGGCGCCAGCCCTGCAGTGGGCGTCGATCGTGTGGCTGGCTCTCACCACCCCGTCGGTCTCAATATATAATATCAAAGAGATTGCTCAGTTGTGGCGTTCTGTTCCCTTTGATGACAAGGTCACGCGGCGCTCGTCACGAGGACCTCTGCAGCGCATGCACCTGTCGTTGGCTAGGATCGGGTGGATGTCGGTGACCCCCCTTACTTTTGAGGACGACTACGGTCGAGAGGTGCACTTGGGATACACCTCGCCCGCTATGTTAGCGCACATGTTGCACTTGGCGGTCCAGCGAAAACATGAACGGGTTCTTTGTCAGGACACCCCTGGAGCCGACGGTTCTCGGTTTTGTGTCGATCCCCTGAAAACCTTGCTGGGCCCCAAGGGAAGGAAACTCAACCCTCAGCAGAAGTATTTGGCGTTGAGTGTCCTTCGCAAGGGGGTTTGGACCAGAGCGAGGGCTCAGGCCGCTGGATACTCGCGCGACGGACTTTGCCCGCAGTGCGGGATGCCCGACAGCGTGCGGCACCGCGTTTGGCAGTGCCTTCACCCTGACACCGTCGCCGCCCGTAAAAGTGTTACTGATGACTCTCCTGTTGAATGGCTGGACGAAGCCCTTGAAAGTCAGGACCGTTTGTTCTTCGATGAGTTAAAGTGGGAGCACCCTGAAGCCTCCTACCCTCCTCCGTCCTCGGCCACTCAACCCATCCTGTACTCTCCTGAAGGGGGTATTATTGATTGGGGCTCTGTGGACCTCTCGGGTTGCGATGTCGTCATGGACGGCTCGGCCTATCGGCATACCGTTAGGGAGTTCCCCAGAGCGGCTCACTCCTGGGTTTTCTTGGGAGAGGGCGACACTATTATTGCGTACGCCAAAGGTGCTGTTCTTTCGGTCCTCCCCCAGACCTCCCTAGCTGCGGGGCACCTTTGCATGGCCCTCCTCCCGATGTTTCAGAGCAACGGCGGAGACCGCCACGCCAATTGCATGAACGTGGTGCGCATATGTGTGGCGACGCGGGAGTACCAGGTTTTTCATAAACATCGTTATGCTGGTCTTCGGAGAGGTGCCCTGCTCCATGAGAAGTTTCCCATCCCGTCGGTGCACCACGCACCTGCGCACCGCGCGCGCGCTGTTCTGGATGCTCTGCCAGCGCACGAGAAACGGATTGGTATAGGCAGCTTGAAAGCCGACGCCCTGGCCAAGCAAGCTCTCCTCCTCCATCCCCAACCCAGTGTGCACGAACGTACGGAGGTGGACAGGAAGTGTGATTTGTTGGCGTTCGCTGCTAGGGTGGCGGGCACCGTGCTTGCCACCTTTCCTCCCGGAAACTTTGAGCGTCGGCCCTTGGGGCCGAGGGCTAAGTTTTTTTTAAATTCGGGAGGTTGGTATTCCTGGCAGGAAATAGGTCAGGGCTGCGCCAGATGTTTGCATTGCATTTGTTTGTCCACTGATCGGGATGCGCGCCCCATGTTGGGATGTAAAGGACCCGGCAGGCTGTGGCGTGGTGTCCTGGATCGGTCCTTGGGGCACTCGTTGGCGCATTGCATTGTAAGCAAAGGTGAGCGGAGGCTCACCCTCTTCTTTTGCTCCATGTGCGGAGCGTACTCCTCTGCGCGCTGTCATATGCTCGGCAAAGAGTGCCTTCAGCGCCGACTGGCGGGTGGCACTACCGTGCTGAGGAGGATCTTTACTGGCCTCTATCCTCACTCTCGTGACAATAGCACGGTGAGCGAATCCTCGAGGCGAGGCGTGGCTTTCTTTTGCTACGAGTCTCAGAGGCCACCGCCGCCAGATGTCAGCCTGCCGCTCTCGCCGTCAGGGCTGATAGAGACGGCAGGTATGGCGGCGCTCCTGGCACGCATTCTGGCCCGTGAAGCGTCGGCGGTGGCACGGCCCGTTGCCGCGCCTTTGGGCGACGCACAGTGACCAGATTTTGTGGATGGCGGGTGGCTGAATCTGGGGCCTCATCTGTCCCCTGTCCCGCCCGCTGTCCCTCATCTGCTGGGCTGTAAGGTGCTCAGCGGGTGAGCTGGTTTTCGGCCATCGTGGCCGACGTGCTGTTTCAAAATCGTTCAGGCCCCCAGGGGATCGCTGACAAAAAACAGACTCGGGTGCTACGTATGTGTTGGGAGGGCGGGTGGGAGTGAGCGAGACGGCTTGCGGGCGGGGAGGGGGTAACTTACCCCTCCCCCTACCCCCTCCCCTGGACCTAGACGGGGGGGTTTCGCGAGGTGTCGGAACATCCAAAACGGCCTCGGCGAGGAAGCCAAAATCATTGGTTTTACCATGGACTTGGCCCCATGTTGGCCTCCTGGGGGGGGCTCTAATTAGTTCCCCGCCCCTCCTGTTATCGATCTCGCCCAAGATGGCCAAAAGATGGCCCCCAAGGCGCCCAAGGGTGCCCCAAGAGGGCCCCAAGAGGTGAGCAGGAAGCCCCAAGAGGCCCCCAGGATGCCCCCAAGAGGCTCCCAAGAGACCCCTCAGAGGCACCCAAGATGCTCCAAGAGGTCTCGGCGAGAATGCCAAATCATTGATTTGACAAGAAGGTTTTAGCCACATGTTGGCCTCTTGGGGAGGGCACTGATTAAGATGACTCCAGAAGCGCCTGGGGGAGCCCACGATGACCTCCAAGATGGCTCAAGATATCTTCCCTGATCGAGGCAATTCCTCTGGGCATCGTTTCTGGATGGGCTGGTGGGGATTATTTTTAATCAGCGGCCGCAGGCGGGCGCGCCAGCGGCGAGTCCAGTCAAAGCGGGGCACGCAGCGACAAATTGCTGGTGGGGATTCGCGAAGCGTCAACAATTCCAATTTCAATTGTTACAATTCTGTTTCTTGTTGCTGACTGTTCCTTGTTGTAGACCGCGCGAGGGGGGGGGGGGGGGGCGAAACGCGTCTGGATTACCACGCCCGAGTCGCGTGCTCTGAATTCCTGGGGGGGCGTGGGACACATAAGAACAAATGAACTTCGCGCCACCGAGGCCATAAACCTTCCCACATTACACAATATTCGCGTCCCCGAGGCCATAAACCCTCACGAATTATGCAATATTCGTATCCCCGAAACCGTAAACCCTCGCAAACTACGCCATATTCGAGTCTCCGGGGCCATAAGCCCTCGTAGCTTACGCAATATTCGCGTCCCCGAAGCCACAAACACCCACGTAAATTCAGCGATATTTGCGTTCCCGATGCAAGAAACAATTGGACATTAGTTAATAGTCGCGTCCCCGAAGTCATAAACCCTCGCAAGTTACGCTATGTTCGCGTATCCGAAGCCATACATCTTTGTGAATTATATCAGATTCGCGTCTCCGAAACCATAAACCTGATCGACGGGGGCAGGGTAACAAAAACCCATGAGATTTGCCACATTTTAAACACATCGGCGGCACCACTCACGCAGATCGGCGGAGTCAGGGTCGAAAAAACAATGGGATTTGCCTGCCATATTTCTGAAATTCGGCGGCACCCCTCACGGAGGTCGGCGGAGTCAGGGTCGAACAGCTAATGGGATTTGCCACATCTCTAAAATTCGGCGGCGCCCCCCACGCAGATCGGCGGGGTCAGAGTCGAAAAACCCTTGGGAATTGCCACATTTATATTCGGCGGCACCCCTCACGCAGATCAGCATGGTCAAGGTCTAAAAACCAATGGGATTTGCCACATGTCCGAAATTCTCCCGAAAAACCTTAGTGCACAGCATACGGGGGCAAGTTCAACATGCAACGCTGAGTTCAACACTATCATCATAATGTAAATTTCTCTTGCCGATGCTGCTTCACGGCGGCGCCGAGGCCTCATGATTTAACTCTGGCATAGCCCATCATCCGAGAGAAGGGGCCGGCGGCAGGGGGCGAAGCCCTTACGTATTATATCGGGCACGGATGAATCGAAAATCTCTGAGATCTGGCGGCGCTGGAGGATGCCTCGGGCGCCGCGGCCTTCTCAGAGCGTTCTTGAACGTTCCGAGAGCATTCTGGAACAGTCCCGAACGCTCTGGGACGGATTTATCCTCGTCCTAGCCGCGCCCGACCTGGGACATGAAAGCGAGCGGGCGGGCGACCAAGCGAGCAAGCAAGCGAAGGGGCGGGCTCCAACGAGAGGTCGGGTCTGGCAGGTGGAGTCTAGCGGGCGGGCCAGACGGGCGGGCGACAACAGGCGGGCCGATGAAAGAAGGAACGCTAACTAAGGAACGAACGCCCTTCTTGGTTCTGAGAGCGCCGCCGTGCCCGAGAAGGGCATGAGGAACAGCAATGGAGGAACCTACATCGAGCTCCTTCCAGACCCAAATTCATTCGTATTTCACCGTCGGGACTGAAACAGGCGGGTTGGGCGAGCGGACGGGCAGGACGGGCAGGGCGCTAGAGCAGGCGGGCGATGGTCCAAATTTATCCCGGCGAGGCAACCTAACAGCGATGTGTAGGAGCATATCTGGAAGCATTCCCCTTAAGATTCACATGAGAATCCAGTTGTAGAATTCTGCTGTTCTCGCAGTCGCAGTCGCATTCGCGATGAAAAACGCAGTGGCAACGGCAGTCGCAGTCACAGCCTCAGCCTCAGCCTGCCTCAGCCTCAGCCTCAGCCTGCCTCAGCCTCAGCCTCAGCCTGCTTCAGCCTCAGCCTCAGTCTGCCTTCAGCCTCGGCCTCAGCCTCAGCCTGCCTCAGCCTCAGCCTGCATCAGCCTCAGCCTCAGCCTCAGCCTGCCTCAGCCTCAGCCTGCCTCAGCCTCAGCCTCAGCCTGCCTCAGCCTCAGCCTGCCTCAGCTCAGCTGCTCAGCCTCAGCCTCAGCCTGCCTCAGCCTCAGCCTCAGCCTGCTCAGCCTCAGCTGCCTTCAGCCTCGGCCTCAGCCTCAGCCTGCCTCAGCCTCATGCCTCAGCCTCAGCCTCAGCCTCAGCCTGCCTCAGCCTCAGCCTGCCTCAGCCTCAGCCTCAGCCTGCCTCAGCCTCAGCCTCAGCCTGCTTCAGCCTCAGCCTCAGTCTGCCTTCAGCCTCGGCCTCAGCCTCAGCCTGCCTAAGCCTCAGCCTGCATCAGCCTCAGCCTCAGCCTCAGCCTGCCTCATCATCAGCCTGCCTCAGTCTCAGCCTCAGCCTGCCTCAGCCTCAGCCTCAGCCTGCTTCAGCATCGGCCTCAGTCTGCCTTCAGCCTCGGCCTCAGCCTCAGCCTGCCTCAGCCTCAGCCTGCATCAGCCTCAGCCTCAGCCTCAGCCTGCCTCAGCATCAGCCTGCTTCAGCCTCAGCTTCAGCCTCAGCCTGCTTCAGCCTGGGCCTGAGTCTACCTTCAGCCTCGGCCTCAGCCTCAGCCTGCCTCAGCCTCAGCCTGCCTCAGCCTCATCCTCAGCCTGCCTCAGCATTCAAAACGTGGCCCGGGAATGGAGTTCTGGGAACTCGAAGAACACGAAGTGGCCTGCAGTTGGCTCCGGGCATTCAGAATTATACCCAGGAATGGAATTCTGGGAACTCGAAGACCACGAAGTGGCCTACAGTTGGCTCCGGGCATTCAAAATCATGCCCAGGAACTGAATTTTGGGAACTCGAAGAGCACGAAGTGGCCTACAGCTGGCTCCGGGCACTCAAAATGTGGCCCGGGAATGGAATTCTGGGGAGTCGAAGAGCACGAAGTGGCCTACAGTTGGCTCCGAGCATCCAAAATGTGGCCCGGGAATGAAATTCTGGGAAGTCGAAGAGCACGAAGTGACCTACAGTTGGCTCCGGGCATCCAAAATGTAGCCCGGGAGTGGAGTTCTGGAAAGTCGAAGAGCACGAAGTGGCCTACAGTTGGCTTTGGGCATTCAAAATGTGGCCCGGGAATGGAGTTCTGGGAGGTCGAAGAGCACGAAAAGTGCGCCTGTTTGCTTAAAACGAGCCCGGCCCTGAGCCCGGCCCTCGCTGTCCGGATGCCGCCCAGACCTCCCTTCTGAGTCATCAGATGCTCTGTTTTGACACCGCTAGAAACCTATCAGTCTTCGCTGTTAAGTAAAAAGAGCGGGAAGAGCCCACCTGGTAGGTTGGGCGGGCGGGACCTTCCAGCGCGCTGGTCGGGGCCGGGCGGGCCCTGACGGGCGGGCGGACCATAACAGGCGGGCGGGGCGGGCGGAACTTCGCAGCCGGGCCGGGCGGGTCGTTCAATAGATAAACGTCAACTTTTGGCGTTCCGCACGGATTTCTCGGATCTGCGCTGGATCCCCCTCCCTGGCGCGCGAAACGCGCAAGGGGCGGCGCCAGAGGCGCTGCCAGGGGGTGTACCGCGCGGATCCGAGAAATCCGCGCGGAGCGCCAACAAATTATGTTTATGGCGTTTTCTTTCTTCGGTTCAAGCGGGCGGGCCTCCAGTCGGGAGGACGGGCCCGCGCCGGCGGGCGGGCGGGCCTCGACGGGCGGGTCGGGCTCCCGCTGGCTGGCGGGCCCCAGGTGGGCAGGTCGGGGCGGGCCCCGCTGGGCGGGGCGGGCGGGCGGGCTGTAGTGGGCGGGTTCTGCGGGCTGGCCCTCGCGGGCGGGGTATCGAAGAATGCGGGCGGGCCTCCAAGCCAGGGGTCAGGCGCGCCCTGCCCGAAAAGCTGGGCGGGACCTGCGCAGAGGGCAGGTAAGCCACACCTGGAAGAGGCACCCCGACGGGCGAAACCGTTTAGTGAACGAACCCACGGAAGAAATCGAACAGGGCAGGGCTGCTTAGCTAACACCCTGGGCCGTTTACTAATAGACGCCAGGTGTTGGGGTCTGGGTGGTTTTTCCTCCTCGGGTCGGGCGGGTTGGGCCCTGGCGGCCAGGGATAACCTCTAGGTCCCCGAGTTTGACGTCCAGGGCGAAGGCTCAAAACGGAGTCGGGGCAACGGGCCCCGAGCCGAAGCTTCGCCCCAGTACGTGGGTGGTGTCCGCCCCATAGGCGATCGAGGCGCTTCCGCGCCGCCGAGCCATGTGGGCACTGTCCGCGGCAGTCGGCTGCAAGCAACTGCGCGTTGTCACACGAGTGGACTCCGCAGGAGCCGCAAAAGGTGAAAGGCCCACGCACCACAAACGGTGGCCTGCCGCAAACCGACACAAGACCTACCGCAATTTTTTGGCCGTCTTGACCACGCGGAGGCATCTCACGCAACGCAGCTTGTCCGAGATGAACACCATGTCGTGTTTTCGCACGGGGGCCTCCTCGTCGGCCGTCAGCCTCGGGGGCTGCTCACGGCGGCTGAGGGTCTCACTGTCGTGGCCCAACACCGTGCTGGCAGGAGGGCCTACCGCGCGCAGCGTGAGCGCAAGGAACTTGCACGCGTGCGTTGACAAGCTGGCGGCCCGAAGGGCCCGATCATTCGCCGTCCTATCCTGGGGGTGTCGGGACGCGACGAGCTTCGCAAAGTGGTCAGCCTGCCTATTGCCAAGCCTGTGATACCTCGCATCATCAGATCTGTCGTCATCGCGCGCACGTGACCTCGCACCTCGGCAACCTCCACGCCCCCCCACCCAACCCCCACAAGGGTCGTCCACCCGCTCCCGAAACCGCTTCCATAGGTCGGCGCACAGGCACACACTACCTACTGCGGCCTCCCGACCCTTGCTGTAACTGGCAACCACCCAGTCACAGTCACAGAAAACTTAAGGGCCGAGGGAGACATGGGAAACGTACGTGAGGAGCCCGAACAGCTCAGCAACCTCGGACTCCCGGGGGAGGCCAGGGAAGGGCCCGCGCAAAGCAGCCGTGACATCCTGGCCACTACCCGACGTTTGGACCACGGACCAGCCCGCTCTCTTGAGGCGCGGCTCGCAAGCAAGGAAAGACCCGCAGGGCCCGTCGCCAGAAGCCTCTCCCTCCAGGTGGCCTGCAGGGGGCCTGACCTCCCATCGGGCCTGCAGCTCCAAGGCGGAAGCCGGGCACCGGGCGACAGGGTCGGGCAGGGGGGCGCGGCGCCACTGGGCCCAGTCACTCTCCGCGCGGCAGCAAATAATCTCGGCGGAGGCCCCGCGCGCACGGACAGCCCCCCCAACGCCATTGCGCCGCCGTCCCAGGCTCGAGGCCGCAAAGCTCACGCCAGGGGCCCCCAGCGAGGTCAGCGCGAAACTTCCGAGAATTCTCCCGATGCCCTGGCCGCCAGGCATCTCGCAGTGGCCCGAAACAGCGCGTCCACTTCCCAGCAGGTATGGGCTGGGTCGAGCATAGGTGGCGACTGGGGGCATGGCAGGGAGGATGTGAGAGCGACGAGAGGTGCGGGGCAGTCCGCGTGAGCAGATCGCAGCAGCCAGCCCTCGACCCCCTGCCAGGCTATCTTCTTAATCGCGCGAGGGCATGCTTCCATTGAATCCAGGACCTCGCCTCGCGCGGTCTTCGGGCAGGGGGTACCGGGCCCGAGGGGCCGCCCGATCCGAACGCAGGACGCTAGGGCAGGGGCGACGGGGCCCTCGACCCTCCGCAAAACCTTGCCCACTGGCCCTTTGACTCGGGCGAGACACCTCTCCGCCTCGCCAAAGAGAATTCCTTTGCCCAGTCGACTGGGAAGCAGCGGGGCCACGCAGCTTGGGCCGGCATGAAAGTGGACCCGATCGTGCATTTACATGCTGGGTCGACCGCTGCAGCGTCTCCTTTTAAAACGGCGTGGTCGGGCGTGAGCGATCGACGAGACGCGCGCGCAAACAGGGCCGCTCTAACCGCACGTCGCAGATGCATCACTTGTGCCCGCGCCCGCCGAATTAATGAGCCCCCCCCCCAGGTTCCGATCGGCACAAGCCCCAGGGATACAAATTGCTTGCGTTGTCCCCGAGCTCGGCGGATCGCGCGGACCTTCGCGCAACGTCGCTGCGCGCGTCCGAATCGCTTGCGGCGCGCGGCCGTGCCGACCCGCTTGCAACAGGAAAAGCCACATCCGCCTGCTCAGCGCCACCACCGCCGAGTCTCTATTGGATGCCACCTGGCGCTTGGCGTCGTTCTGCACCAGGTGGTCTGCCAGCAGTCCAGCGCGGACAGTGGCGCAAGCCTTGGCGAGCGTGGCCACCACGCGCTCCTCGCGGCCCGCGGACTGCAGCTGGGCGTCGCCCACAACTTTTCCCATGTCCAAGCTAAGGATGTTCGCCGCTCGATCCAGAATTGGCACCAAGAAGATCCCCATCATCAAGTCAGCGACGGAGTAGCCCACCACCACTCCGTTCGGCGGGTGGTAGGCCCCCAGGATCAGGCCCCCGAGCGCCAGCACCCTTGGCATAGTATAGAAACCGATCATGAGTCGCAGGAGCAACATGTCGTACTTCAGCCCCCCAGGCCTTGCTCACCAGAAATGGCCAGTGCACGTGCACGTAGGCCTTGGTAAGGTCGAACAAGATCGACGCGGCCACCACGCCCCGGGCAGTGGCATACTCTGCCTGAGCGCCTCTCTGCCAGACGCAAGTTTCGCAGCTCCGACCTTGCCGTCCACGCCGTACACGTAATATCTCCTATTGGCGCCTGCCCATCTGCCGCCTTCGCCATGTCGGAGCTATCTCGTCAGCGGCCGCACAATGGCAGGGAACGCTCCGATCGCGCGGCGGCCGCCCTCGGGCTCAGGCAGCAGGGCCTCGCGCACGCGGCAATCGCTATAGGCGCATGACCGGTGGACAGCATCCTTTCTCATGTGCATATGAGCGCCATGATGGCCTGGTCACTGCGCAGCGCGAGATGCCGAGGGTGCACGACGTCGCAGCCAAGCACCGTGACTCCCGAGAAGGCGTGGGGAACTCGTCGCACCTCATCGGCGGCGGGGGGATCCACCGTGACGCCGCCGAAATCCGCTTTCAAGCCTGGGCCAGTGGTCCACAGCTGGCGCCAGGATTAGATGGCCCCCTTAGCTTCATCGAGGGACACGGCTGACGAAGCGATCGACCATGGTGCATCTTGCTTGAGCCGCTTGATGGCCTGCCTCATGCCGTCCTGCCTGGTCGGGCCCCTGAACCAATCAATCCACATCCGCTGCCCATCTCGCACATGTGCGAAGCTCCTCTTCCAGCTGGTCCAACTCGCTGTCCCTGGCGGTGCTGAGGTGCCGAACTCCCTTCCGCCATCGAGCCCAAGTCTCAGGCTTCGAGGTGGCGTTTGTGGTCGGCCTGAAGTTCAGGAGCCGGACGTGGAGAGCCCGCGGCCGTCAAAGGGCAGCAATGCCCCCCGCGCGTGCTCGACGAAGTCGCCACTCGTGTACTCGGTCGGCCATGAACTGCCAGTGGCTGGCGGCAGGGCTGGGCGCACCACCCGCCCGTGCCCTGTTTCTCCTGTGCATGTCCAACATGATCGTCGCGTACTTGAACCCGTGCTCTCGGCCCCGATACTTGTCCTCGTCGTCGCGAAAGCCATAATACTCCACCAGCTCGCCCTCGTCTTGGCGGAGATAGGCTTGAAACTTGCCGTCCATCATGTGCTCGTAGCCATCGTCACCCTGCCGTCGGCTCGCGGCCCGCCTGGCCTGTGGGCCCCCGTCGCCGTCGATGAGGGAAGGGGAATCGGGCGTGGGCCTCCGTGGTCCAATCGCGGCGCCAACGGCGAACGGCTTGGCCCCGTGCATGGCGCGTGCCTCGCGCGGCCGGGCCGCGATGTCCAGCACGTAGACCACCCCCTTGTGCGTGGCCACCGCCAGATCGCCAGTGATGCGCACCTTCCCGCCGGCCAGGCATCGGCCAACCACGAAGTAGTCGATGGCCCTGGCGCTCTTGGCAGCGACGCAGGCGGGCTCAGCCTCGGGCGGGGCTGGCGCCCCCCGGCGGGGCTGGCCGAGCGTCGAGCGGGGCATCTGCCAGTCGCCTCCCATGGCGCAGAGTCGGTCTGCAGCGCGCAGCATAGCCCGAATATCCGACAGGATGTCCAGGTCAACGTCGCCCAGCTCCTTGCTCGCACGCAGGCGCACGGACACCAGCAGCAACCCCTCCTTCGGCCCCAGGTCCGTCAGACAAAAAACCCTGCCGAACCGTGAAGGGAGCGTGGGCCCAGTCGAGTTGGAACTCGAGGCGCCGCACTGCCGCCCGCGGCCTGGCGATGACCCCAACGCCGCCTGCCGAGCCTCCACATCCTCTCGCCTCGCAGGGTGCAAGTCGCACTTCCATCCCAGTCTTCATGGCGCCCTCAACGCGAGAGTCGTCCAGGTGATGCTCCTGGAGAAGCACTGCCGAAATACACGTGGGCAACCGCTGCCCCCCCAGCTGCGTGAGCATGCTGGACCAGCTAGTCACGCTGACCGATTGGACCTGGCACTTTCGGTCAAGACGCCGCTTCCCAGAGCAAGTAGATACTGCCATTTCTGCCGTCGCAGAGGTGGCGAAGGCCGTTGCTGGCGTCGCGTGCGCAGCGGCCGTCGCGCGCGTGGTCGAACGCCCCGAAGTAGGCGCGCCCGAGCCTCCAGACCACCTCGCCGAGGCCCCGCGTCGCGGGGCCCCAGCCTCCCCGCGACCTCTGCCCGAGCGGACGCGTTCCTGCTGGGCCTGCCCCTCGAGCGCATCTCCCCCGCGGGCGCCCCCGCCGTCTCCGTCGCGGCCCCCAACTCCAGCCCGGCAGACAAGAGGGGGGGTCAGCCCAGCTCGCTTTCGCTTGCGCCATCCTCTGCGCCGCGGCCGTCTGCCCCACCCGCGCCAGCCGCCGCCGCCGCCGTGCTCGGCGTCGGCAGCGACCGCGGCTTCTGGCTCAGCGGCGCCGCTAGGTCCCCGCCCCCGCGCGCGCTCGGCGGCAGCGGCTGCTCTGGCGTCGCCATCGTCATCCTTGGCAGGCTTGGCGGCGGCGCCTCCTGGGCCGCGGCCGCGCTTGGGGAGGTCGGCAGCAGGCTGAGCAGCAGCTTCTGGCCCGTCACGCGACACTGGCGGGGCAGTGCCCGGCGCGTCGCCAGGCGCAGATGGCCGCAGCGCTGCCTGCGCCCCCGGCAGCTCCAGCCGCGCCCCCTGGCCGTTCTGCCGGCAAGCTCCGTCGTCTTTTGGTGGCGAGGCGGTCGCGCCGGGACTGCGCCCCCCCCCCTGCCTCTTGCGCTCGGGCTCCGCCGCCCCTGGCCCGAACAGCGACTAGGCTGCCGACCGTGGCTGCTCCTGGAGCTGCACTTTGAACTGCTCGTAGGCCTCGCGCTCGCTGGGCTCGATGTCCCCGTCCTGCATGTCGAACGTGTCGCCGTTGTAGACCGCTAGGCCCTCGTGCAGCGCCGACAGGTCGAGCCCACCCTTTCTGCGCCCCATCCTTGGTCTGCCTGTGCTCGCCCTTCTCGCCGAGGCCTGCCCTCGCCCCCGCTGCCTCGAGCGCCTGCTCTAGGCCCGCCCTTGCATCCTGGATCTCGGCGACGGCGGCGTCGCACTCCGCCTTGGCGACCCCCAGCCGCTGCTCGGCTTCAACCATCTTCTGCGCCGCCGCGTTGACGGCCGCCCCCGCCCGCCGCAGGCGCATGCTGGCGGCGGCCGCCCCCGCCTCCAGCAGCAACGCCCGCTGTGCAGGCTGAGGGGCCACGGGCGCGAGCGTCGCCTCCAGCTGCGCGAGGGGCGCCCGCTGCTCTGGGCCCACCGACGCCGCGAGCTGCTCCATCAGCTCCTCGACGCGGTGCGCCTGCCCAGGCCGCGCCACTGAGCTGTCGGAGAGGGCCAGGCTGACACGACGTTCGCGGGCACCTCCTGGCGGCATCCGCACGTCCGCTGACTGGGCTGGCCACGGGGGGGGGCAGGCAGGCGCGGTCCTGGTCGCCTGTCGACCGCGAGACTCCCCTCGAGCCTCGCCTCGCGGCTGCGACCAAGTTCGATGGCCAAGACGCAAACAATCGAACTTGAACCAAAATGGCTACGGAGGCGGCCGGGGCGGGCGGGCGGGCCCGAATGCGCAGACTGGACGCGCGGCCCCTGACGGGCGCATTGGCGGGCGGACTCTAGCGGGCGGGCCAGGCGGACGGACCACGAAAACGCGCGGCCTGGACAAATCTTGGGGTGGTATCGGGCGAGCAAGATGCAGTGCACTTTCATGCTGGGCCTTCGGCAACACCCTGGCGGCAACGCGCGGCACTGCCTCGGACAAGGCAGCCTCCGACTTCTGCTCAGCAAGAAGGCATTCCTCCTCTCGACGACAAGCCGCCCCCACCTGCTTCTCGATGCGGCAGCGAGCGCCCCAGGCAGCCTGAAGAGCACGACTGGCCTGACACTTGGCAACCTCTGCCGTCTGATACTCTGCCTCTGGCACCTGTGGGCCCCGTACGCTTGACCTCAGACTGAAACAGCGCCAGGAGCCCTTCGCCTGCTTGGATGGCAAACCAGCCACGATCTCTCGCAACTTTGCCATGGTCTCTGGCGGGATGCGTCCTGCAACAGTTTTTTGTGGTGACTCCTTGTGCAGACCGGGAACCTGGCTCGAGATGTGCGTGACAGTGCATGCAATCGGGCTTGCGGCGCAAGATGCGATCCCACGTCCATCCAGAAACCTCCTTGCAACATGGCCAACGCCGCTTCTTCTTGCGACGGCCAACGCTACCACGTTAAAGCCTTCCACACGCTGCCAACATTTTTCGTCGTCTGAAAGAAGCTCGGCGAAACGCACCCATGGCCTGCGATTCGTGCCGTCAACACCTGGCTGTGGCACCATGAGAGAAGCAGGGAAGTAATATCGGGGCGAGAACTCAGCTTGAACGCGCGAGCGGCCGGACAGGGAGGAGTCGGTACAAGCAACGCGGATCCTCCCCTTGGGCCAGAGAAAGTCTTGAGCCATGAGGAGGGAGGAGGGAGGAGGAAGACAAGGAGAAGGAGGAGGAGGAGGAGAGAGAAACAGGAGAGGGAATCTGAGGGTAAAGCTGGAGGAAGGCAAAGGAGAACGACAAGGATCCCCCTCCCCTCCTCATCCCCTCCCTCCTCCCCTCCTCCTCCTCCTCCTCCTCCTCCTCCTCCCCCTCCTCCTCCTCCCTCGCCTTCTGCGTAGTAGTCTTAGTTCTCGTATGCCTCGCGTTCGCCATAGTATTAATAGTATTAGTATATGTATTCGTATGTGTATGCTTCGTCGCGGTGTTCGTGGTAGTGTTGTTGTTTCGAGATAATATGTGCCGTAGTAGTTGTCGTATGGTTCTTCTTGCTGTTTTATTACTACTCGTATTATTACTAGAATTAGTATTCGTATTAATATCAGTGGTATCATTACTAGAATGAGTTTACTTCATATAATCATTGTGATAGGTATTAGTCTTACATGTTAGTATGAAGTGTACTAGTCTGAATTGTTATATTTATTATTTGTGTTACTATTAATATGGTAGTATTAGTATCAGGCTTAGTATCAATATTATTAGCATTCGCAGTATTAGTATCATGCTTATTATCAGTATTATTACCAGTCGTACTAATATTATTGTCATTATTAATGTTATTGTTAGTATTCGCATTATTAGTACCAGTAGTAGTAGTAGTAGTAGTAGTAGTAGTAATAGTAGTAGTAGTAGTAGTAGTAGTAGTAGTAGTAGTAGTAGTAATAGTAATAGTAATAGTAATAGTAGTAGTAGTAGTAGTAGTAGTAGTAGTAGTAGTAGTAGTAGTAGTAGTAGTAGTAGTAGTAATCGTCGTCGTCGTAGTAGTAGTGGTAGTAGTAGTAGTAGTAGTAGGAGTATGAGTAGGAGTAGTAGTAGTAGTAGTAGTAGTAGTAGTAGTAGTAGTAGCAGTAGTAGTAGTAGTAGTAGTAGTAGTAGTAGTAGTAGTAGTAGTAGTAATAGTATTCTTGTTGTTGTGATCATAGTGAATATTTTTCGCCGTAATGTTATGTTTCCTCTTCCTCCTCCTCCTCCTCCTCCTCCTTTTCCTCCTCCTCCTTCTCCTCCTCCTCCTCCTCCTCCTCCTCCCCGTCCTCCCTCTTCTTCCTCCTCCTCCTCCTCCTCCTCCTCCTCCTCCTCCTCCTGCCTCCAACCCCTCCTTCCTCGTGTCCGCGCTCCCCTCCCCCCCTGGCCCGCCGGCTCGAGGAACGACCGCGCCTTCTTCTTCGCGAAGCCCTGGCCCGCCAGCGGCCGGCAGCGGATAGAGATAAGGGGCTCGCCCCTCCTCTATCAATCCTCCCTCTTCCTTCGGACTGCGGGCCAGTGTTAAGCGGCACGATGCCCTGACGCCCGCGATGGCACCTCTTCCCAGCCCGTGCTGGGGGAGGGCGGAACAACAGCCAATAGGCGGAGAGGAAAGGAGGAACGGCCAGACGGAGGAGCGGGACATACATGTAAGACAAAGAAAGTCATCTTCTTATTCTTAGTATTCTTATTATGTTTCTTCTTATTCTTGTCGTTTTTCTCCTCCATCTCCTCCTCCTCCTCTCCGTCCTCCTCCGCCTTCTCCTCCTCCTCCTCCTCTTCGTCGTCGTCCTCCTCCTCCTCCTCGTCCTCCCCCTCCCCCTCCTCCTCGTCCTCGTCCTCCTCCTCCTTGCCCTCCCCTTCGCTCCTCCTCCTCTCCTTCGCTTCTCCTCCTCTCCCTTTCGTAAATCCTCCTCCTCCTCCTCAGCTCCTCCCCCCTCCTCCTCTCCGTCCTCCTCCTGCGTCTCCTCCTCCTCCTCCGTCTCCTCCTCCTGCTCCTCCTCCTCCGCCTCCTCCTGCTCATCATCATCATCCTCCTCCTCCCCTTCGCTCCTCCTCCCTCCTCCTCCTCTCCGTCCTCCCCCTCCTCCTCCTCCTCCGCCGCCTCCTCCTCCTCTCATTCCTCCTCTCATTCCTCCTCCTGCTCCTCCTCCTCGTCCGCCTCCCTCTCATCTGCCCACTCCCCTTGGCTCCTCCTCTCTCCTCCTCTCCTCCTCTCTCCTCCTCTCCTCCTCCTCCTCCTCCTCCTCCTCCTCCTCCTCCTCCTCCTCCTCCTCTGGAGACTCTGGAGCCTCCGCGGACACAATCCCTCGGTGAAAGACTGGCCCGATGGGGAAGATTAGTGGACTGGGAAGGGGCGCCCCACCAACACCCTGGATGTGGGATCCATGCCCTGGCGCATGCACTTCAATGCCCCTACCTTCCCAGTCCCAGCAAAGCGATGGCAGCGCGCGGGCCAAGTCCTTGACCTGCTTCCGCGCGTGGCAACCGCACTGCATGCAGAAATACAAATCCGAGCCAAGCACCCACATACGATGCGACTCGTGCGTCCGCGCAAGCACCCTCGGCTTGCCTGGGCACTCATTCTGGATGATTGCACTCCGCCGAGCCGCATTCACTCCACAAATTCTGCAACCCCGCCTGCCATCAGCGTTGTGTAGCAGGTGGCCTCGATCCCCCGTGGTGTGTTTTAGCACGCACAAGGGTTCATCAACTAACATCTGGGTCTGCCTGGGGACCTTTGTAGCCCTCGGGACCTTGCCCACATCTGGAAATCCTAGAAAGTACTAAGGCGCCTCAGAGTGCCTGCCAGGAGCCTCGTGAATTGCCTGCCGAAATCCTTTGCCGCCTGGATCCGTTGATCCAGCTGGGGAACTACTGGATGCTCTAGAGCCCCCAACCTCAAATACTTATCAGCCTGCCAATTTCCAGGGTACCGGGAGCCCGAGAAATCGTGATTCTTAAGCCACGTTCTGCTTTTATCAGGCGGCATCCACTGAAGATTCACATTCTCTGACCCCACATCGTTCAATTTCCAGAATATAAGTCGCCAGACTTCCCAATACGGTTCTGAAGCTCTACACATCTTCTCGGGGCCCTTCTGGAGACCTATCAGGAGGTTCTTGTGGTCCGTGATAATGGTCGCCCTGGGCCCAATGAGACATAATGCCATGTAGAACGCGTAATGCTCTGCCAAGCCCGCGCTCTGCGCAGGCCCTGGCACTGGCCCGTAGGCCACCGATGAAACTTGCTCGCTGCCGTGCTTGAGAGATACGACCGCCCATCCGGCCCTCGTCATCCACTCCGCATCTTGGTGCTCCCGAGCCGTCTATAAAGATCTCTTCGCCGAGGTAGCCGCATCCTAGGAGACCGCGCTGAGGGCATTCGTGACCTTGCAAGGGCGGAGGCATGGCGTCTCTCATACTGCCTGTGACCCCGAAGTCAACCAAGCAGTTGCCGGGGAACCCCCGACCGACCGACACGACATCATCATAGCCCTGATCGCGACGCCATGCCTCTAAGCCGTCGCAGCCGTAAAATCTGCGAGGTATCGAGCCTGACGGGTGTCCGCACCACCTGCAGGCGGACGACAAGGAATAACGCTCTTCGAAGAGCTTGGACTGCGTCCACAATCCACCTGACATGTGTATTGAAACGAGATCTGCTGATACTGGATGACCTTTGGCCCGAAGAACCTGCAGCTCTGCCTTGATCGGGTCCAAGAAGGGGGTCCCAATCCAGCCCATGTGTCTAGCCGCTTGCAGCTCCTGGTGCCTTTTGAGGCCCCTGTGGATGAGCGCTTTGAGGGTCTTGATACTAACCTTCTCGAGGTCCAACCTCGAGCCCAAAGCTTGAAAGACCTGATTTGCCACCCAAGAAGACGCAATGTCAGTGCAACAGCTCCCCCTGGGCCACGCACGGTAGCCCATCCCAGACTGATCTTGGACATGCCAGCCTCAAAAGTAGTCTGCATAACGCCCTGAGGAGCCCAACCTTCATGGAGAGCCTGGAGCCACGTCGCGAGGGGTAGGGTGTTTATCAGGTACGCTGGGTCGAGGTCGGGCGGGTCGTGCAACAAGTACTGCACCGCCCTGGACCTACCCTTGGGCTTGCCAACGAGGGCGAAGGCCGATGCCGCTCGGAGGTTAGAGAGATCTGTATCATTCATGCCACATGCCCTGACCCCAAACGAAGCCGAAGCGAGGCCTCCCGCTCGGAACACTCTAGGGAGCCCACGCCTGTGGTGTCGGAGGGCTCGGAACCGATGAGATCTCTTGCGGAGGTTATTCACGCGGCCTTTCAGAACTCTCTTACCTTTCCTTACCTGCTGGCTGAAGTCGTGCCCGTGGTTCTTGCAACTCGAACACACATTGAAATTTAAAACCTTGAGGTTGGCGCCGAGATCCTGCGCCAAGTTGCTGGACGACGCGACGATCTGGCACTTCTTCCTAGACGCTGAAAACTCCATCTCGCGCAATGGCTTGCAAAGTGCTGGGGGAGCTCTAGACAGGGACTCTCTGACGAACTTCTCCGATCCGAGCGCCGAGACCGTGATATCGTCTGCCATTGCATACAGGGATAGTAGTGGCCAGTACTTCTGCATGTACACAAGCGGGTCATACATCACAACGCGCAACATGGTCGTAGCGAACGAACACCCCGCTAGAATCGAACAAGCGATCGTGAATATACTCGAAACCACCTCTCGAATCTTAATCATCCTCGGCCCTCCATACACCATTATCAGCAGGCGAGCGCGTCGAAGACTAAAATGATGCTTCTGGCAGGCGGCCCAACGCACGTCAGGTGGATGATTTTTCGTACGCCTTCTCAAGATCGGTCAAACCCGAACCTGAAAACGCCCCGATAGCGTTGGCCACCTCTGCTTGGGCCGCCTGTTCCAAACTGACTGTTCGCAAGACTTGCCTTTGGAGCCATATGCGCACTCAAGGTGGCGCTCGCGCCCCCACTGCTGGGCCTCCGAGTGTCGAATGCGACCAAGCAGCCGCGCGCACGTGGCCAAGATGCCGATCGGGCGGTACCCACCATCGGGTTTCTTCAAAAAGGCGATGAACGCCACGTGACACTGCTCTGGAATAATTAGATACGTCTCCACAAAAGATAAGAACTCAGCGAAAACTGCCAGACCTTGATCACTCAGTTGTCTCAAGTTCCCTGGGTTCCAGCCGTCTGTCCCCATCGCCGTGTTCTTCTTGAACTTCTGAATGGCCTCTCGAACCTCTGGCGCCGTGGGCGCAGGAGGGGGCTCCCCGAGCTGCACGTTCAGGTCCTGGGCTCTTAACCTCCACTGCTGAGGCTTCTTCGTCCGGGCGCTCGACTCCTCGACATCTGCAATGGCCCGAACGGCCGCCAAGGCGCCCTGCAGCTCCACGTGGGAGACGGCGGCGCGCAGCTGAAAGCTTTGCTTAAAACGCACCCACTCTGGAATACTGCCGGGTACCTTTACTGGGGCCCCGAGCTTCCGGACTAGATCCTGAGCCCCAGCCGAATCCCAAGAGTGCTCTTTCCCACGAAGATAAGCCAGCTCCTCCAGCCAAACCTGATATCTCCTGAGCATCCTGGGCCCCTGACTGCACCGTGGAAAGAACCCGGAACGTGCTTCTGCAAGACTGGCTTCTCGACCACCTGGAACTTAGTACCCCGACCGCAGTACTTCGCGCGCTCAGTAGCCTCGATGCCTAGCGCGTCGCACAGCCCCCGCTCCATGGAGTCACACATCTCCCCATCGAGCACAGATCACTCCGCGCGCGATGGCTGTCGTCGCAGCCGTTCAAACTTGCCCTCGAAATTGGTCCAGTCCTGTGGCGGCGGTGTTGGACCTGTGGGCTTATCTAGCGGAAAAGGCTTCGGCGCCTTCAGCGCCTTCTGAGTCCTCTGATGTGCCATCGTCCCCTAGCCTAAGTGAAACTGGATAATGGGTCCTGTTGCTGGAATCTTCTCGCCTGACGCACGCCCGAACTTCCCCAGCAAGATCGTGCGAAACGACAAAGTAGTCAAGTGCACGCCGCACCTTGCCTACTCGACATGTTGGCTTCCCCGAATTGACTACCGCGGCTCTAAGCTTTCCCAAGACAGGCATCTTCTGGGCCGAGGGCGCGTCGTTCCAGTCAGCAGCTATCACAAAAGGCTTCTGGGAACTATAGAGAAACTCCCCCAGCTGATTGAGCAGTTGTTTACCCTTTGCTCCTTTGACCCCTTCTCCATCAGGAAAGCGCAGTGAACGCATGCAGAAAAACCACCACGCACACAACCACTGACCCACACAATCGTTGAACGCGCATGGCGAAGGTGCCGTGCTCCACCTGCAACTTCACTGACGCCTATGTGCTGACGAACGCCCACTGCTACTCCTGCTGAGACGCCCCCCAGGTCCGTCTGGTCAGCAGGACTGATACGCAGCTTCCAACCCTCGTCGGCCGCTGACTTCTCAGACTGAAACATTGGTCTTCATGACCCTGCACTCCTGGATACAAAGAACTGATAAACTCTTGAACATATCGTCCGTCAGGGCTGCGGTCGCGCCTGACCAACCTGATGTATTCACCGTGGTGATCTCCCACGCAGTGGAAGAGGAACTGCTTCGACTGGTACTCTTGGGCGGCGACTCGCCGCTCATGCTAAACACTCGGCGGGCTTGACGCAGGAGCCTCCACACCTCCCCTGCCAGCACCTGGGCCCTTCCCGAGGATCGGGCGGGTGCCCACCAGGCGCCTCGCGTGGGCTCGAAGCTCCTCCGGCGAATTCGCCATGCTCTTGCCCGCTGCCTTCGACGAAGCCGCAGCGCCAGGCTGCGCTGGCGGCTCGGCCGTGCCCGGCTGTGGGCTGCCCTCGGCGGGCGCCGCGCCTGCGCCTGACTGCGCTGGCGGGGTCGAGCCTGCAGCCTCAGGCGCCGCAGGCTCCTGGCGGCGCCGCTTCGACTGCAACCGAGTCTTGAGCTCCTCATGCCCCTTCTTGTACTGCTCCGCCTTCTTCTTGAGATCTCCAAACATCGCCTTAGCGAGCGTCTGGAACTGCTCCTTGAGCTGAGCCTCGCGCTTGCGCGCCTCCTCCTTGTCTGTCTCCTCGACGTCCACGAACTCCGCCAGGCCGAAGAGGTCCTCCCCGCACGAGAGTGTCCACTCCTGCTTCCCCTCCAGCATGGCCTCCAGGCTGAGGGTCGGCGGCGCCTGCGGGGCGTCCACGGGCTGCACGACGACGGCGCGCAGCTCCTTGATCGCCTCTGTGTAGATGCCCTCCTGCGTCTCGGTCTGGTCCAGGAGCTTGGTGACCTTCGCCTCCTGCTCCGTGACCTGCTTCTGTAACTTCTCCAACTGGGCGGACTCGGCGCTGAGGTCCTTCTCCAGCTGCTTGATGCACCTGTGGGCCTGCTCCGCTCTGACTTGCGGCGGCACGTGCTGCTTGTCCCTGATGGCCAGCACCTGCTGGTAGTACTCGACCATCTGGTTATTATTGCTCTTCTCTCCGAGCTGCACCAACTGCTGCAACTCTGGCACCGTGAGCTCAGGCACTGGGTCCGAGCAAGCCTGGACGAGACCTGGTTGAATAGGCGGACCGTGCAGAGGAGCGCGACCACCAAGCCCAGGCGGAGTGCCCAGGTCACGGCCCTTGCCCTTGGGCTTCTTGTTCTTGCCCGTCTTCCAGTGCCGCTCGCAATGCTTGCACCAGTGCTCGCTGATGGGTGTCTTGCCGCACCCGCAGTGCATACATTTCCAGACAGACGCGTCATGCCAGCCGCCTGCCATCGCGCGTCTCTTCGGAAAACCTGCGAGGGCGCCGAAATCTGCGAAGAATATGGCCCTCACCCTGGGCCAGGGCTTCTGATCGAGGGTCGCGCGGGTCCCTAGACCACCTTGAGCCCCAACCAAAGGGAAGGCGAAGGCCCCAGGCAACGGCTTGAGCCAAAATGGCTTGAGCCAAAATGGCTACGGACCCTCCTCCTCCTCCTCCTCCCCTCCTCCTTCTTCTTCTTCTTCTTATTCTTCTTCGTATTATTCTTCTTCTTCTTCTTATTATTCTTCTTATTATTCTTATTATTATTCTTATTATTCTTATTATTCTTATTATTATTATTCTTCTTATTCTTCTTATTCTTCTTATTATTATTCTTCTTATTCTTCTTATTATTATTATTCTTCCTCTTCTTCTTCTTATTATTCTTCTTCTTATTCTTATTATCCTTCTTAGTATTATTCTTATTCTTCTTCTTATTATTATTATTCTTATTCGTCTTCTTCTTCTTCTTATTATTATTCTTATTATTTTTCTTATTCGTCTTCTTCTTCTTCTTATTATTCTTATTCTTCTTATTATTATTCTTCTTCTTCTTATTATTATTCTTCTTATTATTATTCTTATTGTTATGTTTATTCTTCTTTTTCTTCTTCTTCTTCTTATTTTTCTTCTTCGTCCTCCTCCTCCTCCTCCCTCCTCCTCCTCCTCCTCCTCCTCCCCCTCCCCCTCCTCTTCCTCCTCCTCCTCCTCCTCCTCCTCCTCCTCCTCCTCCTCCCCTCCTCCTCCTTCTCTCCTCATGTTTCTCCTCATCCTCCTGCTCTTCCTCCTTTGTGAGGCCCCTGCAGAGTGGTCGTCACGGGGGCGGACTAGGACCCCCTGAAGGGGTTCACCGAACAGTCAGGGCGTGTATCGAACACGTGAGGGAAGCCACAAAAAGGCTCGCATGTAATCAAAAGTCGCTGCCGTTGCTCGCGGATTTTGCTCTGGAGGATGTCGTTACTGCTATCATTCGTACTGGTACGTGTTTGCGTGAATGTCTAGGCTGTGCAGATACCGGGAAGCTGGAAACCAAGACATCTGGCTGCTCCAATTTTTCTAGAAAGGTCTGGAGTACTTCTCCAGGGACGATGTTTCGTCCTGCGCTTTTTGACGTTGGCGCTCCCGAGGCCCGGCGGCGAGGGAGCACGCGTGGCTGGATTGGCATGCGGAGCATCCAAAATCTCTGCGCTGCACTGACATCCGGAAGCCCTGCGCGCCCGACCACGGAGGGGGTCGAGCGCGCTGGAAAGCCATCTGGCCAGACGTCGATCCAGCTCCCACCGATTGGCAGCGCGCCTCACGTCGAAGGCTCGCCCCCCCCCTGTGCGTGGCCGAGACAAGACCGGCCGCCTCATGTGTACCCAGCTTCTTGGCGCGTGGATCTCCAATTAGTGGTTGCACTACGGCCGGACCTAGGACAAAAGAACATCCTTCAAACACATGGCACCCGAACCATAAGATCACTCGAGGGTCCCCTCCCCTAGGATGCACAAAAATACCCGACAATCACGAAGAACACTAGGGTGTCAACGGCCGCGAAAAAGCTCCAAAAGAGCCTCAAGAGGCTCTCCAAGAAGGCCCCAACAAGCAACATTCGTCCCATTCCCTTCAGAAAGGCCCAGCTCAAGGCCCAGCTCAAGGCTCAAGCAAGGTATCAAGCCTATCTGATCAAACGCTTACACGTTGGACATACACAGTGTGTGGTTTTGGTCAGGACAGCAATGATTACAGGTGCGGCCAACGTTCGTAAGGCGGCAGGCTCTACAGGACAGTCGCCAGATGAAAAGAAGCCGAAGTCGAATGTTAAGGAGGACCTGAAGGGTATGAACACAGACAAGAATATTGACCTCATGTACGAAATGCTCGTCGAGATGAAGACGGATATGAGCCAGAACAAGCTTATTCCTCAGAACGCTATGGCAACGAGTGAACTGGCGATGGAGACAGTGACAATAATCAAAGGCATAGTCGACAACATCAGCGGAACGATCCAGAAACTAGAAGCCAGAGATGGAGCGGTGACAAAAGAAATCAAAGAATTACAAGCCAATTTCCGCAACCAGCCTGGTGACAAGAAGGAAAGGGCAGGTACCGCACATCAGGATCTCCAAGACGGTCTACGTGAATTTCAGGTTATCGTGGAAGGTCTAAAGGAGGCGCAGGATGAGGAGGATATCATTTCACAAGTAAAGGCGGTAATCGAAGAGATCGGGGGGAAAGGCAAATACGAAAGTATTGGTACGTTTATCGACCCATCAAAAATAGGTGTGGTTCAATTTAGAAGCGCTGCCTATAAAATTGGCTTTCTAAAGAAGGCACATCGAACATATGCTAACTGGAATAATGGGGAAGCTATGCATTTCAAGACAAACGACACGGTTGAAAGAAGGTGCTCCGATAAAGCGCTCGGTTTCGAAAATTATCATCTGCATGAGGAGGCGGGGTATGCATTGAAATCTATTCGTGTTATTTGGAAGAAAACCAAAGTGGAGGTTAAAGGGAAAAAGGTTGCTTGGATCGGAGCCGGCGGGGACGTAGAGTACGACGCCGACGCAAGCAACATCAAGGAGCTCGTGAACGAGAGACTCTCGGAGATGAAGGAGAAGCGTGGCTTCGAGTGACGCACTTCGAACCGTTGTGCGAAACAATTGCAATGCGAATACAATTCAAGGAATGGCATGGCGAAGGTCATCCAATACCGTGTGCAGATCTACAGGTGAGCACCAGCATGGGTGGTGGGAGGGGGGCGTATACCAACGTATCTAGTGATGTTCCTTGTGCTGCAATTCACCGTCCTAGTGGGCAGCCTACACATTTAGAGAAAAAGAGTGAGCGAATTCAGGATGCAACGAAAATGATAAGCAATTTGAAAAACGTGCTAGGTCTGGGAAACGACGACCGTCTTGATGAGTTGTTTTCTGAAGTATCTTCGGTGGAGTGGGATATCCTTCTCCTGAACGAGACGTGGCGGGAAGAGCGCAAAGAATACTTCACTACTCCAGCAGGGCACCTTTTCGCAGCTTCTGGTGGCATGGTTGGTAGACGTGGAGTTGCTATTCTTGTTCGCAAGCGTTTAGTGGGTCGTGTGCATGATTTCGCTGCGATTTCGGAGCGAGCTGCATATGTTGATATTACCGGAGGGGGGCTGAGAGCGAGGATTGTTACTGCATATGTTCCTCATTCAGAGTATGGAGACGCGTACGTACAAGAGCTATACACTATTCTTACAGAGCTGAAATCAGAGGCGCGGGAGAAGAATATGCATGTTTACATTGGTGCCGATTTTAACGCTCAAGGGGGCAGCTGCACGGAGAGTAATGACACCAGGATCGTTGGTCGACATGGTCTGGGCATCCCGAATCTCAGAGGCAATTGGCTAAAGACTTGGGCATCAAATGAACGAATGGTGATTGCGAACACGTACTTCCCGGCCGGAGCATCGTTACGTGTGGGGCCTAGTGGACGGGCCCGGCAAATCGATTACATACTTGTCGAACGGAAGGTGTGGAGAAACATCATGGATGCTGACTCGCAGTCGTTCGTCGACCTTGGTTCTGACCATCGGACTGTCCGCGTGGTATTGAAGACAGGCGCGGGCAAGCGAAATAAAAAGAAACACGAAACAAAACAACATCATAATAGTCACATCAAGTGGGACTCTGTCGATGCAGCCTTATACCACGATACGCTTCAGGAATAATGATATCTTCAGGCTGGTGGACTGGAGTGTGCTAGAATAGAAGAATCGATGCTGAATGCTTAATGCAGACTCGAAGGCATCATTTCCAGAACGATCCAAGCGACAAGACAGCAGACCTACGAGCACAATTTACAATCGCTACTACATCAACGAAAAATCATCGAGGCGGTTCTTGTGCACGTGCGCAGCTAAACAAACACATCTGGAAAGAGATCCGCAAGCTGCACCGATTGGAATGCCAGGCGCGCCTATCAGAAATATTACGTTCAGGGGAAGGCTTGGGGAGAATAACAAACATCAAACAAAGAGGATAACGGAACTTTATCGCATCAATGGTAGATTCAGCAGGCATGGAGCAGGCAGACAGACAATGCATGGCGAATGTGTTTTCTGATTTTGATTCGGGTTTGTACGCGTCCCGACACGCATTGGGAGGCGAGGCGTCCTACCTGCTGCACTGGACGCCGCGGGAGCCCCGCCCTTCACAGAGGCCGAGCTCCGGGAGGCAGTGCGACAAAGCAAGTGTGGCGAATGCAAGGACACGGCTGGAATAGTTGCAGGAATGATTGAAGCAGGTGGGGAAGTAAACCTTCTGATAACGTGCTGCTGGCTGTGTACAAACAGTATTTTGGAGGATCCGAGGAAGGCCTGAAACAAATTGGAAGGAACCTATTGTGACAATGGTGCTCAAAGCCGGTGACCCGAAGTTACCGTCAAATTACAGGCCAATCACAAGTATACCAATTATGTATAAGTTGTTCGCCCAGCTCCTTACCCAGCGATTGGAAAATATCTTAAACAAGGAGCAGTCGCCTGACCAAGCTGGCTTTCGACGCGATTGCAGTACGGTGGACCACGTGTGGACAGCAACTCAAATACAAGAAAAACCAAGAGAATGAAACCTCCCGGCTTGGTTTGCGTCGTTGACTTTAAAAAAGGCTTTCGACATCGTGGAGCACAAGTGGATATGGAAGGCGCTTCAAAGGCAGGGTGTACCGAACGCTTCTGTGAACTTGCTATCGTATTTACATTCGGACCAAAGTGGTTGCGTACGCACAGACCGGATGAGCAAACCCTTCTCTCTACGACGGAGAACGAAACAAGGTGATCATCTGAGTTCGTCGCTCTTCAACGCCGTCTGGGAAACGTGTCCTGGGAGGTGAAAAAGAAATGGTTAAAAAAATGTGGATCACCTCTCGGCCATACCGAGTACACTTTGCTATCCAATTTACGTGTTGCCGATGATGTACTGCTGGCTGCGTCGCCATATGCACATTTGCGGAAAATGCTCGGCGACGAAGACATCCTTGAGATCTACCCCTGCACGAACCAAAACGGCTACAATCGTATCCTCGTCGCCGTAGGCCGCTACGGTGTCGTCCTCGACGTCAGGCCCGAGGGGGACCTCAGGATGCCTCTGGGGCCACATATCAAACCCGAACACACTGCAAACCTTGACAAAAAACGGCGTTGAATATATTACCAGCTGGGGGCCCAGACTCAGCAACGAGGACCAGAGGGGAGTCATTCGCCCCAAGCCTCAAAATCCTGGGAAATCTCCAGAGGTTACAGAACGTTCGACGGGCACCACGGGGATCCTCCAGAAAATGGCCCGATCGCGGAGCCAGACCAGGATCAAAAACTCATAGTACTTCGAACCCTCCAAGATAAGCCAGCAGTGGCCTTGCCACTCGAGAAGGCCTGCTCCGAGAGGATGTTCTGGCTCCAGATGGCCGCGTCTGGGTTTTGCCCCGAACCGAGAGACCAGTAGGGCCAATGGGCCCGCTCCAGGAAGTCATCGCGTTGGCGCCGACGCAGCCGTTCCCAGACTCGGACAGGGGACCCCAGGAGAAGGATTGGGTGTAGTCTCCCTTTCGGCTTCTCCAAGAGAGGCATCAGCATCCACGACAACTGCGCTGGGAATAAACCTATGCGCTCGACGGCCTCGCGATGCATCGCTCGGACCTCCAGCCCCAGGTCGCTCGGGCAGGCGAAGTGCCTTGGGTGGTAGACGTCCAGCGACTGGAAAGTGTAGCGGCTAAAAGACCGCGAGGCAGCACGTATCCCAGAAGGGCCGGCGCGCGGGATTCAACCTCGATCCGGAGTGCAGGCCGACGGCGGTATAGCCCGAGCATTCCAGAACTCGCCTAAGTTGGTGGTCTCCGAGGACAGGAGGCTCCGAGGGTCCGAAGTGAAGATGCCGGGGGGGGGGGGGGGCGCGCTCGACGACCGCGGGCTGTCATTCCTTCTGGATCTTCGCGAACCTAGGCGTGAGCCTCGCGGCGCCCGACAACGACTTCGCCTGCCAAGAGTCCCAGGTTATTCAGATGCCTACCCGCCATCAGTGATGGCCACGTCATAGTCAGCCTGGATGTCGTCTAAAAGCTTGGCGGCCCGATCGCGCCGCGCCTGGCCCAGTGGGCGGTCCGCGCTCCAGGGCGACGCAATTTCGCGCGTCGCGCGCAAGGTAGCGTCTAGCCATGGGCTCAAGCCTTCCCCTGGGCAGGAGTGCTGCAGCGCAGCCTGGAGATGCTGGCAAGGATGCAGGTCGCAATCATCGGCGGCGACCGAGTTAAACAGCTCAGTGAACGATTGAAAAAAAAAAAAAAAAAAAAAAAAAAAAAAAAACTTCCAACCGGCGATGATCTGGAGCTTGTCATCTGGATTCTTCGGGCGATAGAAAACTGCGAGCCAGGGCGCCTTAATCGTTCTGCTCTCTCCTATCTCCTTCGCCTCCGCGCCTAAGACCACGCGCAGCTCCACTACAGCGCAGTCGACGAAATGGCCCCTTGCATTGGAGAGAACAGACCATGCGGCAGTGGTGGGCGCATGCGCGCAGAAAAGGATGGCCTGGGCGGCGTGCGCCAGGGCGCCGCTCCACTCCGCCGGCGACGGCGCAGGCCCGAAAGGCAGATCAAGAGGCAGCCTCTGGTGCGTACGAGTGACCAGTTGCTTCAATCTAATGAAGCCCCCTCGAACCCCCAAACGAACGGGCCAATGTACCTCCCAGGATGCGCCCGCCGAGACCTGAGCAATGAGGCGCGACGTGCCAGGGCCCATGACGAAATAGTCGATCGCGCTGTTGGACGGCGGCGCACGACAAGTAAAGGCCGCGACAGACACGATCAGCATGCCATGCTCACGTACAAAACCAGAACTCTCGAGGACCTCAGGGCTCAAATTCCAATCACTTCCCAGGAGTGCGTGCGTCGGATCCGTGATGGACTGACCGATCGCCTTCAGGATTCCCAGATCGGCCTCGCTGAAACTGTCGGCAGACTTGAGGTAGACCGAGTGCAGCGACAGAACCGGCCACCCAGGGAACGCAGCCAAAACTTTGATAACTCTATGAGTACATATGCACCCACGGCCTTCAGCAGGCCAGCGTAGTCCCACTGCTAAACGAGCAAAAACCGCCACTCCGGAAGATAGCTTCCTATATTCAGGATTGATCCGAGCAGGAATGATGAGATCGCGCCACCCCAGTGAATCATCAGCGGCGGTAGCCGGTCCGGCAAAGCCCTCGCTGATGCCGGCTTCTTGGGCGCACGGCGCGATCGCATTGGCCCCGGTCAGACGGCGGCGCAGCGCGCGCCAGGCGGGGCCATTGAAAGTCCCCCAAAAAATACGCGTTGTCATCGCTATCTGCCAGGGGCCTAACCGGCGCCCCCTTCAGAGGGGGAACTGGGCAGCCCGTGGCAAATAGTGGAGCCCCCGAGAGCAAAGGTACTGCTAAGCCCAACATAGTGCCACCATAAGTTTGCTTCTTAGCCTTGGCCCCAAACTCTCGTAAAAAGCGACGCAAACTTTTCCTGGTGGCCACCCTCATCTTAGCGGGCGGTCGAAAGGAGTTGCTGGATCTTGTCGCTGCCGAGCTCTTCCATATCATCATCGGACGGGGCTGGCATTTGCTCATGGAGTGGAGCCCCCCCATCGGCGGAGGAGGAGGCGGCCGGAGCAGTTTGTGCAGCTGCCTGTTGCGCCTGCAGCAGCTCCTGGAGCTCGGCGAAAGACGGCGAGGCGCACATCTGCTGCACCTCGGGCGGCGCAGCGGCCAGGGGCTCCGCGGGCAGCTCGGACTTGGGGGTCTCGGGCTGCTCCTGCGACGGCGCGACCTGCTGCGCCATGCTGCGCAGCTCTATCTGGTGCGCGTAGATCTCGATCTGCGTGGCCTTGATCTTGCCCCGTGACTGTTGCAGAGACTCCGGGGCCTCCTTGACAGCCTTCTCCTGTTCCAGCACATCCTCCTGCAACTTGGCCAACTTCTGCTGGGAACGCGCCAGTTTGTGACCGAGCGCGTTGTGCCTCGTGCCTGCGGGCTTGCGCTCGGTGATCGACATGCGCACGGCCACGAGCTCAGCCGCAATCTGCGATTGAACCGGGGAGGTGCCCAAGGCCGTGCACTTCTTGAAAGCATTGATGGCCTCCTCCACGGCGTCACCCTTGGCGCGGAGGGCCAACAGCTCTGCATCTCCCTCGTTGGCCTCATCTCCTCCAGCATTGATCTCGGGTGGCTGGCCTCCTGAGCGGGCTGACCGATCACCTCCAACACGGGGGGGTGCTGCCGCCCTGGGTTTGCACCAGGATGCCGAGCTTCTTGGCGAGGGCCGAGAGGTGCTGCTCTTACTTGGACTGGGACGATGGGGGCCCACGAACCCAGCCCCCGCGAGGAGGAGCGCCACCATCCCGAGGAGCTGGAGCACGCCCATCCTTCTTGGCCTTGAGCACATTGGCCTTGGCGCGCTGCACGACCGATGTGGGTGCCAACTTGCCGCAGACACAGTGGATGCGGGAAACCCAGTTTTGGTTTCGCCCGCGGTCGGGACACCCCCATGTCGGGTGGCGCGGCCCTGCGAGCACCGCCTCGTCACCACGTCCCATGTGGAACCCTCCTCCGAGGGGACAGGATGTTGCTCCGACAAGAGCTCACTGAAAGCGTGAGGGTTGAGATCCCTCGAGCTGCGTGGTAACCGTAATAACGAGCCAATTAACCCGCGAGGGCGGCTGCCACTTTGAAGGCTGCTCCTGCAAGCCCAAAATCATGGGCCAGAACGGCTGAGGAGGAGGAGGAGGAGGAGGAGGAGGAGGAGGAGGAGGGGAGCCTCTCCAAGCTGACAAGGTTAGGATGAGAGAGGACTTCAATGAGCGTCCTCCCGAGGACTGCTAGCGCAAGATGGATCGTAAGGATCCGCGGTAAGGATACAAGCCCATTGGACGCCCGTATTGAAGCTTTGTCGAACGCGGCGGGCCATCGGAAGTGGTCAAGGATGGGCCGAAGAGGCACGGATGCATGGGTAACCTAGGAGAGGTGTGTTGAGCTACTGTTCGTCTTGTGCTGTGCTGCTGTTCGTCTCGTGTGTTGCTGCGTTGTGGTGTGTGTGTTGTGTATGTGAGTGTGTGTGTGTGTGTGTGTGTGCTTGTGTGTGTGTGCGTGTGCGTGTGCGTGTGCGTGTACGTGCGCGTGCGCGTGCGCGTGCGCGTGCGCGTGCGCGTGCGCGTGCGCGTGCGCGTGCGCGTGCGCGTGCGCGTGCGCGTGCGCGTGCGCGTGCGTGTGCGTGTGCGTGTGCGTGTGCGTGTGCGTGTGCGTGTGCGTGTGCGTGTGCGTGTGTGTGCGTGTGTGTGTGTGTGTTTGTGTGTGTTGCACGAGAAACCTGAACATGTTATGTTCCTCCCGTCTCCTGCGCAGAACCGGCCTCGTGGCCATGCTGGATCTGCTCTGCCTTGGAGAGGTACCCATCCTTAACATCGGTGTCGACTGAAAACGTGTCGGTGGCGCGCAAACATGGATTAGCGATCCTCGGATTTGGCGCGCGGTCGCCAAATCCATGGATCGGGGGAGGTGCCCTCCACAAAATGCGACCTCTGCCGCCTCGATCGGCGGCGGAAATCCGCGATTGATTTTCCCATGGAAACGGGACCCGTCGCTAATCCACGCCCCCTTGCTGCATGTTTGCGATCGCCTAAATCGGGCTCTAATGTGGACCTCTCTCCGCCTTCTCCCCCCCCCGCCTCTGCAGCCGAGGCAGCGGACACGTCGCCCGAGCTGCGCCTGGAGGGACGGGGCGGGGGGGGACGTCGCGGGTGGAGGACGGGGAGTAGCGAGGAGGAGGAGGAGGAGGAGGAGGAGGAGGAGGAGGAGGAGGAATGGGGGAGGAGGGGAGGGGGGAGCGGGGGGGGAGGAGAAGGGGGAGGAGGAGACGGGGGGGAGTGAGGAGGGGGAGTGAGGGAGGGGGCCGGGGAGGGGAGAGGGGATGGGGAGGACGAGGAGGGGGGGCAGCGAGCTTCTGACACCCTCGCGCGGTGGAACTTTATTGAAGGGACGTTTGCGGCAATGCTCAGCCTCTGGGGGCCCTTGCCAAGCCCCGGGGCCGGCAGAGCACGACTCTGGAGGAAAGGCCAGTCCCCAGGGATAGGTCAAGACCTCTGGGGAGCCACGCTGCGAAACATCACGACGTCAGATGTCTCAGGAGCGGGGAGACACGGGAGGAGGCGGGGGAAGGGAGAGGGGAGTGGATGAGGTAAGGGTGACACGGGGAGGAACGAGCGCCTGTCATACCTCGAGCAATCGCTGGGGGGGCTATACTGTGAATGACGGGCGCTTGCGGCAAACCGGCAAACGCATGCACATGACAACGCCATGGCGACAACCTGTCATTCGTAGCGAGAGGAGCTCGAACCGCTTCACAGAACGAGTCACCTCTCATGGATGCATTAAGTGCCCCCCCCCCCCCTCGAATGCAGAAACTGTAAGCACCGACTCCAACAGTGCACCTCAGATCGACCTCGCCCCTGGACCCCAAAAGGAGCCGCGGGGGCCGGCTGCACCAGGGAACCCGAAAGACACATACACCGCTGCTCCACAGACCTCTCCCAGGGTGCGCTCTGACTAGAACTTCGAGGGCCTCCCAGAAGACGCAGAGAGGCGAAGCGAGGCAAGGATGGCGGTGCCTGGCAAACTCTGACTAGTTAACTACTGTGTGCCCTCGCCACTCCCCCAGTTGAGGCCTCCTGGATGCCTGGATGGTGTCGGAGTAGATGGGGTCGAAGGATCGCGCCGCATCGCTGATACATTGGCGATGCATCGGCGACGCATCGGCGACGTTGGCGATGCGTCGGCGTCGTCGGCGTGGAGAAATCGGGCTCCGCATCGCGCCGCATCGCCGATGCATCGGCGATGCGGCGCAATCCTCCGACCCCATCTGCTCCGACCCTATCTAGGATTAGAGGCCTGGATATGGGCACCAACACCAATACAGGGGGTGCCTCCACAGGGGGAAGATGATCCCAGATGTTGGCGCTGGTGGTAATATTTCGGTCGCCTTGGAAGCCAGAATATTACCATGATCACCGAGATCGGGATCTTCTTCCCTCGGAGGAGGCACACCGCCGAGGTTGGTGTTGGTGTCAACCTCTAGGCCTGCGACAAGAGGCCTAGACCCACCCCCCTCCCAAGCCATACCTTCCCTCCCCTGCAGCTCTCCGGCCCCTCCCCGGGGGCCTGGACTGGCGCCCGCCGGAGCCCACGCTGATGGCGCTGAGAGATCGGCGAGCGAGCCCAATCAGTGGCCTGCGCGGGCGGCGGCTCAAGATACAACGAGGGGCATAGGGCGACACCGAATCCCCGACATGTTGGAGGATATACGACGGGGAGGCGTCCATCCTCGACAGGGGTGCATCGGCATAGCCCCCTCGGGATGTATCCCTCAGCTTCCCCCCTGGCTGATCGGCCTACCTTTTGTTGGCGGAGCTGGGGGACTGGGGGCGAGAAATCGCCTGCGACGATAACTTGAAAACGGAGGGGCCCTGGATGAGGATACGCAGGGGATAGCGAAGGGAGGGGCTGGAGGGTAATGCGATGGGGTTTGGAGGCAACTCGTGGAAAGTCTTCGTGGGAACGATGAAATGCTGGTAAGCCCGACTCATTAACCCATGTCGTTAAGGGACCGTTACGCTGGATTGTACCATCGACCAGCGTATCGTGGAATTGACCGGCGGGTGCAGCAACTCCCGCTGCAAGGCTCTCCAGCATAATGGCACCAAGCCGTTGATGACTATTGTATGTAATCGAGTTCCCGCCTTCTCCCTGTTCCCTGCGCTCCCCTCCCCCCCCCGCTCCTTCCCCCCCCTGTCCTCTTGCATGTTCAGTGTGCGATGTGCGAATGTAGCTGTCCCCGCCGCCCAACACTGGTCAATGAACAATGGATGCGACCCGGCGCGCGTGCATCCCGCATAATTTTCTGCACATGTTCGGGGCCTTCGTTTTCAATCCAATGTGTGCCGATGCGCCGTCTAGGCGCGGCTTCTTCCAATGCAGCAACTCCTGAAGCAAAGGCGGAAGTAAAATCGGCAACCTGCAGCGACCGCGATCATCGCGTCACTAGAACCCGCAATCATTCGCCTGAAAAACCAAATACTCCATCAAGACCGACCTTCCAGAATGACCGAACTCTGACAATGCCCAAGGAGAAACACCGGATTAAAAAGGATGGGACCAAAACAGGACGGCGTTCGACTACACCAGCGCCGATGCTCAATTAGTTCACCTCCCAGGAGTCGCAGACGAGAGGGGAGGGAGAAGGAAGGTGGGGGAAGATACCTGTCGGGAGGCAACTCAAATCTGACGGAGAAATGAAAAGAGGTTATACGCTCCGACAGAATCTCCAGCATCTTCCTCCTCCTCCGCCTCCGCCTGTTCCTCATCTTCCCATAGAGGAACGGCAACGCTGAGATTACTCCCAAGAAAGTTGCGCGCCTGCGGTTATGTTCACATCGACAATTCAATAACTGTGTCCCGCCCACATGCCGAGAAATCCTAAACAAGTTGTTTGCTCCGCCAAATCCACTCCTCCACTTTCCCTCTCCTATTTGACATCATATTATTCGTCCTCGTCCTTCTCACCAGCGGAAAGACAGAGCGGAAGAAAGTCGCAAATGGCCCAAAATGCTAGAGAGTGGGAGACGGGGGGAGGGCTGGGCAGACGCGAGAATGCACAGATATTAAAACATGCGAGATAGACGAGGAAGACTGGAGACAGAAAGCACCAGGAATGGCGAGGGAGGTGTGGATGAGCACCGCGATGACGACGCAAAGGGTACGAAGAGGGAGGGGAGGCAACTGAGGAAACAGATCGTGACGTGGACGAGGAGCAACAACAGGAGCAAGCATGGCAGACGGGGGGAGCGAATCGCGGTAGGGCAACGAGGATAATAGATACTCATGCACGCGTGAACACATAATTTAGCACATAATTAAAGGGGCCTCAGGACACACAAATAAATACACACAAATAAAAAGATTCCCCATATTTTCCCATATGTTCTGGGCTTCTGTCTTCCCCCCCACTTCCAATATTTTCCAATATGTTCTGGGGAATCGACGATTAATTGTGTCTGTGTTTTTTTGTTTATCTTCCTGACTTATGTTCGCGTGAACACACAATGTACCACAACCTCGCACGCGTGTCGCGATCGCTTAGGTCCTAGCACGCCCCGGCCCTTGAAGAACTCGCGTCTTCACGCATGTACACACCCACAAGTCGTGTGAACCCGAGTCAGACAGGCCGCAAGAGCCTTGGCCGAACAGAGACGAATTATCAGCAAGGGCGGAATGAATGCAATGCGAAGCAATGCAATACAACATGCAACACAAGAAAAGACACTGAAATAAAAAAGGGGAAATGTACGAATGTGCAACACAGCGCAGAGCAGAACAACGTTAAACATTACAATGTGATTCACAATATGTCTACATGCATTTCGTCACAACACAATGTTGCCTTCGCAATGCAAAATAAAATATATCTCAAAAGCCCGGATGATTATGAAGAGCTCGGAGATCTGACAATTCATGCAAAAACAGGGACCCTGGCAAACCAGCCGGGGAAACGGGGCTTGGGGCCGCAAGAGCCACGGGGGTTCTTACCTCAGGGAAGGGCAGGATGCATCAGGGGTTGTTGGGTCGGGCATGCCCCCCTACAGGCAGATTTTGGACGAAAAATAAAAAAGGTAGCCAGCAAATCTTCAAACATAGTCAAAGAAGGTAGTAACATCGTCACTAGATTACTTCCCTCTTTTTTCACAATATTTTGAGATGTTCCTCCTGTAGAGGGACAGGCCCGACGTAAATCGGGGGGGGGAAGAAGAGACAAGGAGAAGGGAGGAGCCGGGTGGGGATGGACGAGATAAGAGCCAGGCAGCTGGGCGGCGGAGGGAGGAGGAGTGGAAGGGCGGGAGGGAGGGCTGCAGGATGTTTGGGGGGCGAGGGGGCAAACGTGCTCCGCCGCCCCCCGCCTGCCGGTGGCGAACAGGAGAAGGCGGAGTCGGAGGCGGAGTCGGAGGAGGAGGCGTCTGGGACATTGGGGCTGTCCCCCTCGGGCACTCCCCCCCAAGCCAGCCCTGGGGTCCGAGGAGATCCCGTCGGAGGGGGGAGGGAGGGCGGGCACGAGCTCGCCAACCGCACATCCGGGGCCCTCGGAGGACTCAGGTCCAGCCTCCGTGGCCTCCAGGATGCGCCTGGGATGGCGCAAGGAAGGGCTCCAGCGCGCTGGAGAGGCCTCGAGATCATCCAAGAGGCCTCAGGGTGGCCCAAGAGACCCCGAAGACACTGAAAAGGGGCCCGAGGAGGACCCCCGAAACGGCCACGAGGGGCAAATCATGGGAGTTCCCACGTGTTGTGGAATGGCCGTTGTATTCCCGCCTACTCGGTGTCCTGAAAGCCCGAGACGACCCGAGAAGCTCCCCAGACCGACTCGAAGCGGCCGAATCGGCCCCAAGAGGCCCCCAGGACGGCCAATAATGCCGTCAAGCGAGCCCCAAGGAGGGGGAGCTCGCAGGGGCCCTGGGGGCACTGCCCCACAGGGTTGCCTCAAAGGCGCCCAGCCTACCCCCCGGAGGTCCTCCTCCCTCCCTCCTCCTCCCTCATCCCTCCTTCCTTCCTTCCTTCCCTCCTTCCCTCCCTCCCTCCCTCCCTCCCCTCCCTCTTCCCTCCTCCCTCCACCCGCAAGAAGCCGCGAAGCCCACAGAGGGCGCCAGAACCGTCTCAGGAGCCCCGAAAACGACTCCCAAGAAGCCGCCCAAGAGGCCTACAAGAGACCCCCCCCAATCAGCCTCGCAGCGCACACGGAGGAAGACAATACCAAATCAGCTGACAGCACGATGGCGTAACTCTCTTGAGTAGAGGAGGTTGACTGGAGGAGAGAGGAACGAGGCACGCGGGAGTAAGGAGGAGGGAGGGGAGGAATGAACCAAGAGTCCTCTTGGGGCCTCTCGTGGAACCGTCCTTGACCCTTGTGAACCGTGGGAGCAGTGCTGACGTAAATCAGTGCCTAAGCGCTCATGTCTGCTTGGCCGTCCGGGGAACCTCGCGTGACTCTCGGGTGGCCCCGCGCGGAGGGACCGTCTCGGAAACCGACAGGGCTCTTCAAGGCTCTCGTGGTGCATTCTGGGAGCCCCTCACGCGGGGGCCTCCTGGGGCCGTGGCGAGTCCCTGGGCGCCCGCTGGGGCGGCCCACTTGGCAGGCCTCAGCGGGATGGTGGAACCCCTCGGCGTTGACGCGGCATTCTGACAGAGAGGCAGGGACCAGGGAGGGGCAAAGAGGGACGAGGGGCAGGGCTGGAAGGATAGGACGGTCACTGAGAAAGGGGATGTGGGAACCCACGCGTGTGAACCAGGGATGACCGAGGGAACGGAAAGGCAAGAGAGGGAACTAGAGGTGAATGCATGTATATATATATATATATATATATAGAGAGAGAGAGAGATCCATATCCATGTACATACATATACGTGCATATCACATAATCATATACATAGGCATAGATCCGTAGACATAGCTATACATGTTGCCCGTATACATATGAGTGTGCACATACACACGCATGTACAATGACATACCTGTATATATATATATATATATACAAGCACACACGTGCATAGTTACATGTATATATACATCATATAAACACCTATACATCTCTATATATTTATACAGCGCGAAGACATGTAGCCTCATACTACAACAATGTAAAAGCATGCGTGTGGGCGAACTCAACAGTCGGGCAAAGCCACACGACCACACAAAACGCCCGACCCCCCCCCCCGCATATATATATATACATATATATATATATACGCACACACACAACTATATATACACATATATATATATATATGTAAATATGTGTGTGTGCGTATCCGCCACCGTGCCTGCGGCACGTTGAAACGTGGAAAAATGCCAAGGGCTGCCTCGCAAAATTTCAGCGTTCTGTTACAAAAGACCCCCCCGTCCTCCCGGTCACGCCCAGGGGACTGCACCAGCCCTACTCCAAAAGGGGGTGCCTGGGCGGCCACGGCGCCCTCCTGGGGCTCTCCAGGGCTTCCATGACGGCCCAGCCCCCAAGACGGTCCAGGAGGGCACCAGGTCGCCGAACGAACGCTCGAAGATGTCCAGGCTGGCCTCAAGATGGCCCAAGAGGCCCCCCAGACGCCCAAAATGGCCTCCAGAGGGATTTTGGGATTCTCGCCCTTTCAGCTTTCCGAAACACCAAGACGGCCCAAGAGGCCCCCAAAACACTCCAAAACGGCCCAAGAAGCGTCCAAGATCGCACCAAGACGTTTCAAAAACGCGCCCCAATACGGCCAAAGAGGCGCCCAAAACGGCCTAAGAACACCACAAGACGGCCCCAAAAGGGACCCAAGAGAGGGAACACGAACTAAAAACCCGAGCTTTCCGCCTCAAGAGGTTCCCAGGAAGGCCCAAGATGCGCCCAAGAGGCTTTGAGAGGCCCCCAAGAGGCCCAGGAGATTCCCAAGAGGCCCCACAACGGCCCCCCAGAATCTTCAAAAACGTGTTCCAAAAGCACCCGAAAAGCCTCGAACTCGCAACCCAGGCACGGTGGCGGGACTTGCCGAAGGCTGCTGCGTATACATATATATATATATATATATGGAGAGAGAGAGAGAGAGAGAGAGAAACAAGCATAGAGAGAGAGAGAGAGAGAGAAACGGAGAGAGAAAGATAACGAGAAAGAGAGAGAGAGAGAGAAACAGAGACAGAGAGAAGAGAGAGAGAGAGAGGGAGAAACAAAAGAGAGGGAGAGAGAGAGATTACGAGAAAGAGGGAGAGAGAACATAAAAAAGACGAGAGGATATAGAGAGAGAGACACACACAAACATAGCACAAAACATCAGAAGCAGAGAGAAAGAGAGAGAGAGAGAGCGATATAGAGACAGAAATAACGAGATAGATAGAGTAAAAAGAGAGAGGCAGAGCAAGAGAGAGAGAGAGGAAAAACAAGAGAACTGCTGACAACACATAGTCACCGACGGTAGGACCCCACACGAGGATTGATTAAGCTTGCCCCTCGCTCCTTTCGCTTCCTCCTCCTCCTTCTCCTCCTCCTGTTCGCCCTCCGTCTCCATCCTCCTTCTCGACCTCGTCGTTCCACATATTCTTCTCCTCCTCCCACTTCTAATTCTCCTCCTCTATCCTGTTCCTCCTCCTCCTCCCTCCTCTTCTTCGCCCCGCCTGCTCTCTTCGTGCACACATGGTTTCTTGGACGGGCCGATGTTCCTCTTCACCCTCGCCGCCACGGCCATAAAGGGTGCATTGTCCGATTGCCAGATCGCGCAGCCGTTGGGGCAACCCCCGCGGGCCAGGCCGTTGGGACAACCCCGCGAGCCGCAAGGGCGCGGGGGCCAGCCGTTGGAGCAACCCCGCACGTCTCAAAAAAACCGCGGCCGCACTCAGGCGGGAGGAAACGCGAAGCCCGGCTTTGCCGCGAGCTGCTCCGCCTCAGCCCTGGGGCCCACAGCTTACTTGTCGAAATCCCTGGGAGCCTTCCGCAGCCCTCAGCCCAGGCGCAGTCGATGGTGACGCCCCTGCGCAGCGTCTGGCCCTGCGCTTCCCGTTCGACATTTCCTCAGAATTCACTCCCCCACGAGGCTCATCAAAAAAGCTCAAGTGCTATGCCTGCTGCTATGGTACGCCGATGACCCGCTCCGGGTTCCCGATAGAGAGTTCCTCACAATTCACTCACAGACGAAGCCCTTTGGGGTTCTCAGGTGCTACGCCTGCTATGGTACGCCGATGACCCGCCTCGGATTCGAACATGAAGCACGGGGCCCTTCGGGGACGGGGTTCCCGCTCAAGACTTCCTCCAAATTCACACAAACAAGGCTCCTTGGGGTTCTCAGGTGCTACGCCTGCTATGGTACGTCGATGACCCGCCTCGGATTCGAACATGAAGCGCGAGGCCCTTAGGGAGGGGGTTCGTGTTCGAGACTTCCTCCCAATTCTCACACAGACGGGGCCCCTCGGCTGCTCAAGTGCTATGCCTGCTATGGTACGCCGGCGAACCGCCTCGGCTTCGAACAGAAGGTGTTGGGCCATTAGGGAGGGGGTTCCCATCGAGTCTTCCTAACAACTCACGCACAGACGAGGCTCCTTGGGTGCTCAAATAATATGCCTGCTATGGTGAACCGATGACCCACTTCGGATTCGAACATGAAGTGCGGGGCCCTTTGGGGAGGGGGTTCCCGCTCGAGACTTCCTCACAACTCACTCACAGACGAGGCTCCTTGGGTGCTCAAGTGCTACGCCTTCTATGGTAAGCCGATGGCCCGCTTCGGATTCGAACATGAGGTGCGGGGCCCTTTGGGGAGGGGGCTCTCTCCTCACAACTCACTCACAGACGAGACTCCTTGGGTGCTCAAATAATATGCCTGCTGTGGTAAGCCGATGACCGCTTCGGATTCGAACATGAAGTGCGGGGCCCTTTGGGGAGGGGGTTCCCGCTGGAGAGTTCCTCACAACTCACTCACAGACGAGGCTCCTTGGGTGCTCAAATAAAATGCCTGCTATGGTAAGCCGATGACCGCTTCGGATTCGAACATGAAGTGCGGGGCCCTTTGGGGAGGGGGTTCCCGCTCGAGACTTCCTCACAATTCACTACGGCCGATGGTCGATGCTCACGATGGAATGGTGAGAGTGACGAAGATGGCGATGGTGGTTGTGATAGTGGTGATGGTAAGTGAATGGTCAGTGATACTGTGACGCTGATGATGATGCTGCTGATGATGAGGGCTGGTGACCATGGCATAATGAGGAATATGTGAGTGGTGAGTGAATGTGAGTGCTGGAGCGATTGTTGATAATGATGGTGATGGTGATGATGATGACGATACTGTTGATGACGATGACGATGGTGATGCTGATGATGATGGTGATGCTGAGTAGATGACGATGATGCTGATCATGATCATGCTGATGGTGATGATGAGTGGGTGGGTGTGTGTGTGTGTGTGTGATGGTGTGAGTGCATGTGCGCGTGAGTGTGGAGGAGAGGGGGGAATTGGAGGAGGAGGAGGAGGAGGAGATCATGCGGTGTGTGTGTGCAGAGAAAGCAAGAACCCCAATTTGGACGCGGGGGACAACAAGGGTGAGAGAAAGAAGGATCAGATAATCATGAAGATGAACAAAAAACACCCCAAGGATGACGGAATGCGCGCGTCGCGCGGCAAGGGCATCTCCTCAGTCCCGGCGACGGCGTCACTGGATCCCTCTGCGGGTTCCCGCCGTCCTCCGCGCGCAGGCAGCGTGGAAGGATCGCCCAGAACCAGAAACGAGGCCAACCAGAAGGAAACAACGAAAACAAAGAGAACGAGAGAGGTTAAACACTCACCTCTGGAGGTCAGGGCGTCCTACCTCCCAGAACCTTCCCGGACAGAGGGAGAAACAGAGACGCGCAGGAGGACACAAGGCCACAAGGCCAACCAGAGGGAAGCAACGACAAACAGAGAAAGAAGGAGGTTGGAACACTGACCTCCGGAGGTCAGGGCTTCATGACTGCGGCAAATGCGCCGAGCCGTGTCTTGCTTGGTTTCCCGACTGCGAAACACGTACCGCGCCGCCCCGCGCCGTGCCATGCTTGGTCTTCAGAGTGCCACAACTGGGCAGTTCATTGTCGTGCCCTCCCTGGTCGACGGCGACGGCGACGACTATGGCGTCGTCTGACGGCGACGACGACGACGACGGCTGCGGCGGCGGCAGCGGCGACGACGACGACGGCGGTAGCGACGAGTTCGACGACCACGACGGCGACGACGAGGACGTCGACCACGAGGACGAGGAGGACGTGCGCTATCGCCCCACCTCGGGCCGAGGCCTGGTCCTCTCGCCGGCCGCTTCGGCCGCGCGCTCGGCTTGCCACTGCGGTCGCAGGTCGCCGAGATCTTCGTTGTACTGGAAGCCCTGTTAGACGCGCGGATGTGCTCGGCGCCGAAGGCTTCGTGGAACTGTGGAACCGTGCGAGACGCGCGCTTTGGGCTTTGATGCGCTTTGGGCCCCTCGCGGAACTCGCAGGGTCGCTCGGTGTCGAAGATTGCGTGGTCCTTTGATGCCATGTGGCACGCGCGGGCGGGCTCGGCACCGAAAATTGTGTGGCATGTAGAGACGTCGTGAAACCGTGTGAGACGCGTGACTGGGCTCGGCGTTTTGAGACCGTGTGAAGCGCGTGGATGAGCTCGGCGCCGAGGGCTTCGGGGCACTTTGGCACCGCTTCAGGCCGCCATCGGGACTCACTGGGTGTGAGACGCGCGCCTTAATCTTACGTCGGGCATGTCGCCCTACAGGCGGATTGTGGACGAAAAATAAAGCATGGTTGAACAAATACTCCAAAATGACAAAACAAAATCGAACAATCGCCCCCCACATTATGTTTTCATAACTATTTTTGAACATTCCTCATGTAGGGGGACAGGCCCGACATAACCGTACGAACTCTGAAATTTGGGGTCGGGCAGTTCCAGGGTGGCTCGAGCATGCAGGGGCCGCCGTCCGGGCGCGCCAGACGTCGCATAAGGTTGGTCACTTGTTGGGCCCACGTCGGCTGGGCGAGCGCGCAGCGCCCGAGGTGACTTCATGCGGTTGTCTGGGATGTGATGTGCACACGCACGAAGGCCACTCTGTGAAAAGTGCACACGTCGAACTCGAATGCATCCGCAAACCGCATCTGATCAGATTCCCATGTTTGATGAATGTCTCTCCATCATGTTCCCATGTGTTCTCTTTGTGCTTATCAATGTGTCGTGTTCCTTCTCGCTTCATGCAAGCACTTGTCTGCATGGCTCCTTAGCTTTATGTTTCCTTATTATTATCCTATGCATGGGCAAGCTCCCAAAGTTGGAAACCCTGACATCCAGAGGTTTGTGTTCGAGCTCCCTGCTTCTCTCTGTTTCTCTGTGTTTCCTCATGTGTTTCGCTCTAGCCGGCTGGTTGCGTATGGTCACATGTGTTTGGCGTTGTTTCGTTTTCCGAGGGTTGGGGGGCAAACGCCCTGACCGTCGGGTTCTTGTTCCAAGCTCCGAGGTGCGAAACCCTATGGCAGGTTCGCGTCGTGTCGACCCCGACGTTGGTTCCTGACACCGCGGGGATCGTTCAAATTTGAACGATCGGCCCTTTTAAAAAAGCCGGATCGTTCAAGGATGGGCCGATTCTGGGCCACAAACGGCGTTCAACCTTACACGCACGCGCCGGAATCGCCGCCAATTGACACGCCGCGGACCTGCCGTAACCTCCGGAGGTTGGTGTTCCAAGCTCCGAGATACGAAATCCAAGCCTCCGGAGGTTAGGGCTCTAACCTCCGGATTCCAGGGGTTACTGGGGGACACATGCATCCGCTTCGCTGCCCAGAAGAAATGGTCGGCGCAGTGGTCGGCAGCGTCGCTGACGTTGGAGGAGATCTGGTAGGCGTAGTTGTCGTCGGCGGCCTCGCTGACGTGGGATGAAAAGCTGGTGGTAGGCGTAGGCGTCGTCAGCGGGCCTGCTGACACAGGAGACGAGCTGGTAGGCGCAGTTGTCGTCGGCGGCTTCGCAGACGTCGACTTGTTTTTTCGGTTGCTGAGAAGTTAGGAGGAGGAGTAGGAGGAGGAGGAGGAGGAGGAGGAGGAGGAGGGGGAGGAGGAGGAGGAGGAGGAGGAGGAGCAGGAGGAGAAGGACGAGGAGGAGGAGAAGGAGGAGAAGGAGGACGAGGACGAGGAGGAGGAGGAGGCGAATGAGGAGGAGCAGGAGGACGAGGTGGAGGAGGAGGAGGAGGACGAGGAGGACGAGGAAGAGGAGGAGGAGGAGGCGGAGGCGGAGGAGGACGACGAGGAGGAGGAGGAGGATGAGGACGAGGGAAGGGGGGGGGGGCCGAGCCCGAGGTTGCTGCATCGGGCCTGGCAGGCCTTGGGGACGCTGCGTGCGCTCGGCAGGCCGGAGATCGAGGGAGCAAAACTCCGGGCACGGCCCACGGCCTGGACCCCCAGCGCCGTATGTAGTGAGGCCCTAATGGACCAAGCCGACGACAAACCGTCCCGTCCCCAGAGATCCGACCCTCCAAAAAAAATGGGGCGGCGGGATTTTGTCTATTTTCGGCCTCGGGGGGCCCTCGCCGGGCCTCGGGACCGTCAAAAAACGACTCAGGAAGAAAAACAGCCCCAGGGAAGTGGTCCAGACCTCTGGGGCCCGCGAACCAAAAAATTGGAGCGGCCGGATGTCTGGGCCCCCAGCAGACAAGCGCAACGAGGCGACGTAAGACTCGTGTCCATGGGACTCGGGTTGGCCTGACGGGGCCATCTTGAAAATGACGAGGTCCCATGGGAAATGTGACGGGAGCCCTCGCTGCACACATCCCACGAACATCGGACCGCCAAAATCCAGGACGCGCTCGTCAAAAAACGTCGGCAAACCCGAGTTCTGGCCTACGCCAGTAGACCAAGCCGACGACAAACCGTCCCGCCCCCCAGCAGGCAAGCGCAACGGCACAACGCGATCGACCCATCCCCCTGCTCACGACCCGACCCTACGAGGAGACAGAGCGGGGGCATGGGCAAATCCCTCGCCTCCAGGGTCACGATTTTTCCCTCGTGCCCTGATTCGCCTGGCGCCCAGAGTGGGGGGCAGCAGCAGGGGTATGGATCGAACATCGATCGTCGTTCGAGACCATTTCTGATTGCTATGTCGCAGGCGATTTGTTTCCCCCAATCCACGAGTTCCGCCCGATAAGTTTGGCCGCTCAGAAAAATGGGAACTCTAGGATACGACCCAAAGGGGCTATTCGGACGCACCCCTATCGAGGATGGACGCCCCCAGTTGTATATCTTGGGGTCGGGCGCCAAATTCCTGGTTCATTCGAAGCCCCCTACAGACAGGGGTCGACATACAGTCAATCCGTAGAATAAGGATGCGCGGTGAGGATGCAAGGGCCTTGGAAGGCCACGTCGGCACTTTGCGAGCGGGGCGCGGCCAGCGAAAGCGGCCAAGGATGGGCCGACGGGGAAGGATGCAAGGGCAACCTTGGAAGATTGCTCGTCCTTGCTATGCGGGTTGACTGTATCCCCTGTTACTATGGTGGCCTCTGGAAAGCTGGCTGGGTTGTCCTGAGCACTAGCGGCGAGCGCGGGGGGGAAGTGAGAAGAGGGCCTTCTTAGACGGCTCGGAAGTCCCCTGGCCTTCTGAAAGGTCTTCGGAGCCTGCCCCGACGACGCAGAACGCTTCTCAGAAGTCCCGCTGCCCTCTGAGAAGGCCTTCTCCTTCTCTGGGGAAGCCAAAGGTACCGACACCGCTGCTCCCCGGACCTCTCCTGGGGTGCGTTCCGACCAGGATTTCGAGGCGAATCCAGCGGTGGCGACGAGGACCGCCCGGGAGGCCCCAAAAGGGGATCACGAGGGGCGGGTAGAGGTGCGGGTACCTCTTCCTCCCCTGATTCTCACTTCCCCCCCTCGCTCGCCGCCGCATCGCAGCAGAACCTGCAGAGGACGGAGGCAAACAGCGGCACGGACACCAGCTTCTGGAGAGGCCCGCGTCGACGTCCGGGCCCTGCGGGCCTCCCTCGAGTCCACGTCGAGCCCGCGCCGAGCCCGCGCCGGATGCGAGATCGGACCGCAGGTGGCAGGACAGAACAAGCTCCCCGAAGACGCAGTGCTACGATCCGCGATCCGCCGCCTTCGGCCGTCCTCCCTCCTCCTCGGCCCCTCTCCTTCCCCTCCTCGCGTCCCCTCGCTCCACCCCCCCCCAGAATATTTGCCGAGGGACATGGAATGCGGCCGCGCTCCCATAAAGTGACGGTCTTCTGCTACTCCGGATCTCATATCATGGGGGGGGCCTACTTTGGGAAGGCTTCTAACGGGCCTCGTCTAACAAGATTGTGGGGGGGGTCTCGATTTGGGACCCTTTGCTGTCTCTCTGGGGGGAGGTATAATACTTCGAGCTGTCGTGCAACACACGTTCGACATTCGATGAGGGCTTCGGGGGGGGGGGCAACCCCCTGCCAATCGCCAGCTCCCTGGCGACGACGACGACCACGACGCCCGCGACGACGACGACCCCCGCAACGACGACGCCGACGCCAACGCCGACGACAACGACGCCGACGATGACGAAGAGAACGACGACGCCGAAAACGACGACTTCGACTCCCACGACGACGACGACGACGACGACGACGACGACGACGACGACACCGTTGTAGTCGTAGTCGCTGTCGGTGTCGTCGTCACCGGCGTCGCCATTGTCGTCACCGGCGTCACGGGGGGTGTCCAACAATTTATGCCCGAACGCTTCTCATTGAGGGGGGAGTCTAGACCGAAACGTCAAACGATACTTCTGGGGGGGTCTGGATTCTGGTGCGGTTGCACCGCTCTTCGGGGGGGGGCCTAGACGGGCCGTCAAGCACTTGTTGGACCCCCCCCATGATTGTGAGATTTGGAGTAAAAATGTTGTCAAAGGTTGCTCTGAAGTGGTCAAGTCGTGTTGCATTTCAATCTGAAGACTTGGCAGCGGTATACAGGGAGTTTGTTCCTGGTAGAGCCGTGAGACGTAACAATTGCTTGACTCAAACAGGTGGCGTGGCGCAGCTTCTGTGTTTCGTGGAGGTACTCGTCTTGTGCGTGCGCGTGTTCTTCCTTGTCGTCTCGCTGTTCTCCGGGGTCATGGCAAGCGCTTTGTGGTATCCGCCATGGCGCCTCTGGGCACGAAGTGGGCGTGCCCTCAGGCCCTTCCCAAACTCCTTGGTGGCCCGTAGCCCGAATGACCAAACCTCTCGGGGCTCGTCGCGTGCCCCCTGGGGCTTCTCGCGTGGCTTGCTCGGGCCCAGAACTGCCCCAAGACGGCCCAAGAAGGCCCCAAGAGGCCTCGAAGACGGCCCAAGAGGGTCCGGAGTCGCCGAATGATCGGCGCGACATGCCCAAGGCAGCCCGAAGACGGCCCGAGAGGCCTCCAAGAGCACTCCAGAGAGGGTCCAACGAGGCCAAAACCATTGATTTTCCTTTGGTGTTTGTAACGTTTGGGTTCTCGCCTTTTCATTGTGCCGACGCTCCAAGACGGCCCAAGAAGCCTCCAAGACCGCCTCCAGATGGCCCAATAGGCCCCCCAAAGCGCTCCAAGATGGCCCAAGAGGCGCCCAAGACGGCCCAGGAGGCGCCCAAGACGGCCCACGAGAGCCCCCATACGGCCCCCCGAAGGAGACCAAGAGTGGGAAGCCGAACCGATGTCCCAATAGGCCCCCAGGAGGCCCCCAAGAGGCGCCCACGAGGCCTCAAAACGGCCCCCAAGAGGCCTCGAAACTGTCTCCAAGAGGCCCCCGAGAGGCCTCCCACGAGATCCCAACGAACATCCAACAAGCTTCATGGCGGGATGGTCCAAAAGCCATTAGATCCGCCAACGTGCCTCTGGGCACGGAATGGGCGTGTCCTCAGATGCTTTCCCTAACCCTTCAAGCCTCAGAACTCAATCCTGAGGAATCTCTGAGGGGCCTGGACCCCAAATACCAACCGAAATCTCTTGGGGCTTGTCTCGCCATGTCGCTAAACTCTTTCGGAGTCAAGAGGGCCCCAGGACGGGCCAACAGGACCCCAAGAGGCACCAGAACGCTCCAAGAGGGCCCCGAGTCGCCGAACGGCCTAAGAGGCCTCCAAGACGCCCCAAGAGGCCTCGAAAGAGGCCTCCCAAGAGGCAAACATCATTGATTTCCCGATGGTGTTTGAAGGATGTTGGCGTTCTTGCCTTTCCTGCTTCCCGACGCTCCAAGACGGCCCAAATGGTCTCCACGACCACCCGAAGACGGCCCAAGAGGCCTCCAAGAGAGCCCCAAGACGGGCTAAGAGGCGCCCCACGACGGCCCAAGGGGCCACGACACACTGCACTGGGTGGGAGAGAGGCACGCGAACTGCGGAGGAGGAGAGGAGCCGAGGGGAATGTCGCGAGGTAGTGGGGTGTGGGAAGAACAAAGCGGTGGAAGGAGTGAATGGGGAGGAGTGAGACAGGGAAGAGGGGGGGGAGCGAGGGGAAGGAGGAGCGAGGTGGCGGGCGAGGTGGTTGCGCGAGGCGGGCGCGGAGCCCAGGGGGTCGGCGAGGGAGCGCACCAGGCGCGCCCCAATGCGCTATTTCGGTGACCCCCCCCCGCCCTGGGAGGGGGCCCGCCGCGCTCGAGACATCCCCTCAAGCAGGTTGGATTTCATGCCCCCCACCCCGGTCCCGGCAGCAAACCGAAAGAGCTCTCGCGCAGAGCCCGAGGAGCAGCTCGGGGAGGGGCGCCGCGCTCGAGGCATCCCCCCAAACCCTGGTCCTGGCAGCGCCCCCACCCGTCCCGGCAGCACCACCCCAGTCCCGGCAGCACCCCAGGGAGCACGACTAGACAGGGGAGAAATGGGCGGGAGCGCGGCCCCCCACGACCCAGAATGCCCAAGAAGGCCAGGAAGCCTCCAAGATGGACCCAGGGAGCCCCCAGGGGGCCCAGGAGCCCACCCCCCCTCCTCCTCCTCCCCCTCCTCCCCCACCCTCCTCCTACTCTTCCTGCTCCTCCCCCTCATCTTCCCCCTGCTCCTCCCCCTCCTTCCCCCCATGCCCCTTTTCCTTCTCCTGCACCTCCTTCTCCTCCTCCGACTCCCTCCTCCGACTCCCCTGCGTTCGCTCGCCGCCCTGACGGGGAGGAGAGTATGAATGAAAATGAGATGGCATGATGAGGAGAGATGAAACGACATGATGATGACTTCTCGACCCCCCTGGACTCACTTGAAGAATCCTTAGGGGTAACCGAGGTGGGGGGTGACATCCTGTACTGATGACAACGTGCGAGAATCCGAAACTACCGGCACCCCCATGATCCTCCCATCCGGACCCCCTCCTGGATCTGCGAGCGGTGCGCGGCCAGCGAAAGCGGCCAAGGACGGACCGAAGGGGAAGGATCCAAGGGCAACCTTGGTACATGGTTCATGATTATTATGCGGATTGACTGTATGGAATTCAAACGCAAACCTAAGATATCCGCGCATCTCCGATAGATGATCTTAATGCCGTTCCTTTACCACCGGTACAATCGACCCGCATAGTAAGGCCGAGCGATTTTCCAAGGTTACCTTCCAAGGTTACCCTTGCATCCTTCCCCGTCGGCACCTCCTTGACCGCTTTCGCTGGCCGCACCCCGCTCGCAGAGTGTCGACATGGCCGGCCAAGGCCCTTGCAGCATTACCGCGCATCCTTATTCTACGGGTTGACTGTATGGGGTTCCAGCGCAGATCCAAGATATTTGCGCAGAACTCTGACCTACTATGTACATGCCATCTTTTCACCATCGGTACTATCAACCCGCATAGTAAGGCCGAACGACTCTCCAAGGTTACCCTTGCATCCTTCCCCTTCGGCCCGTCCTTGGCCGCGTTCGCTGGCCGCGCCCTCCTCGCAGAGTGCCGACATGGCTCTCCAAGGCCCTCGCATCCTCATCGCGCGTCCTTCTTATACGGGCGGACTGCATCCCCCCTTCGACCCATCCATCGCCGCAGTGCGCGCCCCCTCCTGCTCCTCGCAGGCGCCAGTCGGCGGCGAGCTCGAGCTGGCGCGGGCGCGGGGGCAGAGGGGGAGGGAGGGGGGCAGGAGGGCGGTGGCCTCTGTTAGACGAAGCCAGGACGAGGATAAAATCGGGCGAGGATACAATGATCGTGGCTTCATGGGGGGTGACAAATGGAGCGGGGGGGGGAGACAAGCGCACTTTTCGGCCTCAAAAGGCCCCCTTCTGGGCCGTAAAAGGACCCTTTTCAGGGGCTCTCGAGGGCTACTTTTCTGCAGCCGTCGCTGCCCCCACGTGTATCGCTGCCCCACTACGCGAAACCAATATAAATCGATAGTCTCTAAGATCCGGTGGCTCTGGAAGATGTCTCGGGCGCCGCGGCCTTCTCCGAGCGATGCGGAACGCTCTGCGAGCGTCCCGCATCGCTCCGGAACGGACTGTCCTCGTCCTGGCCTGGTCCGGGCCTTGCAGTGGCCCTCTGGCGGTGGACTCTCTCAGGGGCAGAAGGGCAGAAGGGCTCTCTCGAGGGGATGGGAGAAAGAGAGGGGCAGAAGGATGAATCTATGGGGATGAAGGGCGACGTGGATGGGTGATCATGTTGCGGGGCGGGGGGGGGGGCGAAGAGGAAGAAGACGAACCCACAATCCAATATTTCCGCCCCAGGAGGCCCAAAAAACGTTCCAAGAAGCCCCCGAACGGAGCATGTCCACTGCCTGCTCTCTACCCTCCCCCTCGCCCCCGGTGAGGATGCTACAGACTGTGGGGTCGGAAGCGTTTCTCGTGCGCAGACGAAAACGCTGGTCAGGCGATTCTTGACATTTCAACCGCGCCAGCGACTCGAAACCATGGTGGGCTGGGATGGGGAGCCGATGCCTGTAGATTTGTCGCGTTGGCGCTCGGACCCACATGGCTTCCAGCGGCACGGCAATTGAAGCAAAGGCTCACTATGGCACCCCGCCGTGTCCAACAATCGGAATGAAGAACGCATGTTGCGTTCGACTTTTAGTCGATCCCAACGAGTTCACTGCCTGCTCGCTACCCCTTCCCGCCCCCTGTGAGGATGCCACAGACTGTGGGGTCAGAAGCCTTGCTCGTGTGCGTACGAAAACGCTGGTCCGGCGGCGCCGAGTTGACATGTCTCGGTAGCGTCGGCCTGCGCGCATAGAGGGCGCCTGCGAACCCGAGGCTCTGGAAAACACCGTTCGCAGAGGTCTTTGTACAATGGTGGCGGGAGGGCATCGACGCGCGGCGCTCATCGAATCTCCAAATGCACTGCGTCACACTGGAGAACGACGCGCCCTCGCCTTCACAGAATAAGGCGTCGTGCGTGATCCCGCTGCTGGTGTTTATGATGAACTGCTCAACCGGCGCGAAGCCGAGCTGCGGACGGCGGCGTTGGCCCCGCTGTCTGGCTGGGCCGTGCGGCCCGCCGAAAAAGTGCGAGGCTCATGCGCGCTGGCCGAAGTCCGTGAAACCTCTGCCGCCTGCGTTTGCTTCGACTCCTGCACATCGGTGGAAAAGGTCGGCAATTTTGCTAGCCGCTAGCCATGATGTTCAGCTCCTCCACGGCGGGGGCGACGATGCTGCTCACACTCTCCTCGAGGTTGGGAGAGCCACGGGGCACGGGGGACGCCGAGCCCCAGGCGTGCCGGTGACACCGCACTCCAACGAGGATTGTATCCAAGTCACGGGCGCCCTCTCCTGGGACCGCTGCCGAAGCGGCCGCGGGAGGCACAGGCAAAGCGGCCGACGACGCAGCCAGGGGCGCATCCCCGACGCAGCCCAACACATCGTCGCTACCCAATCTCCCCAATAGCTGTACAGCCCAGGTGCACATCCCGGCACGCGCCAGACCTTGGGCGCCCCCGACGCGCAACGAACGTCCTCCCTTCAGCTGGAAGCCCTCTGCGGACACAGCTGGGTAACCCAAGAAAGACGCGGCAGCTTTGATGGTGGCCACCATACCCTGTTTGGAGCACGCCTGATCGTGGCGGTCTGGGAACAACGGCAGGGACAGAACGGGTGCGCCCACGCCAGAGTGGCGGTTGGGGAAGAGTCTGGAGCCATGCCCGTTGGTCCCACAAGCAGTGAGCGGGGCAGCCAGCACCAAAAACTCCGCGGTTACAGCAGCATCCGTGTGCGCGCTCCATGCCAAGCGCTCGCGGATCCGTCTTGGATGTTGGTAGCGTCTACATGGCCGCCAAGCCTGCCGAATCCGACGCCAGGAAATGACCATGGCGGCCGGCGCTGAAGACAGTTCGATTTCTCTCGCGAACCACCATGCCCCAACCAGAGCCCGCCTTGGGTTGCAAGGCCCACCTGGCAATCCTAGTCCCGAGGAAAACGGCACAGTGCATCCAAGCATGAAGAGACCAAACCTAACCCAGAACCGATAACCGATAACCGTGACCGAACCGAACCAAAAACAGGACACCTTGGTTTATTACATTTAAAAAAGGAACCGGACCGGACCGTTCGTTCAGAACCGAACCGGGGGGAACCGAATCGAACCAACACCGGAACCGAACCGGAACCGGGTGGCCCTCCGAACCGAACCGACATGAACCGAACCGCACGTCCCAGCCCAGCCCACACAGGACGGCAGGCCGACGAGCCCCCGTACCCCACCACCGTGGAGGACGACGAGGCTTGAGGCAGCCAGTGGCGAAGCCTAAGCCAATATGTGCAAGCGGTGACGAGGATGACCATGACGAGTATGAGGACGCCGGGGCAGGTCGGAGCAGGTCGGAGCAGGTCGGGGCGGGTCGGGGCGGGTCGGAGAGGGTCGGAGCGGGTCGGGGCGGGTCGGTGTAGGTCGGGGCGGTTCGTCCGCGGCGGACCGCGGAAGGACGGGCCGCTTTGGGCTACCCCCATTGCTGGGTTCCCCCCCCCAGCCCGGGGTCCCCAGGCCCCATCCTCCGCTCGCCGCCCGGCTCAGGGGCTGGGGCCGGAGGCCCCCCGCGGCGGCGCCCAGTGTACCACGTCGGAGCGCGGACGGCAACACCGCCGACGCGGGGGGGCGACGCGCGGTGGTTGTGTTCTCAGCCGCGTTTTCATTATCATCGGCTGTGCTCTCATTCTTATGATACAGTTGAATGGCTAGCAGGATCCAGCAGAATCCTCTTCCTCCTCACCCCTCCTCCTCCTCCTCCTCCTCCTCCTCCTCCTCGTCCTCCTAGTCCTACTCCGCCTCCTCCTCCTCCTCCTCCTCCTCCTCCTCCTCCTCTCCCTCTCACCCTCCCTCCCGAGGGGCAAGGGGATTTGTCGAAAGATGTCGTGTCTCCATGCCACGATATCTACACACCCCTCCCCCTCGCCCTCACCCCACTCTTTGACGCCCCGACCTATGATCCAGGCTGCGTGGCAGCGTGGGGCATTACGGCGGTCCTCGCGCCTGACTTGCATGATCGGATGACTCACAGCCCGAGGGCCAGGGCAGCGGACGACGCAACTCATAAAACTCTGACCGCAGCCCTTCGAAGCGAAGAGGGGCCACCGCCGCAACTCAAGCCGTACATCACGCAGGACGCGTTGGCACCACAACTGCTTACGGCCGTCGACGAGAAGTGCCAAACAATGCGACGGAAGGAGGGGGGAGAAGAGACAGCAAGGAATTGTTATAACAAACGGACTCTCAGACGTGTTGAGACAAGTTGTGCACTTCAAGAGTCCATTGCTGCTTTGACTGGCCGCGGCACCGATGATCCACCCCTACCTCTTATTCGGACGGCCCCTCTCATTCCGACCGCAGCCCGAAGATGGCAAGGACAGTGGACAAAATTTGGTGGCAACTCATGGGAGCCTCCATGCCGTCTTGCTGGCTCTTGCGAATCGACGCTATTGGACGCACATCGACGCAATTCGACGACCGATCGACGCTAATCGACCCTAAATCGGCGCTTCCCCATCGATAATTAAGCAGACGCTAACGCACGCTAATCCATTCTTCGGCGGCCAGCCTGTGGGAGAAGTGAGAGGTGGCGGGCTGGCGGGCCTTCTCAGAAGGCTCGGAAGTCCTCCCGCCTTCTGAAACGTTGCCTAAGCCTTCCACGAGGACACGAAAAACTGCTCACGAGACCTGAGGGCTTCTGAGAGGCCCCGCCGCCCGCCGCCATCTGAGAAGGTCTCCTCCCTCCCACTCCTCCCCCCTCGCTCGCCGCCGAATGCTGACGGATAGACTTTCGAGGGTACACGTAATAGAGGAAGGACAAACAGCATAAGCGTAAACTTGGAGGTCCGCGCATATGTCTTGAATCTGGGCTAGAACCCCCTCCCTGGCAAGCGGAGCGCGCCAGGGGCGGCGCCGGAGGCGCCGCCAGGGGGCCCCAGCGCGGATCCAAGACATTCCGCGCGGAGCGCAAAAAAGTTTATGTCTATGGCGTCTTCTCTTCTTCGACGTCAGGCCCTTGTGCTGTGCTGCCGAATTAGAGGCCCCCTATATGGGGTCCGAGTAGATGGGATCGGCGGCGATGCATCAATGATGCACCGGCGATGCATAGTCGACGTCGGCGAAGCATCGCCGACGTCGGCGTGGGGGAACACGGGCTCCACATCGAGCCGCATCGCCGATGCATCGCCGATGCGGCGCGATCCTCCGACCCCATCTGCTCGGATCCCGTCTGGGAGGCCTGTGGATGAAGCCAGGGGGGACCGAACCCGGCACGCAGGCACCGTCCTCGAGACAGGCGGTCGGACCCCACCCCCCCGCGCCGGGGGGGGGGGGGCCTGGCGTCCGAGCCCCTGGAGAAGGCGAACTGCACGCTCTTCCGGGGGGAGCGCGACTCGAGCCTGCTGCGGGCCGAGCAAAGCGCCAGAGCGGGAAGAGCCGGGATCCGCCATGGGGGGGGGGGCGACCCTGGCGACTCAATGTTTCGAACCGGGCGTTTTCGCTCCATTTCGGGCCCCGGGACCCTCACAGATCGATCCGGCTCGAGAAATGACGCAGGAAGTTGGGTCCAGGGGTCTGGTCGTGATTTCTTGCGATGTTGCATTTTTTGTTGCAACGTCGGATCCCAGGGGAGGGGGGCATGAACCCGATCCGCTGGTGCACCGAACTGCCGCAAGCAGATGCCCCCCGCAGGCTCCACCTGTCGGCAATGGGGAGCTGCCTGCGGCTGGAGGGCATCTGCTTTGGGCGGCTCGGTGAAAAAGCCGATCGAACTCACACTTTTTTTTTCCCCACATGTTTCGTGGGGTTCTGGTTTTCTTCCCTGCCGCGTTGCACCCGCCTCTCCTTCTCCTCCCCTCCTCCCTCTTCCTCTCCTCACCCACACGCAACACCTGCACGGCACGTACATGAGACACGCGTCTACATACAGCCGCACGCATGCACACACTCGCATGCATACACACCATACTAAGCTAGTGCACGCCTGGCGTGTTCACTGCACCATGCACCCACGACGTATGCGCTACATCATGGGCACACCCATGAGACACACGTCCACATACAGCCTGACACACGTCTCATACCATGGGGGGTGCGCAAGGGGTGGTCTCCCTATCCGCGCCGGTCGTCCACGGCATAGCAGGCGTGGCACTTTCTCGACACCATAAGGGGTGCGCAAAGGATGGTCTCTCTATCCGCGCCGGTCGTCCAGGGCATCGCAGGCGTGGCACTTTTTCTCGATACCATAGGGGGTGCGCAGGGGGTTGGTCTCCCCATCCGTGCCGGTCGTCCAGGCATAGCAGGCGTGGCACTTTCTCGACACCACAGGGGGTGCGCAGGGGGTGGTCTCTCTATCCGCGCCGGTCGTCCAGGGCATAGCAGGCGTGGCACATTCTCGACACCATAAGGGATGCGCAGGGAGTGGTTTCCCTATCCCGGTCGTCCAGGGCATAGCAGGCGTTGCACTTTCTCGACACCGTACGGGGTGTGCAAGGAGTGGTCTCCCTATCCGTGCCGGTCGTCCAGGGCAGAGCAGGCGTGGCACTTTCTCGACACCATAGGGGGTGCGCAGGGGGTGGTCTCCCTATCCGAGCCGGTCGTCCAGGGCATAGCAGGCGTGGCACATTCTAAATACCATAGGGGGTGCGCAAGGAGTGGTCTCTCTATCCGCGCCGGTCGTCCACGGCATAGCAGGCGTGGCACAATTCGACACCATAGGGGGTGCGCAGGGGGTGGTCTCTCTATCCGCGCCGGTCGTCCAGGGCATCGCAGGCGTAGCACTTTCTCCACACCACAGGGGGTGCGCACGGAGTTCGGGGATCTCCTGACCCGGGTCAATCCACACCCGGGTCAACAGAAAACCAAAAAACTGCAATGCAGGAAAACAAAACTGCAACGCAGGGCTTCGCAAACCCGGGTCAGCCACTATGCGCGGCCGCTTCGCGGCCACGAGCGGCTCGCTAACCCGGGTCAGCCAGAGGGGGTCTTCGCAGGATCCTGCAGGATCTGGTGCCCTGACTCCCCAGTTGCATTGACCCCCATCTCAAGGCTCCCGAGGAGTAGTCTCTCTATCCGCGCCGGTCGTCCAAGGCCTAGCAGGCGTGGCACTTTCTCGACACCATAGGGGGTGCGCGGGGGGTGGTCTCTGAGCGCGGCCGCTATCCACGGCACTGTCGCAAAGCCTTGCATGCGTAGCAGCTTCACGATATCATAGGAGGTGCGAAGGGGGTGGTCTCTGAGCGCGGCCGCAGGGGGCACCAGAGAGCATGGTGGCGGTGGTAGTGGTAGTGCGGTTCACGCAGGACATAAAAAAAATACGTGGGGGTCCTCGGTAGCGTAAATTTGGTGCGTCGGCGGCTTGGCAGAGGTTGACTGCGCTGGCGATGAGAGGCTTAAACTGGGATGCCATTAGAGCGAATTGTGCCACCATGCAAGAGGAGGAGCGAGGAGAGGACGCGGCCGAAGGAATTCAGGGACGGAGCGGGCGGCTCAGGGGTCAAATCGCTCGAACCGATCGAACTCAGACTCACACACACACCCGGGTCACCCACACACACACACACACACACCCTTTGCGGGATCCCGAAAGAAGCCTGGCCCGATCGGAGCGCGTGTCGGACCGCGCCGCACCGTCCTGGGGTCGGCATCGGACCGGATCGGCCGTGGCAGGATGCCTAGCAGCATCAGGCTGAGCATCGGGCCGCACTGGCTAGTCGGCGTAATCATCTGGATCAAGTCGGACCGAGCCGGCCTGAACCGACATCAAGTCGGATCGATTGGACCGAAAGAGATCTGGCGAGGTCTGGGGCTCCGCGAGGTGCCCAAGTCAGTGAGGGTCGGCGATGCCGTCGAGCCTGCCTTGGACAAGGGAACACCCGGGGCGAGGCGATGCGAGGCGCCGGTCAGTCGTCCCGGGGGACGTCCCTTGCGAGAGCCCGGCGGTGGCGCTGCAGCGCCGAGAAATGTCTACGCGAGGAGGAATGGAGGGAGGAGGGGGGGGACTCAGAATGTTGAATTGGCGAAGTGTGAGCACCAGCTCTGCCTGATCATTGTTACCACCAATTTCCCGCACCGTCCCCACACTGACGTATGCCAATTGTGAGCCCCTGGGGGGTCTGCCTCTTTGCGGCGAACCATGGGGGTCCTGGCAATCCGGAAGTTTGAAAGCCGACTTGGGGCGACATTTCTCGGCAACCGAGAGGGTGGCCGAGGTGCGGGGCCGGGAGGATGGCCGACATGCGGGGCTGGGAGGATGGTCGAGGTGCGGGGCTGGGAAGATTACCGATGTGCGGGGGCGGGAGGATGGTCGAGCTGGCAATCAGCCAGAAGGTGCGCGACCGCCCCAGACCCCCTGGTGCTCACAATATGCTAAGCACAGTAGGGTTCCCTGGTTTAAACCAATACGTGCCGAGACCGCTGTCCCCCGGGCCTCTCCCGGGGTGCGTTCTGACCAGGATATCGAGGCGAATCCAGCGGTGGCGACGAGGGCTTCCCAGGAGACCCAAAAAGGGGACAACGGGGGAGGGGGTAGAGGTATGGATACCTTTTCCTTCTTTGATGCCTCCCCAGACCGGCCTCGATCCTATACCTGGGTCCGACTGTGGGGGGGGGCGGGACCGGCTCAAAGGGAGAAGCCTCGGCCTCGACTCTGCGAGGCCTCGCCGGCATAGGTCGGCGGTGGGCCCCCCGCCACAAAGGCGCGGCTGCGGGCTCCCGCGGGGCGGGGAGCGGGCGCCTGCCATCGCTCGGGCGTCCACTCCCCGCGCATCTCTCGGGTTCGTTCGTGTGTGCGTGTGTGCGCATGTGCGCGTGCGTGTGTGTGCGGGTGCGTGTGTGTGCGTGTGTGCGTGTGTGCGTGTGTGTGCGTGTGTGCGTGTGTGCGTGTGTGCGTGTGTGCGTGTGTGCGTGTGTGCGTGTGTGCGTGTGTGTGCGTGCGTGTGTGTGTGCGTGTGTGTGTGGGTGTGTGCGTGCGTGTGTGCGTGTGTGCGTGTGTGCGTGTGTGCGTGTGTGTGCGTGTGCGCGTGTGTGCGGGTGCGTGTGTGTGTGTGTGAACTGACCGTGGCCTGTACCAACGGGAGGCCACTGAGGCCAGGCACACTCTTAGAATCAAATCGCGAAGCGAATCGATATACAAGGCATCAAATAATGCATAGTGTGCACGTGCTTGTACGGCCAAGCGAAGCCCTACTGCCGTCTAGTGGGGACCGCGTCCCAGCACGACAGGCATCCCAACGTCTACCAGGGACGGCGTCCTGGCACGACGGGGCATCCGCCCAGCATCGCACGGATAACTGGCGGGAAACAAAATTGTACAAGGAAAAACGCCCAGAGCTCGACTCGAGGAGGAGCACCACCGCGTCTGCCTTGCAATGGCCAGGCTCAGCCACCGCCGCCGCTGCAGCCTGCACCAGCGCTGGGGCCCAGGGGCTCCAGGAGGGAGCGAGGAACCCTGAAGACCGCGCCCGTGCCGTCAGGGTCGATCGCGACGTCCATGCCCTGGTCCGTGGCGTCCCAGATCACCTCCGCCGCTGCTCCGTCCTGAGCCGTGCCCGTGCCGCGGACCCGCACCCGCAGGCCTGCGGGCAGGGCGGCACGTGCGCCTGGCCCCAGCGCAGGCGGGGACGGCCTGGCGCTCTGCACGCCGACGTGCATCGCTGCCACGCTCTCGTCATCGCGGGCGTCGCCGACTTCGACGGGCACCTGCACGAGCGCGAGGCCCGTGCGCTGCCCACCAGCGCCGTCGCCGCCGTCCACGGCCGCCACCGCCTCGCGAATGGGCGGCACGCCCGCCGCGGCCGCCGCAAGGCCTGCCGCTGCTGGGCGCCCCCCATCCGCCCAGGAGTCGTCCTCCATGGAGGCGTCGTCGTCGGCCGCCGCCGCACCGTCGCCACCAGGAGGACCCGCCGTCAGCGCGCGCGGGGGCCGCCTGCGGCGTCGCCGCCGCCGAGCCCGCTCCGCAGCGTCCGCGCCAGGGGCCCCGCCCTGCGCAGCCGCTGCGCCTGCCGCTCCTCCAGCTCCTCCCTTCTGCTCCTGCTCGTCGCCGTCGTGGGCCCGAGGGGCGCCAGGCGGGGCCCCCGCGCCGCGCCCCGCGCGGCCGCGCGGCCGGCGGCGCCGCCCAAGGCGGCCCGCGGCAGCCGGTGCCGGGGGGGCGGGCGCAGCCCTCGCGCCAAGGGCCACGATGGCCGCGCGGAGCAGGCCCTCGGCCGCACGCAGGAGGCGGGTCCCGCTTGGAGACGCCGCCTCGACTGCGAGGCCGCTGGCGGCGTGGGCCGCCAGGAGGGCGCCGCGGGCCGACTCGAGGGCCCTGCGGCGCGCCGCATCAGCGCTGCCAGCGTCGGCACGCGCAGCAGGCCCAGCGGTGGCCATCACGAGGACGGCGGCCGCGGGCCCAGGCGAAGCGCAGCTTGAGCCGAGGCAGCTGTGTGTGTGTGAGGGGCTGTGGGACCCCCATTGGCGCTGAGTGGGCGGTTGGGAGTCGACGCATCCCCCCCTGGGCCTGACTCTCCTGCCATTGCCGCCGAAAGAGGGCCTCCCCGAGGGGGCCCCTAGGATAGAGGGCGGAAGAACTCCCCGCAGCAATCAGATGAAACGTATATCAAGAAGGAGCCCAGCAGTGCAGGGGTGTGCAGAAGACGCCCAAGACTGGGCTGGTAGAAACGAGGCTTCGCCGATAATACAGACCCTCAGGGAAAGCTCTCGGGCGCGAGTTTCGCTGTATGTCTCAAACGCAACAGATGTTTCAAAACCGAATGGCATCACAAAGAGTTTAATTTCTCACACCAGAGATCCAGCAAGCAAAATCAACTCACATAATTTAAGCATCCTGGGCTCCTGGAGAAGGAGATGGAGGAAGAAGAGGAGGATAATCAGGAAGCAGGAGGAAGAAGAGGAAGGAGAGGAGGAGCAGGAGGAGGAGGAGACGGAGGAAGAAGGAGGAAGAAGGAGGAACAAGGAGGAAGGAGGAGCAGGAGGAGAAGGAGGAAGAGGAAGAAGGAGAAGGAGGAAAAAGAAGAAGAGGAGAATGAGCAGGAGGAGAAGGAGGAAGACGAGGAGGAGGACAACGAGGAGGAGGATGAGGAGAAGGAAGACAAGGAGGAGCAGGAGGAGGAGGAGGAGAAAGAGAAAGAAGAAGTGGAGGAGGAGGATGAGGAAGACGAGGAGGAGGATGGAGGATGAGGACGGGGAGGAGGAAGACGAGAAGGAAGAGGGGGAGGGGGAAGAGGAGCGAGAGATGACGACGACGGCTCGAAGACGAGCCCACAACTTGCTCGACTACGAAGGTTCTTGCGACCAACCGAAGTTTCAACGGCCTGGCCTTCCCCAGTCGAAGCGAACACAGGGCGAAAACGGGCAAGATTTCGCAATGCAGACAAAGAAAAGCGCAAGACCGGCCGTGCCAGCACCAAGCTAAGCTGAAAGTTTGCTTGATAATGCTCAAACGAATGTTCATCTGACAGCCCCGATCTGGACTCAGTCGGCCCCCGATAACTCACCTGGTGCCTCACTCACCCGGTGCCGCTCACTCAATCCCTGGGTCCCTTCGCCTCAGCAGGAGCCCTCAGGAGTCCTCCCGACAGTTAGGCAACGAAAAGAAGAGGGGTCTTGCGCAGGATGGCATAGCGACCTTACGCGGTGGCTTACGCGGACCGCCAGCCTGGCACAGCGGGGCGCTTACGCGTGATCAGATTCGGGCAGCTCGCGCGCGACTGTCCGCCTAGTCGACCCGTTTTCTTCCGCCGCTCAGGTGGAAGCTCCTCCTGAAGGGGAAGCACCTCGGACCATCCTCCGAGCGCCCCTGATAGAGGCCTCCTAGATGGGATCCGCGTGAATGCGGTCGGGCGATCGTGCCGCATTGCCGATGCATCAGCGATGTATCGTTGATGCATCGGCGACATCGGCGCGGAAAAAATCTGGCGTTCTGTTGCTCCCAGCGTACTTAAGGACCACATCCCAGAAATAATTTCGAGCGCCCAGGAAAGTGTTGGAACAGTGTCGAAACAGCGTCGGACGAGTCTCCCAGGGCCCGACACGTAAAAACCCTCGAGTTTCGGACCTTTCTTGGTGATCGAAATTCTTTCTGGTGGTCAAGGCTCAAGGCTAAAGTAGGTTGGAACATCATAAACCGGGGGTCTCCACATTGAGCCGCGTCGTCGATGCATCGGCGATGCGGCGCAACCCCTCGACCCCATCTGCTCAGACCCCGCTTGCGAGGCCTGTTGGCCTGGGCATCTCCGAGGACGCGCCCCGGCCCAGCCATCCGGCGCCGTGCCTCTGCTGCACAGCGTGGCTTCCCAGAGGTCTGCATCAAGGCTCGAGCTAAACAGTGTTTTTTTTCGTTCTCGTTTTGTGAATAACCAAAAAGGGCCCCTAACCCTTAGGTTTTTTTTTCTGCTAATGTACCGAACCAAACGATCCATTTTCCCTCATGCAAGACGACGGGGACCTCAGTGAGGCCACGCCTTCACCGTGTTATTAGGCTTAGGGGCCTCTGTTGTTCCCGATGCATTTTATCCCGTTTGAAGCACCCCGGACTGAGGAGGAGGAGGAGGAGGAGGAGGAGGAGGAGGAGGAGAAAGAGGAGGAAGAGGAGGAGGAAGAGGAGGAGGAGGAGGAGGAAGAGCAAGAGGAGCAGGAGGAGGAGGAGGAGGATGACTATCCTCCGAGCGCCCCCGGAGCATCTCCGAGGGCGTGCCCCCAGCCCGCGCTCACCGGACCTCCCAGCGCTGTGCCTCTGCTCTGCACAGAGCGTGGCTGCCCAGCAGCCTCTGCGCACTCCTGAGTTTTTGTCCCAGCGCCTCGGCCCGAGCCGTCTTGTTTTTACGCTCCCAGGGCCTTCTCCCCTCCTCCTCCTCCTCCTCCTCCTCCTCCTCCTCCTCCACCTCATCCCCCTCTCCTCCTCCTCCTCCTTCTCCTCCTCCTCCTCCTCGTCCTCCTCGTCCTCCTCGTCCTCTCGTCCTCCTCGTCCTCCTCGTCCTCCTCGTCGTCCTCGTCGTCCTCGTCGTCCTCGTCGTCCTCGTCGTCCTCGTCGTCCTCGTTGTCCTCCTCGTCGTCCTCCTCGTCGTCCTCGTCGTCCTCGTTGTCCTCGTCGTCCTCGTCCTAGTCCTCGTCCTCGTCCTCCTCCTCCTCCTGTGCCGATCCGAGCGAAGGCCTCCGGAGGAAGAACAACAACGGCGAGAGCATTCTGGTCGTGGCCTTCGCGATGCGAACATATCTAGGTATAGAGGAGCAATTATGCCCACCGGTCGGAAGAGGTGGGCAGAAGCATGAAGTAGGGAGGCGCTGGAAGCATATTGGGCTTCGCCCGCCCCCTGAAGAGGAAGGATGAGGAAACACCGCTCGACTCATGAAAACAAGGGAAGGCGCCTGAAGTAGATTAGGGCCTGGGAGTCCGGACATACATGCTGTTAACGACCGGCGAGTAATCAGAAGTTTTTGGAAGTCCGACACTTTATGTTTATAGGGGAACGAAGAATGACATAAACATAAAAGCTCGGAGGTCCGCGCGGATTTCTCGAATTGGCGCTGGACCCCCAAGGGCCATGCTTCAATGTTTATGTCACTCTTCGTTCCTCTAGTTTATGCCGTGTTCCCTTCTTCGAGTGTGAGGGTCTGCCTCCTGCTGCGGCGCACCACCCACGCGCGGCGATCCCACATCCGCCGCCGTGCCCCGCGCACGCCCGCGGAGCGGGCCTGCGCTGACGCCGCGACGGCATCCCTGGACGCCGCTGGAGGGCAGAATGCCAGAGCGGGAAAGAGGGAAAGAAGGAGGAGGAGGAGGCGGAGGAGGAGGAATAGGAGGAGGAGAAGGAGGAGAAGGAGAAGGAGTAGGAGTAGGAGGAGTAGAAGGAGAAGGAGTAGGAGGAGATGGAGGAGAAGGCGTAGGAGGAGAAGGAGGAGAAGGAGTAGGATGAGGAGGAGTAGGAGGAGAAGGAGTAGGAGGAGGAATAGGAGGAGGAGAAGGAGGAGAAAGAGTAGGAGGAGTTGGAGTGGGAGTGGGAGTGGGAGTTGGAGGAGGAGGAGGAGAAAAGGAGGAGGAAGAACCCGAGCGTGCGACGCCCTGACCTGTTCAGCACGGGGGCCCCCGGAAGTCCCAACCCTCTCCCGAGGGCGGGCTCTTCGTCCTGGATCGCCTCTCGGCGGCCCCGCGGCCTGGTGGGGGCCCCGCGGAGGCCCGGAGCGGCCGACAGAAAGACACGCCCAAACTTTGCCAGGGCACGAGCAGGTCTGGGAACCTGACAGGTGGTCTGCCCCCTCCTCCTCCTCCTCCTCCTCCTCCTCCTCCTTCTCCTCCTTCTCCTCCTCCCCCTCCTTCTCCTCCCCCCTGCTTCTCCTCCTCCTGCTCCTCCTCCTCCTCCTCCTCCTACTCCCACTCCTAGAGTCCTAGGGGCCTCCCAGATGGGGTCGGAGTGGATGGGCTGGGAGGATCGCGCCGCATCGCCGATACGTCGGCGACACGTCGCCGATGCATCGGCGACATCGGCGATGCATCGGCGACGCCAGCGTGAAGAGCATCGAGCTCCACATCGAGCCGCATCGCCGATGCATCGAAGATACGGCGCGACCCTTCGACCGCATTTACTCGGACCTCATCTATCGAGAAGAGGATCGACTACAAAATCGATTCACCCCAAAATTGATTGTCTCGTCGGATCTACGGAACATGCGTAGAATGGTCGTAGATATGCGAAGCAATCCTTGTATTTTCGTAGATTCGACTGGAAACTCAATTCTTGGGTAAATCAATTCTGTTGTCGATCCCTTACTCGGACTCCATCTAGGAGGCCTAAATTCCTTCCCCTGCGCCAGGCGGGCCCCTCTGGGGCTCGGCCAGGGCCCTCCCACGCCCTCTCGCGGGGCCCCAGGACAGGGCCCGCAAGAGCCGAAGCACAGCGCAGCACGCCAGAGCCCTCTTTCGAGGGCGCGCACAAATGAATTAGCGATCCATGGCTTTGGCGCGCGGTCGCCAAATCCATGGATCGGGGGAGGTGCGCCGCCTCGTTCGGCAGCGGAAATCCTAGATTTCCGATGGAAACGGGACCCGTCGCTAAGTGAGCGTTTTTTCATTCGGCATTTCAACATTGGGCGGAAGGGGGGATGGGGTGGGGGGGGGTCTGGCTCTGGACCTCTGCTTAGTGCGACTGTTTGGGACCGTGCGTCCTATTCGAAACAGGCGCCAAAAACACCCAAGATCTACTCCACGCAGGGGGGAAGGAAGGGGTGCGATGGCCCGCGCCGATCGGCAAAAGAATAAATAAAAGGCGCTCGCTAATCCACGCCCCCTTGATCCATGCTTGCGATCGCCTGACTCTTGCGCGACTCGTCGTTGGCCCGGCCCTCACGGCTCCCGGGCCTCCTCCGAGGGCCCAAGGGGTGCGGAGCAAAGAGGGAGGTGGGCACCAGCTCAGGGGCGGCAACGTCGAGCTGGACTCGGCGATGCGTCGCCGATGGGCACCGATAGCGAATCCCCAAGGTGAGCGTTTTCTTATTCGGCGTTTCGACATTGGGCGGAAGGGGGGGAAAGGGGGGGGGTCTGGCTCTACACCTCTGCTTAATGCAACTGTTTGCAGCAGTACGTCCTGTGGGGGAAACTCCACCTGCTCGAAACAGGCGCCCCAAAAAGGCAAGATCTGCTCCATGAGGGGGGAGGGGGGGGGTACGAGGGCCCGCGCCGATCAGCAAATCAATGCATAAGAGACGATCACCAAGTTCCTGGGCGGGGTGGGCTGTTTTGGGGTCGACGCATCCCCCCGAGAGCCAGAAGCCCACTGACGTCGCCCCCTGCTCGTCGTCGTCCTCCTCAACATCCCCATCCTCATCCCTCTCGTCTCCGTCCTCCTCCTCCTCCTCCTCCTCCTCCTCCTCTTCCTCGTCCTCCTTCTCTTCCTCCACCTCGTCGCCGCCACCCTCCTCCTCCTCCTCCTCCTCCTCCTCCTCCTCCTCCTCCTCGTCCTCCTCCTCCTCCTTCGTCCTCGTCCTCCTCGTCCTCCTCGTCCTCCTCGTCCTCCTCCTCCTCGTCGTCTCGTCCACCCTCCTTGTTCTCCCCCTGCCTCTCCTCCTCCTCCTCCTCCTCCTCCTCCTCCTCCTCCTCCTCCTCTCCCCTGCCTCCTCCTCCTCCTCCTCCTCCTCCTCCTTGTCGGCGCCCTCCTGACGCTGCCCCTGAAGAGGGATACGCGCCGCCGCCTGAAACGCCCACTGCCCACCGAGGGCCTGCTGCCCGTCGACCTGGCGCCCGTCGACCTCCGAGCGGAGTCCTTGGAGGTCGGGTGCGCGTCGACCTGTGTCGGGGAGAAATAAGACCCGGTTACGGGGGACTCGGAAGTCCCCGACGAGGTCGTCAAAGAAATGACGAGGCCGAGCCTGCATTTTGACGAGGCCTCCCGCTGCAGACATCCCACGAAACTCCTCCTCGTCAAAATCCGAGGCGCGAACGTCAAAAAACGGTGGCGAACCCGAGTCCCGGCAAACCCGGGTCTTACGCTCCCCCGACTGTGGGTGGGGGGGGGGGGCGCCGACCACCCGAACCGTTCGGATGGTGAGGCTGCGGGCTCCGCGGACAGACGGCCCCCCCGAGGTGGCCAGAGATCCGACGCTCCAGCAGAAAGCGGGGCGGCGGGCTTTTGCCTATGTTCGGCCTCTGGGGGCCCTCGCTGGGCCTCGAAAGCGGGAAAGCACGACTCGGGACGAGAAGCTGGCCCCAGGGAAATGGTCTGGACCTCTGGGGCCCACGCACCGAACAAAAGTTGAGCAACCGGATGTCTGGGAGGTAGTCTTAAGTCGGGCATGTCCCCCTACAGGCAGATTTTCGTCGAAAACATAAATATTCAAAACGTATGATAAAAAGAAGATATGCCCCAAACTCGCCCCCAGCCTATTAGTTTAAACTATTTTTGAATATTCGATCTGAAGAGGGACAGGCCCGACTTAAAGGTACTCCTGGCTGGCATCCAGAGGCCTCGGGTCACCTCGAAGATCCCCACTGCCTCGGTGGGGTCCCTGATCCCTGGGCAGTTTACAAAATCTGTCACTGCACCGACCATGCAGACGTGCTGCAGCGGATTTGTGCGTGGATTCCTGTCCATGCAACACCCCGAGAACGAAAAACGAAGTGAATTTCACGTGGATGTCTTGTAGTCTTTATTCCTGGCCCGAAACAATCCGCACGAAATTCACTTCGAAATCAAGGACGAAATTCTCAAGGACAATCTGGGCTCATTCCATGGTTTTCCAAACGAAATCCGCTCTGCGATGTTGGCGCCATGAAATCTGGCCTCCGGACATGAAACCACGCTTCGGAAAGACACGTCCCAGGCCGGGCCCGTCTTTTCGTTGGGGTGAGTTTCCCCACGAACCAGCGCAGCGATATAAAAGTTGCCAGCTTCTCCGCCGAGGGAAGCTTCTATGGCGGCGTCCCTGGAGCGCTCCAGACTACTCGGGGGCCTCTTGAAGCCAGATGGGTCTACTCGGGGGGCCTGTTGAGGCCAGCTGGGACAACCTTGGGGGGGGCTGGCTATGCGCAACCCGGAGCCTGCTGCATGCAGCAGGTGGCGCGGAGCATCGCGCCGCATTGCGGATGCATATCCGATGCATCGACGCCGTCGGCGTGGAGAACATCCGGCTCCACATCAAGCCGCACCGCCTATGCACCGCCAGTGCAGCGCGATACTCCCGAGAATGCGATGGCCAAGGGACTCCACCATGCGATGCGCAGGCCATGCAGGAGATGATCAAGACGGCGAAAGAGCGAACCAAGACCGGAGGACAAGCGAGGGAGGATGACGAGACCCGGGCCAGGCCCGTCCTGGCACCTGCAGGCCTCCTCGTGGAAAGACAACCAAGACGGTCCGATCACAGCGAGCTCCTCAGAATGCTGTGATCAGTGACGCGATCAACGCGGTAATGGCACTCGAACTACAAGAAACTCGTGGGGTCAAAGAAAGCCTCTTTAAACCCCAAGGGCCCGAGGCCTCGAACTACACGACACCCGCCTCAGGCCCCCAAAGAGGCCTCAGGCGACCCCAAAACAGGCCGCAGAGGCCCCAAAACTGTTCCAGGAGGCCCCCGGGAGGTCTCGACGAGATCCCAGCGAACATCCGAGAGGCCTCAGACCCACAACCACGGTGGCGGGATGGGTCGAAGGCCGTTCCGACAAAACCCTTCTGGGGCCAAGAGCAGCAATACATGATTGAGCGGCACAGGATCGCTGGAGCAACCTCTCTCGACAGCACGCGAATCACAGCAGGCAGCAGAAGCTGAAACGCCGCAGCCCCCCCCCCCCGTGAGAGGGGACGAGGAGGAGGAGGAGAAGGAGGAGGAGGAGGAGGAGGAGAAGGACGAGGAGGAGGAGGAGGAGGAGGAGGAGGAGGAGGAGCATCCTCCCTTACCAATTCCGGGGGCAACCGATCGCCGACGCGGGTCGCCGCCCGCCGCCGCGTCCGCCAGCGTGCCCGGCGGCGGCGACGAGTGAGCGACGGCGCCGCCCAGCGGCCAAGACGACGACGGCCGCTGGAGACGCCACCGCCGTCCTCGGCGGTTCGGAGATTGGGGCCCTGATGGATGGGCCCCAAGGGTATAAATAGGTAGGGGTCCCAGGAAAGGTAGGCAGGTCTGAGCAGGAAGGGGACAGGACGGATGCGGGTTCCGAGGGAACCCGGTGACCTCGCAGCTCTGGCGCGGGCCTCTGAACACTGGCGCCGAAGTGCTGCGGCATCTCTCGGGCCAGATCGATTCGCGGACGTCTCGGGGCCCGAACCTGGGCGAAAGCTGATGGGCAAACCTTCCACCACCACTATCATATGTAGGACGGGGGAGAAGGGAGGATGAGGAGGTCCTCCTCCCCCTCCTCCTCCTCCTCCTCCTCCTCCTCCTCCTCCTCCTCTTCCTCCTCCTCCTCCCTCCTCTCCTACCGATGGCAGTGGTGGTTGGTGGAAAATGGACCCGTCAAAAACGCCCAGCGCGAAGAAGCTGCGGCGCAAGGGTCTCAGGGCACTCTGCACTGAGCCTCGTGTATCCGAAGCCTGTCACCAGCCGGCGTGCTCTCGGCCCCGCTGGCCGACTTGCCCGCCTGGGTGGGGATGCGCACAGGTTCCTTCGAGTTCTGCGGGGCCCATTCCCAATTGGGGGACGTGGGCTGGAGGGACGGCAATAGGTACGTACAGTCGGGCCTAGGCCAGAAGAACATCCTTCAAGAACATGAGACCCTCCGTCGGCCAAAACAAACAGAACGTCCAATGCTACCCTCCCCAAGATGCTCAAGAACATCCAACAAACGCGAAGAACACTAGGGCACCCTCCCCGAACTGACCTCGACCTTCTACCTCGGTCCGGCTGTAAAGTACCGCTATCAGCTCCGCGCAAGAGCGATCCTGTGCAAGAACCGCCTCTGGTACGCAGTTCGGGGGGTCCGCGGGGAGGCGAAACCTGAGCGCGCCAGCCACTGCTGGGGGGACCCCTGTCGGCCCATACCAGAAGGTCACTCTGGCGAATGGTCAATCTTACAGTCAACCCGCATGTTAAGAATGAACGACGTTCCAAGACTACACTTGCTTCCTTAGCCCTTCGGACAACCCTTAGCGACTTTCGCTGGCCAACCTCGTCCGAAAAACGTCAGCATGGCCTTCCAAACCTGGACGCCCGAATTATCAGGGATAACTGCTGTCCGGAGTCACTCAGGTTTGGGCCCCCTGGGCGCGAATATGTAGCGACCCCTGACCGCCCCCAGCCCTGATGATGTTCTTTCTTTCTTTCGGACGGCCGCTGGCACAATCGTGCGCGTGCTAGGTGACAGGCAAGCTTGTTGTCATAACGCCGTAAGCTCATCACGACTCCTGGGGCCTGTACCAAGTAGCCTTCAGGGCGCAGCATCAACACGTAGATACCTCAAGCAGAAAATTATCCCGGCAAAGCAGCCTAACAGCGATGTGCATAAGCATATCTGGAAGCATTCCCCTTCAGATGCAGGTGAGAATCCAGATGTAGAATTCTGCTGTTCTCGCAGTCGCAGTCGCATTCGCAATGACAGTCGCAGTGGCAACGGCCTTAGGATCCAATGGAATCCTAAGGATTCCTAGGAATTCCTAAGGCATCCTTAGGCATCCTTAAGAATCAACAGGAATCCTTAGGATTCCTAAGGAATCCTGAGGAATCCTGATTCCTAGGGATTCCTGGGGATTCCTAAGGATTCCGAGGGAATCCTAAGGATTCCCAAGGATTCCTGAGGATGCTTAACTATGCCTACGGATTCCTAAGGATTCCAGAGGATTCCTAAGGATTCCTACGGATGCCTCAGCCTGCCTCAGTTTCAGCCTCAGCCTCAGCCTGCCTCGGATTGCATCAGCCTCTGCCTCAGCCTGCCTCGGCCTCAGCCTCAGCCTGCCTAAGCCTCAGCCTCAGCCTGCCTCGGCCTCAGCCTGCCTCAGCCTCAGCCTCAACCTGCCTCAGCCTCAGCCTGCCTCAGCCTCAGCCTGCATCAGCCTCAGCCTCAGCCTCAGCCTGCCTCGGCTTGCCTCAGCCTCAGCCTCAGCCTCCCTCGGCCTCGGCCAGCCTGCCTCGCCTCCCCTCCTCCCCCCCCCCCCCCCCTCCCGCCCCTCCCCCCCCCACCATTCAGCCTCACCTTGTCTCAGCTTCGGCCTGTCTCAGCCTCATCCTCATCCTCAGCCTCAGTCTCAGCCTGTCTCGGCCTGAGCCGCCTCAGCCTCAGCCTCAGCCTCAGCCTCAGCCTGCCTCAGCCTCAGCCTCAGCCTGTCTCAGCCTCAGCCTGCGTCAGCATCAGCCTCAGCCTCAGCCTCAGCCTGCCTCGGCTTGCCTAGGCCTCAGCCTCAGCCTGCCTCAGCCTCAGCCTCAGCCTCAGCCTCAGCCTCAGCCTCAGCCTCAGCGTCCCTGCCTCAGCCATCAGCCTCAGCCTCAGCCTCAGCCTCAGCCTGCCTCGGCCTCAGCCTCAGCCTCAGCCTCAGCCTGCCTCGGCCTCAGCCTCAGCCTCAGCCTGCCTCAGCCTCAGCGTCAGCCTCTCAGCCTCAGCCTGCATCAGCCTCAGCCTCAGCCTCAGCCTGCCTCTGCCTCAGTCTCAGCCTGCCTCAGCCTCAGCCTCAGCCTGCCTGGGCCTCAGCCTGCGTCAGCCTCAGCCTCCACCTGCGTCAGCCTCGGCGTGCCTCAGCCTCAGCCTCAGCCTGCCTCGGCCTCAGCCTGCCTCGGCCTCACCCTGCCTCAGGTCGGGCATTCAAAATATGGCACAGAACTTGTGTTCTGGGACTACGAAAATCACGAAGTGGCCTACAGCTGGCTCCGGGCAATCAAAATATGGTACAGGAATTGTGTTCTGGGAACACGACGAACACGAAGTGGCCTACAGTTGGCTCCGGGCATTCTCAATGTGGCCTGGGAATGGTGTTCTGGGAAGACGAAGAACACGAAGTGGCCTACAGTTGGCTCCGGGCATTCTCAATGTGGCCTGGGAATGGTGTTCTGGGAAGACGAAGAACACGAAGTGGCCTACAGCTGGCTCCGGGCATTCAAAATGTGGCCTGGGAATGGTGTTCTGGGAACACGAAGAACTGGAAGTGGCCTACAGCTGGCTCCGGGCATTCAAGATGTGGCCTGGGAATGATGTTCTGGGGAAGCCCCAGATCCCCCGGATTCCCCCGGCATCCGCCCAGACCCCCCTGGGGAGTCAAGATGCTCTCTTTTGAGCCCACTAAAAACCTATCAGTCTTCGCTGTTAGGTAATGAATGCAAACACTGGGCAAGTGGAGGGAGAGCAGGGGAAACAAGAAGCCCTGATGATGTGGGGCCCTGACAAGTCCCTTGCACCCTTACCGCGCATCCTTCTTAGACGGGCCGCCTGTGCGCGTGGCCGACGCTACCGCTCCTCCCAGGACCTCTCCCGGGGTGCGCTGCTGCGACGCCCCCTCGGCCCATCCTTGGCGACCTTCGCTGACCAGCCTCGTATGAGGAAAAAATTATCCCGGCAAGGCAACCTAACAGCGATGTGTAGAAGCATATATGGAAACATTCCCCTTAAGATCCAGATGAGAATCCAGTTGTAGAATTCTCCTGTTCTCGCAGTCGCAGTCGCGATGACAGTCGCAGTGGCAACGGCAGTCACAGTCACAGCCTCAGCCTCAGCCTGCCTCAGTATCAGCCTGCCTCAGCCTCAGCCTCAGCCTGCCTCAGCATCAGCCTGCCTCAGCCTCAGCCTCAGCCTCAGCCTGCCTCAGCCTCAGCCTCAGCCTGCCTCAGCCTCAGCCTCAGCCTGCTTCAGCCTCAGCCTCAATCTGCCTGCAGCCTCGGCATCAGCCTCAGCCTGCCTCAGCCTCAGCCTGCATCAGCCTCAGCCTCAGCCTCAGCCTGTCTCAGCCTCAGCCTGCCTCAGCATCAGCCTGCCTCAGCCTCAGCCTCAGCCTGCCTCAGCCTGCCTCAGCCTCATCCTCAGCCTGCTTCAGCCAAAGCCGCCTGCTTCAGCCTCAGCCTCAATCTGCCTTCAGCCTCGGCCTCAGCCTCAGCCTGCCTCAGACTCAGACTGCATCAGCCTCAGCCTCAGCCTCAGCCTGCCTCAGCATCAGCCTGCCTCAGCGTCTGCCTCAGCCTGCCTCAGCCTAGCCTCAGCCAACAGCCACTGCCTCAGCCTTCAGCCTCAGCCTCAGCCTAGACTGCCTCAGCCTAGCCTGCATTCAGCCTCAGCTCAGCATGCCTCAGGCCTCAGCCTAGCAAAAGCCTGCCTCAGCATCACGCCTCGCGCCTCAGGCGTCTTGCCTCAGCCTGCCTCATCCTCAGCCTCAGCCTCAGACCTCAGCCTTCAGCCTCAGCCTCAGCCTGCCTCAGCCTGCCTCAGGCTCAGCCTCAGCCTGCCTCAGCCTCAGCCTGCCTCAGCCTCAGCCTCAGCCTGCTTCAGCCTCAGCCTCAGTCTGCCTTCAGCCTCAGCCTCTGTGCCTCAGCCTGCCTCAGCCTCAGCCTGCCTCAGTATCAGCCTGCTTCAGCCTCAGCCTCAGCCTGCCTCAGCCTCAGCCTCAGCCTGCTTCAGCCTCAGCCTCAGCCTGCCTACAGCCTCGGCCTCAGCCTCAGCCTGCCTCAGCCTCAGCCTGCATCAGCCTCAGCCTCAGCCTCAGCCTCAGCCGCAGCCTGCCTCCGCATCAGCCTGCCTCAGCCTCAGCCTCAGCCTGCCTCAGCCTCAGCCTCAGCCTGCCTCAGCCTCAGCCTCAACCTTTTCCTCAGCATCAGCTTGCCTCAGCCTCAGCATCAGCCTGCCTCGGCCTCAGCCTCAGCCTGCTTCAGCCTCAGCCTCAGTCTGCCTTCAGCCTCGGCCTCAGCCTCCGCCTGCCTCAGCCTCAGCCTGCATGAGCCTCAGCCTCAGCCTCAGCCTGCCTAGCCTCAGCCTGCCTCAGCCTCAGCCTCAGCCTCAGCCATCAGCCTCAGGTCTGCTTCAGTATCAGCATGCTCTAGGCCCAGCTCAGCCTGCTCAGCTCTGCCTCAGCATGCTTCTGCTTCAGCCTCAAACTTAGCCTCTGCCTCAACCCTTTTCCTCAGCCTAAGCATTAGCTGCATCCAGCCTCAGCTCAGCCTCAGCCTGCCTCAGCATCAGCCTGCCTCAGCGTCTGCCTCAGCCGGCATCAGGCCTCAGTCCTCTAGCATCAAACCTCAGCCTCAGCCTCAGCCTGCCTCAGCCTCAGCCTGCTCAGCCTCAGCCTCAGCCTGCCTCTCAGCAGCAGCGCCTGCTCAGCTCAGTGGCTCCGGGCATTCAAATTGTGGCCCGGGAATGGAGTTCTGGGCACTCGAAGAGCACGAAGTGGCCTACAGTTGGCTCCGGGCATTCAAAATGTGGCCCGGGAATGGAGTTCTGAGAACTCGAAGAGCACGAAGTGGCCTACAGTTGGCTCCGGGCATTCAAAATGTGGCCCGGGAATGGAGTTCTGGGGACTCGAAGACCACGAAGTGGCCTACAGTTGGCTCCGGGCATTCAAAATGTGGCCTGGGAATGGTGTTCTGGGAACACGAAGAACTGGAAGTGGCCTACAGCTGGCTCCGGGCATTCAAGATGTGGCCTACACCCTTACCGCGCATCCTTCTTAGACGGGCCGCCTGTGCGCGTGGCCGACGCTACCGCTCCTCCCAGGACCTCTCCCGGGGTGCGCTGCTGCGACGCCCCCTCGGCCCATCCTTGGCGACCTTCGCTGGCCAGCCTCGTATGAGGAAAAAAAACGTCAGCATGGCCTTCCAAGGCCCTTTGCACCCTTACCGCGCATCCTTATTGTACGGGCTGTCTGCACGCGTAGCCGACGATACCGCTGCTCCCGGGAACTCTCCCGGGGTGCGCTGTGACTTGGAGGTCGAAGCGAATCCCAGCCTAGCCGACGCGGAGCCTCCCGGAACGCTCAACGAATGAGGCGAAAACTCGTCAAGGGTAGCGAGAAGGAGGAGGAGGATGAGGAGTAGGACGAGGAGGAGGAGGAGGACCAGCGTAAACCCAAGGGTCATCAACGATGTTGGAGTAAACCCTTCCTCAAAGCTCCCTCATCATAGTCCAGGGAGCTGCCTCGTTGGATGACACCCGTTTGAAGACCCTGAAGCATGCCAAAACGTTGTTCTCGGGAATCCACCGCCAGGGATCAACCTGACGGTTGCGTTTGGACGATTCTGAATCGCGCCAGAACGCCATTCCCAGGACTTCAACACACGTAACTGTTGCGCCCGTAATCCTTGATCCTTGCAAAACACTATTTCTGGTACGCTGATGATGGAAGTCCGTGAAATTCTTGAGAATGTTGTAACGAATGTGCGCGGCGGTAAAGCGGCAAACGAGAGCCACATTTCGAAAAAGAATCGCCCTCAACCCGTGAAACTCCTGCAAATGCTTAGAACGAGTGTGCGCCGCGCTAAAGCGAGAACCACATTTTGAACACCACTCGCCCTCAATCCGTGACACTCTTGCAAACTGTTAAAACAAATGCTCGCCGCGCTAAGGCGAGAACCACATGTTGAAAGCCACCCACCCTCAACCCGTGAAACTCTTGTAAGTTGTTTAACGTGCGCCGCGCTAAGGCGAGAGCCACAGTTTGAAAGAAGACCCGCCCTCCATCTGTGAAGCTGCTGCCATGTTTAAGCTTCAGAACCATGAATTGCGAGGGCGTCTCAAGCGAAACGCCCGGCCCGCCCTAAAAACTGGCCTCGGGTTGCGACACGGAGAAGATATTCATAGGGTCAAGAAATGGAGGAGGGGTAGGAGGTGGAGGAAGGAGGACGAGGAGGAAAAGGAGGAGGAGGACGAGGAGGACGAGGAGGACGAGGACGAGGAGGGAGGAGGGAGGAGGGAGAAGGGAGGAGGGAGGAGCGAGGAGGGAGGAGGGAGGAGGGAGGAGGAGGAGGAAGAGGAGGGGGGAGGAGGGAGGAGGAGGAGGAGGAGGAGGAGGAGGAGGAGGAGGGAAAAGGAGAAGGAGGGAATGGGAGGGAGGAGGAGGGAAGAAGAGTAAGGAAGGAGGGAGAGGAGGAGAAGGAGCGAAGTGGAGGAAGGAGGAAGGAAGGAGGGAGAGGGAGGGAGGAGGGAGGGGAGAGGAGGTAGGAGGGGAGAGGAGGAGGAGGAGGAGGAGGAGGAGGAGGAGGAGGAGGAAAGAGGAGGAGTGGGAGGGAGCAGGAAGAGGGAGGAACGAGGACGGAAGAAGAGTAAGGAAAAAGGGAAGGGATGAGGAAAAGCGAAGAGGAGGAAGGATGAAGCAACCAGGAAGGAGGAAGGAGGAGGGAGGAGGAGTAGGGGGAGGAGGGGGAGGAGGAGGCACCTTTTTCGTCTCGCCCGTCGCCTTGATCTGGTAGGCGCCCTGGGAAGACGCCTGCCCGTCGCCGATGTCCTGGACGTCGTGCCCGCGGCCTGGCCGCGTGCCGCGGGTGCCCGGCGCCGCTGGCATCTTTCCTCGAGGCCCCATTTATCGCCCCCCGCAGTAGGGGCCTGACCAAGAAACTTTTCACAAGAAGCCCAACCCTGAGACCCCAGGACGTCCAGTGATTTTTGGTGTGGGAGCGTCGCGCGTTCCACAGCTCCCCCCCCAATCCGACCGGCCGTCCTACCACAGGTGCCGCTGAGCGTTTTGGCATTCTGCTAGTGGCCGTTTGGGGCCGCAAGGGGTCGCCGCACAACACCCCGGTTCCTATTACCCCTTGCCCCTCCTCCTGGGGCGGCAGGCACGGTCTGTCATGCAGCCGTGCACCCTGTGCTCCTCCGCGATGGCTGCGACCCGGAAGGGCGGCGCGATGAGCTGGTGGAGCAGAATATGCAAGGAATCTCGCTAGAGCGCCAGGAGGCTCGCTAGTGACGTCTAGTCGGTCAGGCTGCTGGTGATCGCACGTGGGGCTCGTGCAAGGAAAAACAAGACATGCCACAGCACGGCTGACGGAGGTTGCAGTCGAAATCATCCCTACGAGCTTGAGGACTTTTCGCCAATCGACTTGCGGGGATCGAGTCGCAGCCAGACAAATCCGCCGACACTGTGCCAGCGTGTGTGAGGGGCTTGCCCGTTCGCGTCGTTCGTTCGTCGTCGTCTCCGTCGTCTCCTGTCCCTGCGCCCACCCTTTCCCTGGGCCGCTCAAGTCCTGTCCCTGTACTCCCCCTTTCCCTGGGCCCGTCTCCCCTCCTCCCCTTCCATCCATCCTCTTCCCTGGGTCTGTCGCCGCTCGCCAGCCGCATTTCCAAGGCCGCCCCTTCAGGGGCAACGTTGTCAGTGACTCGAAGGGAAGCCCCTTCCCTTTGATCCCTCCCCCGCCGGGGGGGGTCCTATAGGGGGGGTCCAGGGGGGGGTCCCGGGGGGGTCCCGGGGAGGGTCCCCCCTCAGATGCGACTCCCCCCCTCACCGCCGGCCCCGGCCCCGGACCCACTCCCGGCCTCGGCCCAGGCCCTGCATGGCCCCAGCCCCTGGCCCCGGCCGGCCCCAGCCCGGCCCCAGCCCCGCGGCCCCATGGTCCTAGCCTCGGCCCCAGTCCCAGCCTTGGCCCCGGCCCCGGCCCCGGCCCTGGCCCTGGTTCCCGGCCCGCTCTGGCCCCGGCCCTGGCCCACTCCTCAACGGGAACATGGCCGCGAGAACGTTGCTCAAGGACATGAGCCCATTCGCTCGCCGAAAGCCCGAGGCCGCATGGAGATAAACGAAACGAAGAGCATGACAAGGCGGAGAGCCCCAACGCGAAGAACACTACAGTGCACCCTCAAAGCTATGGGTGTTTTTAATTTTTTGGCCAGCTGCACGGCGACCCCAATATCCGACTTGGTGGAGCTTCCGATTGGACAGAGCAGGTAGGAGGCCAAACTTGGGGATATGCACTTGGGGGGCGCCCACTATCGATGGGTGTGCGCCCGAGGAGCTGCTCTGGGGGTGTATTCCTGAGCCTTCTTTTTTATCAACGGCACGATTCTGGGGTGGGGCAGCTCGGGGATTGCGGAAGAGAGATGTCCGCGAACATCGATTCTAGCATGCAGGAAGCTGGTCTGGAGACACGGGGTCCTGGAAACTGCTCGGTTCTTTCGGGCCCCATGAGCCAACAAATACAACCGCTTGGATTTACGGCCTCAAATGCGCCCGAAAACCGGGTTGTCAATGACCCAGCCAGCCGTCCCTGGCCGCCTTCGCGTTGCCAAGCCACGTCGCAATGCAGAGAGGAAGAGGAGCCGGAGCAGGAACAGGACAGCGAGGAGGCGAGACACCCGCGGGCCCCAGGACCGTCACAGAACGACTCGGGATGAAGAGCCGGTGCTGGGGCAATCCCCAGGACCCAGGACCAGTTCCCCGCAGCGCCCCAGTGCTTCACACTGCAGCAGCAGCTCACGCTGGTCACCCGCGTAGGGGGCCACATGCGAATCCTACCCCTACCCCCCACGATTTCTGAGGGGGAGGGTGGGGGTAGGGTTCGCATGTGGCCCCCTACCGCGGGCCCTCGCAACACGCCGCAATGATCGAAGGGACGCCTGTCCAGAGGCCAGCGCCCCCAACGGGCAGCGTCAGGGGCGGGCACCAGCTCAGGGGGGGGAGCATCCACCCAGACTCGGCGGCACCTCGGCGATCTGGCCATCGCTCGGACGATTCCCTTTGCTTTTTCTGTTTCGTGCGTGGGTTTTTCGCCAAATGATCAAGGATGCCCCTCGATGGTCCTCGCCGAAGGAAAAACGCACACGTCCGAGCGATGCCAGGCGATAGATTGGCGGTCGGCCCCAGGTTGCGAATCCGCACGTTCCTTGGCAGGTTGGGGTGCCACGGTCCCGGTCGGCGAGGAGCTGGGCGAGGGGGGGTCGATGCCTCCCTCCCTGAACCAGTCTCCCATGGTAGGCGCGCCTGAAAGGTGGAGGGAGGAAGAGAAGGAGCGACAGGCGGAGGGAGGGAGTGAGGGGGAAAAGAGGCAGGAAAGGAGGGAGGTCATCCCCGGACCTCCCCCAGGGTGCGCTCTGACCCGAACTTCGAGGAGGATCTGGCAGCGGAGACGAGGCATTTCCAGGACGAGCAGCGGCATCGGTACCCTTTTCCCCTCAAGTGCACAGAGAGATAGAGAGAGAGAGAGATTACGTGATTGCGGGGTAACAGCTACTCCAAGCGTAGCCCCTACCTGAAAATCCGAGGAGTCGGAAGAGGCGGCGGAGGCGGGTCCCCACCCCGTCCCGGGTGCAGTCCTGGGCGCAGGGGCCGAAGCCGAGAGAGAGAGAGAGAGAGCCCGAGAGAGAGAGAGAGCGAGAGGATGCTTCGTAATCATGGGGGAACGCAAGAATCGGGTACGGGGGACTCGGGTTGGCCCGACGGGGTCATCGTTAATTATCCCAGTGCGACCCTACCTAGGAGTTGGAACCCCTAGGAAAGCAGCATCAGTAGTAACAGTAAAGATAAGCTAAAGCTAAGCCACAGCTAAGCTAAAGCTAAACTAACGCTAAGCTAAAGCTAAGCTACCGCTAAGCTAAAGCTAAGCTAACTATAAGCTAAAGCTAAGCTAAAACTAAGCTAAAGCTAAGCTAAAGCTAAGCTACAGCTAAGCTCATTATAAGCTACATCTAAGCTACAGCTAAGCTAAAGCTAAGCAACCTAAAGCTACGCTAAGGCTAAGCTAAAGGCTAAGCTAAATCTAAGCTAAATCTAAGCTAAAGCTGAGCTAAAGCTAAGCAACCTAGAGCTAATCTAAGGCTAAGCTAAAGGCTAAGCTAAAAGGCTAAGCTAAATACTAAGCTAACGGCTAAGCTAAACGCTAAGCTAAACGCCAAGCTAAATCCAAGCTAAAGCTAAGCTAAAGCTAAGGCTAAAGCTAAGCTAAAGCTAAGCTAAAGCTAAAGCTAACGCTAACGCTAAAGCTAAAGCTAAAGCTCCCATGGGACAGGGGGAACCGCTCCCAGGGGACTGGGGGAACCGCCCGGGGCGTGTTCCACTGCCCGGCCCCTTTAAGCTAAGAGAGTAAGAACCCTTCTAGGCAGAGCCTAGGTAAGGAAAAACGACGAGACCCAATCTGAAGTTTGATGCGACCTCCCGCTGCAAACATCCCACGAAAGCTGGACCGTCAAAATCCAGGACGCGCTCGTCAAATAAGTCGGCAAACCCGAGTTCTGAGTCATGTCGTGCGCGCATGCGCGCTGCGACGCTCGTGTCCCAGCACCGCCTCCTTGCCTCGGCTGCGCCGGAAGAGGTCCGCTCCCTCCTCGCATCTGCCCGCACGCAGCCCATTGAAAGGGAGAGGATGACGCGCCCCGTACCCCCCGAAAGACGAACAACCGCAAACGAGGAACGACCACGACGACGACGACGACGACGACGACCGACGACGACGACGACGACGACGACAGACGACGAACCCAGAGATTCGACGTCGCGAAAAAGTTGGAACATCGCACAACGCCCTGAACCCTAGACCTCCTCGTTCTGCGTCATTTTTCGGGTCGGATAAATCTGTGATGGTCCCTGGGCCCGAGCCTGGGTATACACGCCCGTTGGGAAAAATTGCAACACCAACCTTTCAAGGGACAACGAATCAAGAACCACGAACGACGACCAAACCGACACGAGAGAGACTGACCACGCTGCTCTTGAACAGGGACCGACCGTCCCGGCATCCCCATAGGCCTACCACGAATTTGCCTCATAACACAATAATGTTCCAATAGCGAAGGCAATGTTCTTGAAACATTAAGCCGACGGATTCAAAGAGGACAGTCTCAGCCAGCAATGTTCACTTCGTGCAAACCACAGAAGGTTCTTAGAACATTATTGGGTGGGCCTCTATTAGCCTAGTAGAGGCCTCCTAGATGGGTCGGACTAGATAAAATCGGGGGATCGCGCCGCACCGCCGATTCATCGGCGACGTCGGGCGAGCCTAGACAAGAACACTTCGTGTTACCCACAGAAATTTCTTGGAACATTCTTTTGTAGGCCTCCTGGCAAGCCAGGACACTTCGCCACTGCTCGAAAATGGGGGGCAGCGCGGGCTGCCGAAAAGGGGTCCTTCAGGGCCCCCCCCCATAGGGGGCCCTTATAGGGCCCCAGAGGGGGGTTGCTGTAGGGCTCCCCCAAAGCCCTGCATCGCTCCCCCCATTAAGTCGCGCCCAGGAGGGAGGGAGGGAGCCTCTCCCAGGCTCCCAGGAGCTCTGGAGGATCCTGGAGAAGCTCCCCTCGCCCGAGCCCAGACATCCAGCCGCTCCAAATTCGTCGATGCGTGGGCCCTGGAGGTCGGGACCACTTCCCCGGGGCCGGCTTTTCGTCCCGATCGTTTTTTGACGCTCCCGAGGCCTGGCGAGGGCCCCCGGAGGCCGAAAACTGTCCAGATCCCGCCGCTCCAATGGTTTTGGAGCGGCAGATCTCTGGGAGTGGCGCCCTCGCCCTCTGACGGGGCTCTAGGCTCAGGTCAGGCGTGTCCTCCTACAGGCGGATTTTGAACGAAAACTAGAACATAGTTGAAACAGACTCAAAAATAATCAAAAAACAATCAAAACAAATCGCCCCCAGACTATCTTTTGATTACTTTTGAATATTCCTCCTGTGGAGGGACACGCCCGACTTAAACCCTCGCCCTCTGGCGGGCCTCTAAGCTTAGGTCGGGCATGTCCCCCTACAGGTGGATTTTGGACGGAAAATGAAACATTACCCAAAACATGTTCAACAAAAAGAACCACACATATTCGAAAAATCGTCCGCTGACTATTCTTTGACAATTTTTGAATACTCCTCCTGTAGACCCGTCTTAACTCTGGGCAGGCCCCGCCGCTGCGCCTCTACCCGAGGCTCTCCGGGCCTCGCCCCCGCGGAAGCGCGACTGGCCAGGGGGTGCCGGGAGGCAGAAGGCGGGGAGTGGCGGCCCGCCCATGGCCGTGGCGGCGAGGGGCCCGGGGAAGGGAAGGAGGCAGGTGGCAACGTAGAATCCTCCCAGATGGGGTCGGAGTAGACGGGATGGGAGGATCGCGCCGCAACGCCAATGCGTCGCCGATGTATCGGCGATGCATCGTCGATGCATCGGCGACGTCGGCGATGCATCGGCAACGTCGGCGTGGAGAACATCGGGGTCCGTATCGAGCCGCATCGCCAATGCACCGCCGATGCCGCGAGATCCTCCGACCCCATCTGCTCCGACCCCATCTGGGAGGCCTAGGGAAGCGCAGGAGGATGAAGGAGGCAACGATCCCTGGGGCAACACACCAACCCTGGGATACCTCTGTGCTTGTCGTGGTTGAGCTCGTGGGCGAGATGGTGGTGGGTGTCTGCTGGGACGATACCGCCTCTCTTCATCCCCAACGGCTGTGGTCTCGGTCCAGCTAGCCAGGGCAGCGAAGTGAAGGAGGCAACGATCCCAGAGATCCGACGCTCCAAACAACAAGGGAGCGGCGGGGTTTGGGCAACGCTGGGCCTCCAGGGGGGCCCTCGCCCGACCTCGGGAGCGTCAACCAAACGACTCCGGACGAGAAGCTGGCCTCGGGGAAGCAGTCCGGGCCTTCGGGGCTCACGCAGCCAAAACATTGGAGCAGCATGATGTCTGGGATGCTCGGCTCAAGTGCTGTCAAAAAACGAGCGACGATAAGAGAAGGGTCTTGCGCGAGATGTCATGGCGACTTTACGCCGCGGCTTACGCGGACCTTCAGCGCGACATGCTTACATTGGGCACGAGGGCGCTTATGCAGAGACCTTACGCGGGCAGCTTACACGCCAATGTCGGCACAGACGACCCCGTGCTTTTGGCGTCGCCCAACTGCATGCGTGCAAGCATCAAGAAAACCAAGCGACCCATACTGCCCGTGGGGTGGCTCACAGCGGTCAGACTGCTTGACGAGGAGTCGCGTGACATGACTTGGTTTTTGCTGGAAGCAATGGCGGGGTAGGTATTTCACCATGCGAAGCACCCACAGGATGCCCCCCCAGGAGGCTCAGGAAGCGCGAATGACGCAAACCTCTCAAACCTCGAAGTTCGAACATCGATCGAAAACGAGAATATGGAGGTTCGAAGTTCGAAAATGCGGACATCTCGATCTCTCAGAAGAAAGACAGCACACGCCCATAATCCCTCGAAGAGGACGAGAACGACGTCATGATAGGATTGGCGCAGGATGCGTTCCAGGATTTCCATTCACTCTGGCGGCCATCGTTTCCGTAGCCCGTGCAGAACGTCAAGGAACCTGGGAAATCCTGAAAGCCAAGGGAATCCTGGAGCGTCGCATTATCATGACCTCGTGCTCCTCCCGAGACGTCTGGCCGCTCCAATTTTTTAATGCGTGGGCCCCAGAGGTCCTGAACACTTCCCTGGGCTGGTTTTTCGTCCCGAGGCTTTGTTGAAGCTCCCGAGGCCCTGGCAACGGCCCCCGAGGAGGCCGAAAACTGCCAAAATCCCGCCGCTCAAAAATCGGTTTGGAGCGTCGATTCTCTGGGAGGAATGGGAGGAGGAGGACGACGACGACGACGATGGGGAGAGGAAAGGAGAGGAGGATGAGGAGGATGAGGAGGAGGAGGAGGAGGAGGACGAGGAGGAGGAGGACGAGGAGGAGGAGAAGGGGCGTGAAGAGGAGGCCGAAAACTGCAAAAATCCCGCCGCTCAATTTTGTTGGAGCGTCGGATCTGAGTCTGACCGAACCCGAACCTCGAAGCTGCTTATCGAGCGCTGGCCCAGCGCCCCCCCTAGCGGACGGAGGCCTCCCGACGCATCCTCCACGGCTGGCCCCAACACGCCCTCCATCGCTCCCGGAACGCCCGTCGGCTCTGGCTGCCTAGCGCACCACTAGTGATGGGCCAATGATTTTCCACCACCACTACCATAAGTGGGACGGGGGGAAAGGGAGGACGGGGAGGTCCTCCCCCTTCTCCTCCCCCTTCTCCTCCTCCTCCTCCTCCTCCTCCTCCTCCTCCTCCTCCTCCTCCTCCTCCTACTCGAGCCTCCTCCTTTTCCTCCTCCTCCTCCGCCTCCGCCTCCGCCTCCGCCTCCTCCTCCTCCTCCTCCTCCTCCTCCTCCTCCTCCTCCTCCTCTCCTACCTATGGTAGTGGTGGTGATAAATCGGCCCATCAACCAGCCCGTCCGATCTGACGTCGCAGCAAAACATCCAAAATCGAGATACAAATCCTCACTGGAACTGCGGACGCCATCCCGCGTCCTTTGTCGAGCCCGGTCGATATGTGAGGGTCTGGGGCCCGAAACTGGTCGCGACCGCCTGGTGTGACACGGTGACACCGCCCAAATCTGAGGCGCCCAGCGCTCCGACCGGCGCCGGGCCGGCTCTGGCTGGCGCTGGCAGCCAGCACCCAGGCCAGCCCAAGACATCCGGCTGCTTTATTTTTTTCGATGCGTGGGCCCCGGAGGTATGGACCACTTCCCCGGGGCCGGGTTTTCGTCCCGAAACGTTCCTTGACGCTCCCGAGGCCTGGCGAGGGCCCCCGAACTGCCCAAATCCTGCCGCCCAAATTATTCTCGGATCTCTGGGACCAGCGCTCCGATCGGCGCCGGACCGGGCCCCCGCCAGCTGGCTGGCTTGGCCAGCTGCAGCGCTTCTGGCCCGGTGGCGCGTCGCCCCCGGCCGGCCCGGCCGCCCCAGGCAGATGCCCTGGCGTGCCGCCGGCGGGGCGGGAGGGGGCGTGGGGGAAAAGGAGGGGCGAAGAGGCCTCCAGCGCGGGCGGGCGGCCTCCTCGAGACTTAGGGCAGGGGCAGGGGCAGGGGCAAGGGGGGCAAGACGGGGACGGGGAGGGGGGGGAGGGGGGCAAGGGGAGGGGGAGGAGGAGGAGGAGGAGGAGGAGGGAGGAGAGGAGGAGGAGGAGGAGGAGGAGAGGAGGAGGAGGAGG
>CAUYUJ010009879.1:137500-311059 GCA_963575745.1 Prorocentrum cordatum
CGAATAGCGCCAGTCACTGCCCGCTCGGACACCACACCGTGCCGAAGCACTTGTTTGACTCCGACTTGCCATTGCGCGACTTCTCTTTCGCCTCCATCTGACTGCACTTCGCGCAATGCAGGGCCCGAGTCCTCTTGGGCCCCTCCTCGTCGCCCGCTCCTTCGACGGCCTGGCTGCCGCCGCTCCTTGTCTATCCAGCGCCCTCCGCAGCGTTTTCCCATGATTGGCGCGTTTTGCGCTATGTCTTCCCGATGCTTTTCGCATCCGCCGCGCACTCTTTACAGGGCGACGCTGGCCTGGCCATCCGCTGGAACTACTGCGCGGGCGCCTCCGCCAGCGGCCTCCGCCAGCGCCGCTCGCGCGCGTCTCCCGGCGCCAGCTGCGCGCCCGACGCTTCCCCGGCCCCCCCGCCCCCCCCCCCCCCCCGCCCCCCCTCGCAAAGCCTGCAGCGGCATTTTGGCCCACGCCATCTCGCCCTCGTTGCGCGGCCCCCAATCAAATGGCAGAACGATCGATTGGTTCTCTCGCCTTCTCCCGCACGCGGCGGCCGCGCCGCTGGACATCGCATCGGCGCCGCGCATTGCATCGCTTGCCGCCGCCGTTGCGCCCGCAGTCCGCCCGCGCGCGGCGCGCGCCGCCACTGCCGGCGACAGCGCGACCATGAGCTGCGCGCGCTCGACGCTCAACGCTGGATGCCCCCCGTGCCCGCCGAGTTAGCACTGGCGCCCTTTCGTCGAGGAGCGCGGGCGCAGCCCTGGCCCCCGGCCACGAGGTGCCAGCGCTGCGCGTGGAAGACTAGCACTCAGAGCTTTGGCAAACGCAACGACACTTCCTCATATTCATCTCCGACGACCGCGCCCTCGCGCGTTGTCCACCCACGATTTGTCGCTGCGCGCCCCCGCAGCAGGCGTCTCTTTCGACCGAGCCAGGCGGTCTCCAAGCGCGACGAGCGCGCCCTTAGCCGGCGGCAACCACCCCGGCAAACTCGCGAACTCCTCGTCGCGGAATCCAGACCGCCGCATTTTGCCCCCCGCTGCGCGCAGCCGCCCCTGCCCCCCCCCCGCGGCGCGGGCGATCTCTCGCCGCGATCCCCGCGGCAACAGCCCCCCTCGCCCCGTCGCCCGCGGCGCGGCTCTGCCCCCGAACGCGGCGCCGAATATCTCGACCTATAGATTGCAATGGCATCGGCGAATTTCCCCCCTCGAATTCGCGCCCTCCGGCGACGTCGCCGCGAGCCCCCCTTTCTCTCGCTCGCCTTCGCGCGACTTGCGCCCCAGCCCGCTGCCCTTCAAAATTGCCTCTGGGCCCCCTTGACAACGCGCGCCGCGCGCCCCCGCGCCGCGGCCCGCCGCGCGCCCGCAACGCCGGCGCGCCCGCCGGCCTGCCACGCGAGCATTTGCGCGCCCGTCTGGTCAGCGCCCCTCGCCGAAACTCATCTTGCACGCCAAAGAGCCAGGTCGTCCTGGCCATCCATCCGCTTGCACTCTGTCGACTCCGTCACCCCCTGCGCCGCCCCTTCCCATCCGGCCCTCCCAAACATGCGCTGCCTGTGGTCCTCCGTGGCGGCGCGCTCTTCCTTGTTATCTTCAGATCCGACGTGGAAACATTGCCTGCTGTTCCAGATAGCTGATCCAGCCGATAGAAAGACTCCGCATAACATCGCGCTCGCGCCCCCGAGCGGCCTATCCGCGCCGTTTGCTCCGACCTTCGCCGCGCTCGATGCGAACGTGCACGACAGCGAATGCGAATCCAATTCAGACAGGAAGCGCGCGCTCAGCTTATCTGGTCAATGAGGAACCACTTGCGCTGCGATATTATAAGGGCTGCCTTTTCCCTTGTTGTCTTCTGGTGCGTCTCCGCGTCGCCATTATCCTGCGCGTTCTGCCCCTTCGTGTGATGCGCGCCCATGCCAGAGCGCACTGTGGATTGTGTTCCCGTTCGACGTTGAGGCGTTCGACGCTTGCAGAGCTACCACCTGGAAGTCTATGCCGCGCGTCGAGCTAATTATTTGCTACTGTTCCCACGACGAAGCCGCCCCCCGCGCGGGCCTGCTATGAAAACCCACCCCACAGGACGGCATCGTTCTCAGCGCCTGACAATGTGTTCTTTCTTCGCGCTTGCGATGACAATTCCCCGACTTGCACGCGACCGGCCTCGTGGTCTACGACGCTAGGTTGTCCCGCCTTCAATGATCCATTTCCGACACGTGCTCTCCATTTCCGCTCGCTCGAAACCGTTGCTTTCTTCCCAGGTGCCACGACGGGTCGCCTCCGCTGCCCCCGCCACGTAGCTTTCTTGCGATCTTGACACGACGGCCGACGCTGGTGCCTTCTACGAGGCTTTCGCAAGCGCGTGCAAGTTGTACGATACTATATGCGTATTTGCCAGACGTCACGAGGATGGCGCCCCCTCCGGTGGGTCTGAAACTCTGCTGTTAGTTTGATTGTACGCTTGCGGTTGGTTCCTGAGTTTGTTATATGTTGTTTGGCATTGTGATTATCAGTGTGTTTGCTGCGAGGTGTTCCCCACCTGTGCTTTAGCATGACAAGAAGCATGACCGTGGGTCATGAACATTGTGTTTTCCGACGCCTCTGCCGGTGTTGCTGATGGTTGGTTGATGCCGATGCGGCTGTTTCAATTCCGCATATCCTCAGCAGAGAATGAGCTTTTCTCTGGTCGCGAAGACTGCGTGTTCCGAGACCTCTACCGGCTTTGCTGATGTGGTTGCCTCCGCATGCGGGGTCGATGTTGAGGTGAGATGATACTACGTGCGCGTTGCCAGATTCTGCCCACATTGCCGAAAAGTCAGACATGTTGCGCGATCCGCTCCTCGAGGCTCGCTGATCCAACGGTCGACCCGCCGCGAAGCTTAAACCAAAAACCACGGACTGCAGGCCCGACACCTATGGCGAGGGCATTGGATAAGGAACCGTTGGATATGGAACCCAGGGTCTGGGATCCGCTGGAACTCCAATCGTGAATTGGCCATGGATATCACCGCCACCACTATCAAGACGAGGAACGCCCCAGGGTCTGAGGCCTCCTGGGGACGAGGACAGACGATTCACCCGTTGTTGAATTCGCACTGCTTGCTACCTATCCCTTACACCCTCGCCGCGGCAGCGCCTGACCTGCAGCCAGGTGCAAGTGCGCGAACATGTCCCGTAGGTTTCTGGACACTGGGTCCGCAAACGCGGCCTCGCTGCGATGCGCGTGCAAAAATGCTTGTTGGCTGTCTGGCGAGATCCCTCCGTGCTCGCCCGAAGGTGGCGCAGTCTGGGCCCGCGCTGGGCCGCGCTACGCGACGCCCCCCACGGGCGCATGAAAGTGGCGACAAGTTCGCAGATCGCCCCCCCACCACCACGCCAAGAATGGCAAGGTCGAATCTGAATCCGCGCTGGCCCGCGCCGCGCCGACCCCCAGGAGCGAGCGACAATCGCGACAGTCCTTGCTGCGCAGCTTGCCAGGGGGCCCTCGGCAAGGACGAGGCAGGAGGCAAAGCAGGAAACAAGTGGGACATAAATAATGAAAGAGAAGAGGGGGGAGCATGAAAAGATGGCAGGAAGAAACAATAACGCGTTATAGCTCCCGTCTGATCAATCGCGATCGCGCCCGATGCGGGCCCCGCCCCGCCGCCCGGTAACGTCGCGATTCGCGCCAGCGCGAATCGCGCCGTTAACGGCCCCTTCAATCCCACCCCGCACCCGTAACGCCCGTTATCGCAAGGAGGTGAAAACTTGCCCCTTGTCCGAAATGAGAACCCAACGCATGATGGCTGGACGGCTCATGGACAGAAGGGAAGAAAATATATTAATTGCAACGGTCGGAAACCGCTGGCGCCCCTGGCGAAGAGGGTTGGACCATCTGGGGGAGCGGAACAAACAAGGATACACAAAGAATTAAATGCCCCCCCGTTAGCCCGTCCACGCCCCCCCCCCCCCTCTTCGCCACCGCGCCCCCCATCCAGCCATTTCGTTCATCCTTTTGTCCACCTGCCGCCGCCCCCGTGGACCCCCGAGGAAAAAAACCGAAAACCTCCGAATGCATCTTGGGAAATGTAAGATATGCGAAAACCTTTCCTGCGAGGATGAGGCGTCGACCCCACTCGAGCGCTCGCGAGAGAAGTGGGCGCGCGCATGCGCATCGGCTTGCAAGGGCGCGAATCCGTGCTTTGTGCGACCCGAAGACCCCCCTCGGCCCAGGCCGCTGCTAGGCTCACGGAAATGGACTGACGCTTGCCGGAATAACGCGCGGGATTCTCACATCTGCTGTATGTTCTTCTATCGCAAGCTGGGGTTGCCCAGCTCGGCGCACTGCCTGGGCAAAAGAGAAGCGTGATGGAAGCGAACAGAAAGCGAGCGGACGACATCTGGCAGGCTACGGAAACGGTGGCGGGCCAGCGTCGACCTCGCATAAAATTTCTACCTCGCGGCACGCCAGATTTCGCAATCGGAATTAGACGGAACCGCCAACGTTGTATTCGAAACGGCAAAAGTCGAAGGCGAGACGTCTGATTCCCCGGACTGGGTCGACGCAGATCTGAATTGCGCAAATCGGATGATGTCGAAACCGGCATCCAATAATCATTGGGTCGACCACAAATTGGCCACGGTCGTCCAAGATCGCATACGTGGCGCCTTTCGCCGATAGCCCCGCGCGCCTTCCACCTGCCGCGGCGCGCGAGCACGTCGCGGCGAGGTGCTTCAGGTCGGGGGGCTCGAACGATGGCGGGTGCCTTGAGCTCCGAGAAGTGAGCGCTTCGTTGAAGGCCCAGTGGGCCTCCCGCTCCTCACCCGACGGCGCCATCGTGAAGCAGGCCGCCCCCGCGCGCGCGTCGCGCCTGAAGCCGCCCAGGAGGATCGCCCACATCAGGTCGCGCACGTCGGCTGCCTCCAGCCCCGCCCCAAGCCTGATGGCCTGATGGGCGCCGCGCTGGAGGGCCTCGATCCACGCCTTCCCCGCTGCGAGCTTCTTCCCGACCAGGAGCTTCAGCATTTGATCAGCTGCCGCCATGATCTGCCTCGCCCCGTCGTCGTCGCCCGAGGCTTCGCGCTGGGCGATCGCCTCCAAGATCGCGGGTTTGACCTCGCCGACGGCCCCCTGGATGGCCGCTGCCATCGCCGTAACCACCGCGACCTCGCCAACTGTGAAGAAGGACTGGAGTCGCCAAGCCTGGGAAATTCAGCCAAAACGGCCACGCAATCCCCCCGCTATTTTTCTTCGCGCTCTTCGGCCCCCTCGGGCGCGACGGCCCGGGAACGCCGCCAGCCCCCCTCGGGCGCGCAGCGCGGCGCTGGAGGAGGGGGGGGGAGGGGGGAAAGAGAGAGGGAGAGAGAGAGAGATAGAGAGAGAGAGAGAGAGAGAGAGAGAGAGAGAGAGAGAGAGAGAGAGAGAGAGAGAGAGAGAAAGAGAGAGAGAGAGAGAGAGAGAGAGAGAGAGAGAGAGAGAGAGAGAGAGAGAGAGAGAGAAAAAAGAGAGAGAGAGAGAGAGAGAGAGAGAGAGGAGAGAAGAGAGAGAGAGAGAGAGAGAGAGAGAGAGACAGAGAGAGAGAGAGAGAAAAAAAAAAAAAAAAAGAAAAAAAAAGAGAGAGAGAGAGAGAGAAGGGGGGAAGGTGAGAAGTTTGGGAGTTCGAAAGTACTTGGGCCAACCTACTCAGAACGTCGGAATGCGACAAGAGCAACACCTGCTAACCTACTTGGCGCCCCCCGCTAAGCTACTTAGCTACCCCCGCTGACCTACTTAGCCTAAGTTAAGCCCCCCTGTGGTTAGCCCACTTACCCTAACCTACTTACTATGTGGATATAAGTCCTGGGTCCCGCGCGACCCCACTTAATATCTATCTGAACCTCCTAGGAATGAGTAGCATGTCGATGGAGGCGCATGGGCCATTCCTAAATGGGACCCATCCTACATATATGCGGGTTACTATATAAATAGAACTCCCCTAAGCACTTACGATCACGCCCGCCGTTCTCAGTAGCTGCCAAGCGTCTGCGACCCTGCAGCGCCCAGGCACGCATGCTTTTTGATTTGCGAATTCGGGCGCATCGCGCATCGCGCAGCCGCGGGCGCTCCGGGCGCCCGGACCGCGGGCGCCCGGACCTCGGTGAGTAGCTAGATGCGCTGCGCCCGGGGGCGTGCAATAGCCGCCGCGCTGCCCCCGGCGCCCGGAGCCCAGCAGCAGCGCCGCCTGGCACCGCGCGGGCAGGCGCTCTGGACACGCGCCCCCCAGCAGGTGCGCTGCCGACGTAGACGCCGCCCCGCCGCCGCAGCGGAAGCAGAAAAGGCGACCGGGCCCGCTGGCCAGGGCGCGGGGCCACCACGAGCGCCCTGCGAGGAACTTCGTCAGCATGTCCCCCCTGCTGACGGGCGCGTCAGCACCGCTTCGGCGCGGCCCAGCCGGCGCCGGCCCTGCCCCGCCACCAAGGCCGCCCGCCGCTGGGCAGACGGCGCGCGCGCCCGGGCGCCGCGGCGGACTGCGCGCCAATTTCGCCGGCAGCAGCGCGCAGCTGGCGGCGCAAAGGCGAGGGCAGACTGTCGCGCGGCAGCCACGACGCGCTGCGCGGCCCCCAGCAGCTCGAACTCCCGACGCCGGTCGCGCGCCACTTCTGGCGGCGGCGCCCAGCTGGCTGCGGCGGCGCCAGCGTTGCCATCGGCGGCGCTCACTCAGCCCCGCTCGCTCAGCCCCGGGCGGCGCCTCTCTGCTGGCGTCTTGCGCGCGAGCGCCCAGCGGGGCCGGAGGCGCCCGCTGCGCGCGGCGTCCGCGAGGGAGGGCCAAAAGTCAGCGTGCTCCCAATCACGTCGGTCGCCGCCAGCCGCGAGCTGGGCGCGCGCGTGCGCCGCGCGCTGGATGTCCGAAACGAGGTCGATCGGTCCGCCACGTGCGCGACGCGCCACCGCTGCGGCCGTCACTCTGCCCGCTGCGCCGCCCGCTGCCCGTCGACCGGGCAGGCCAAGATGGGCGCCGCGGAGCCCCAGACCCAGAGGCCCCAGGCCGCTTGCACCAGCGGCGGGCCCGCGATACGGAGGCAAGCCCCGTCGCTCGAAACTGCGCGGCGGGGCATCCCCGCAGCTGCGGGCCCGCGCGCCCAGGCGGCCTCTGCGAGGGGCAGCGGCGCAGAGACCCCCGTCTGCGCGACCCCCTGCGGCAGCAGTCCCCGCAAAGTCCAGGCGCCCCCTGGCAGCGCGTCCGTCCGCGGCGCAGCAGAGATCGCAGCGCGGCGCGGGCCTGCCCACGCTGGGCCGCTGGGCATAGCCGAAAGCGGTGCTCGCGGTCCACGGTGGCCAGCCCACTACGCGGGCACGCGCCCGCGCCGCCCTGCAATTTCGCAGCGGTGGCCCGCGCCGCGACGCTGCCGCGCAGGGCCCCAGCGGCCTCGGGCGTGAGGTCGTCGGCGCCGAGCAGGCGGCGGGTGGCCCACCTGTCTACCCCGCCAGCCAAGTGGGCGAAACCAAGCCAACGCGACGCGACTTTGCGACACTCGGCTCGGCTCCGCGTTGCCAGCAACACGCGTTCTGTGGACCGCCTTGGGTGCGCTGCCGGGCACCGGCCGCGCGGCGCCGCAGGCGCGCCGACCCCGCGCCCCGCGTCGCCGCCCAGCCCGCAAGCTGCGCAGGGCGACTGCCACTGGCCCGACCGCGCGAGCATTTACAGCGAGAGCGGCGGCAGCGGTGCGGCGCCACGAAGCGAGGTCGAGCTGGCCAGCCGAGAGAGCCCGCGCAGCCTGCAGAACTGGCGCGGCGACCACTATCGCCTTGGGGCCCAGGCGCCAAGTGGGGCTGAGGACGCCGAACACAATCTCAGCCGCGGCTCGGGGCCCGTGACCGCCTTAGCAGCGCGGCGGAGCTGATCGAACTGACGCGCGAAAACACATCGAGTGATATCACATAGGACGGTGGCGGGGAGACCTTTTTTCCTTAAACACGCAGCAACCTCGGGCCGAGAGGGCGCCTGCGGGTGAACACAACACCGAAAACCAACGCAGGGAATTCAAAATCAAATGGATCGCATACACTGCGTGAACTCATTTACTCAGTCCGCCCCATTTTTGTGAACTTGCAACTCCATAAAGTGGAACCGCAGGGGCACCCTCAGACGGATTTGACATCGGTAGCTCTCGGCCGGTTGCTATCGAGTAGAACAGTGCACTCGGACCCGGTCGGTTCCACCGACGAGGTCTTGGGTGAGAGACGCGAAAAAAACGACGACGACGACGACGACAACGACGACGGACCGGCAGACTCGGCCGCCAGCTGCCCAGCGGACGCAGCTCGATGACGACACTTATACGACGGGTCCTGCCGACGATTCTCCATGGCAAGCCTCTCGTAGGTGATGCGCAGAAAACCTGAGCGTATCAATTGGAGCTGGGCGGCGTTTGATTTGGCAGGGTCGGCTTTTGTCATCGCGTCTACGGGCATCATAGGATGAGGTACCCAGTGAACCATTCCTCCCCACGCGTCCAAGAGTCTCTACAGACTGCAAGACCAATCGCAGCCCTTCTGTCATGTTTACTTCCAGACGTCTCTGTGTCCAGGGTGCCAAAGATGCCCTTAGCGTCTACGATGCTGATATTCCCCTCGGGGGTCAGGTCCAGAGCACAGCTCTGGCGCGACACTGGGGCGAACGGTCCTACGCGAGACGCCCAAGAGTCGTCCGGGAGCTCCCCATGAATCGCATCGTAAAACAGCATCCGGAGCCATTGAGCTTCCGCGAGTGCTGCGCTCAGAGACTGAACTTCTCCAGCAACCGCCAAGGGAACCTGGCGCTTCGCCGGGCACGAGCGCCGCGCGAGGGGGGCAACCTGGGCCCAGGACCCCCTGGACAAAGCGGCGTCTGCCGCGTGCACTTGCCACGCCTGTCGGGGCTTGTCCCCGCCGTTCGCCGCGACCCCACCACAGTCGGAAGCCGCGGCAAACAGCAGAGACCTAACGTTGAGGCGCCGCAAAATTATCGGCACACTCGCAGTCTGCCGAGGACCCTACCTAGCCAGCAAGGACGCGATGCCCGACGCCTCCGCTCGCGCCTCGCGCCCCGCCCAGTTAATTCAGACGGTGCACCGTGGATCTGGAATCCGAAATCTGTGGCACTTCGTAGTCTTCATGAGTTTCTCGATCGGCAGTCTCTTCTTCTTCTCGCGCATCACTCCTCTCGCACTCCTGCGACGTCCGTCTCGCCCCCCCCCGGCGCGGCGGCGGGGGCGCTGGCGCCCCGGGGACCGGAGGCCCCCCCGGGGTCTGGCAGGACTGCCTGTCCATTCGAAACTGTCTCTTGCAGTCCCGGGTATCCTTCCAAGTCTTCTTCCGCTCCTACTCCAATGTCGCCGGTGAATCTGGCAACGCGCGCTCGTCTACGTTGGCCTCTGCGATGGGCTCTAGCAGGCGCGCCTCCTGCTCGGGTGCCACGGCAGACGCGTCGCTGCACTCGTAGAGGTCGCCCTCGTCTTCGCGCGCGGCGCGCGCCGCCGCTGTGGCCTTGCCCCTGGCGCCCAGGTGCCCGTTGCGAGTCGCGCCCATCTCTCTCGCTGCTCCGATCACCTCCTCGTAATCCTTGGAGCCGCGACTCATATTCTTCAGCATCGGCATGCCGCTCTCGTCCAAGCCGATGGCCTCCTCGAGGAAAAGATTCTGGCTGGCCCTTGAGCCTCTCGAAGTTCTGGTCCATCATCGAAGTGTAGCGGTGTAGGTTGACAAAATATCGTCCGGCTTGCGTCAATATCCAATCAGGCATTCACGGCCAACGCGTCTCTTCTCGCCGACTATTCGCTGCCCGCTCATGACGTCCAGCCTCTTGACGACGACCATTGGTCCGCCCGTCGAACGCAGCACTTCGCCTGAGATGTCCTCGAACTTTCGCTGCAGATCTTCGTCTAAGACTCTGGGAATCTTGTCAGCTCACTTTTTTCGGCTGCGCAACCGTCTGGTCTAGCCATCGAATCGCTCTGCGTCGCCACAATCGATAGTCCGACCAGCCCATGAACGCCTCTGGATCCGTGTAATCTTCCTTGCCCCATTTCTGATCTTTCTATTCTGACCAGGTCGCTGAGCTCCATCTCTCCCTGGATGCCCCGTTCTGGTCGCCCTTCTCGTCTTTATTCCTCCTGGCCTTCGCCCGCTCGCACCACTCCTCCTGGGGCCACTCCTTCCTCTGATTTCTCTGGCTCTGCGACCGGCTCTGGCCCCTCCACGAGTCGTCCTATACCCGCGGATCGCGAGCTCGCCGGTCAGCGCCATCTCCTTCACCGCTCGCGCCGTCCTTATCGATCTTGCCCTTGCCCAGGTACTTCAGCAGCAGAGCCTCCGTCTGGTCCAGCTGCCGCTTCATCATCTGATCGAGCTCCTGCTTCTGCTCGCTTTCGAACGCCTCCGCGTTCGCCTGCCGCTTCCTCATCTGCTCGAGCTCCTGCTTCTGCCCACAATGGAACGCCTCCGCGATCCCTGTGGCCTCAGACGTTGCCTGCAGACCTGGGTCGTCTGTCCTGCTCTCTCCCGCCGTTGCCATGCTTCGGATCGTCCGACATCGTGCCGCGGACCGTCTCGCACTCCGCTGGGAGTGTCACGCCCGTGCTACCACTGACGCGCGAAAACACATCGAGTGAAATCCAGTAGGATGGTGGCGGGGAGAGCTTTTCCCTATGCGCGCAACAACCTCGGGCCGAAGAGGGCGCCCACGGGTGAACACAACACCGAAAGTCACTGCAGGTAGTTCAAAATCCGCCGACCCCTTGGGGATCATCGGCGTGTGAGATGCTTCCCCCTCCCCAAACCCCTCCCCCGGGAGCCCGGTCCGGTCGATTTGGAGGGGGGGGGGGGGTCCGGCGCGAGCGCAGCACGGCCGGGACGAGCGGTTCACGGGGCTTTTCCGGGCCCAAGAGGGCCTCAAGACGGGCCAAGAAGCCCCCAAGAGGCCTCCAAGACGGCCCACGAAGGCCCCGAGACGCCAAACGACCGCTCCAAGACGCCCAAGATGGCCCCAAGACGGGCCAAGAGGTCTCCAAGACGGCCCCCGAGGTCCCAAACAAGCCTCCCAAGAGGACCCCAAGAGTCTAAAATTGTTGATTTTCCATAGTGTTTTTCGATGTTTTTTGCTTTTCCGCCTTTTCGGCTTCCCGACGCTCCAAGACGGCCAAAGAGGCCCCCAAGAAAGCCCCAAGATGGCCCAAGAGGCCCCCAAGACGGCCTCCAGACGGCCCAAGACGGCCCCAACACGGCCCAAGAGGTCCCCAAGACGGCCCAAGAGGGCTCCAAGACGGCACCAAGAGGGGCCCAAGAGGGCGACCAAACATGTTGAAACTCTAGCTTTCTGCCCCCAGGAGCCCCAGGGGGCCCCAAGAGTGCCCCAAGAGGCCCCCAGAGGCCCTCACGCGGCCGCCCAGACGCCCCAAGGAACCCCCAAGAAGCACCCCAGAGGCTCCGAACCGGCCCCCAAGTGGCTCCAAAACTCGCTTTTCACCCCTTCGCAGCTTCTACTCCCCCCAGATTGGCATAAACAAGGGGTCGGCGGTGTGGCGTAAGCCTAAGAATCAAATGGACCGCACACACTGCGTGAACTCATTTACTCACGAACTCCCGGGCGGCGGGGCGGCCACATAACGAACCGCAGGTACCCGCGGCCGTGCCAGCCGCCGCCCCCATCAGACACTGCCACCAGAAGGGCACTGGCAGGCAGCGCACTTGAGCAGAGGAGACGGGGTGCTTACGCCCCCGGCCAAGGACTGCGATGACCCCGAAGTCGCAGAATCCTGTGCCCGCAGAGATCGACGGCATCTCGGGCTCGAGCCACCGCCTCACGGAGGTTTTGTTGGCGAACTGTTTGCTCCTGACCTCGTGCAGCCGCCAATCCATGGCGCCCTCGCAGGCCCTGGCGATGCGCATAGCTTCGGCGACGGCTTCGGCAGTCTCGTCGGGGTCGCCCCGCGCCCAGAGCGCGAGGTCGTCAACGTGGACGCGGCGCCGCAAGCCATCGTGCACCCGCCCAGCACGTTGGTGCCATGGCCGGACAAAAACGCTAAGCGCGAAGACGGCCACCGCGGCCCAAGGCCCCGTCGACGCGTGACCCACGAGGTGGCGAGAAGTGGGCCGCGCAGCCACTCAGGGACGCCAGCGCGCGTGAGCACCTGACTCAGAAGCCGAAGGCTGACGTGGTCGAAAGCCTTCCTCCGGTGTGCAGTTATGGGGGCATCGACCAAAGGCTGTTCCTTGTTACGGACGAGTGTGCTTGACAGTGTCGTATACGACCTGGTTTTCAAGAGCGTCTGCGACCTGAGTCAGCTGGCCTGGCCAAGGCTGCTTCGAGGACGACACGTGCCGGTATGTCACCCGCAGAAGCCCAAGGGCAACTACTATTTCCACCACGGTGAACTCCTACAATATACTGGGCATCTGCACGGGACCCCCGATCGTCTACTACCCCTGCTACTCCTGCAGCGCGGGCTGTCTAGAAGACAATATGTGCCGATGCTGCCCGATATCCCGGATACAGACGGCAATATGATCAACGACCTCAGCTACCCTGGCCAACGCTGCTTCGAGGCCCACATGCAGTATGCCCGCGGAGTCGGCTCTAGCTGCTGCCAAGCGTCTACGACCCTGCAGCGTCCAGGCACGCATGCGTAGAGCAGCTTGAACGCGCGTGCCTATGGATGTGTACACTCAAGTACCTGCCCTCGTGCCAGTCTGGTCAAGTGCAGATTCTCGTGAGACTTCCACAAGCAACCATACGTTGATATGTACTGGCATGCGTTGTCCTTTGTGGTGGGTGCACGTTGCGGGTCTTCCCCGCTTCCCCCCCTCGCTTGCCCTCCTACAGCGGTCCTGGCCGCCGAGTACCGTGTCTCTGCGTCCGCACCTGCTCTCCCGCGGGGGTCTGGTCAGGTGCACAGTCTTGTGGAGCTTGTCGTCATGAACGGAACTGGATGGTCCCTCTGTGGTCCTCCAGTTGCGCCGGCTGCCACCACGCGTTGTCAGGCCCTGTCCTTGTCGTGCCGTGCACTCTGCATTGCAGGTCCCCCCGTTTCCCGCCTCTCTCCAGCACACGTGGTCGCGAGCTCTCCTGCAACCGCCTCTGCGTTTTAACATGGAGCCGCTCTGTGGCATGCAGGCGTCTTTCTCACTTTTGAGCCCCTGAGGCCCAGCAACCGAAATGCCTCTTCCCCTAGCCGACGCTTGCGTGTGAACTGCAGCCTGTGTCCAAACGTGTTTCTGCAGTGAGAGGCTTCTCCACGACCCTCCCTCCTGCCCAGCGGGGGAACTCCCCTGCCAACACGCTCTCCCGCTCAGGTGAAGCGACCCTCGAGACAACACATCGTTTTTTTCCTTGTCGCGCGCTCTCGTGATCACAAAGCGCGGCATCGAGTCCAAGCCACCCATCACCACCACCATCACCCTCCTGCTCCTCCCTAGAGGTCAGAAATCCACCCCCATAATCCATAAGATTCACCCCGACACGCGAAGTCGTTTAGTAAACGTGCCCAAAGACGGAATCGGACAGGGCAGGGCTGCTTGGTAAACGCCCAGGGCCGTTGAGCAAACGCCAATTGTCCGGTCCGGGAGGTTTTTTCCGCCCTTGACTCCCCCCCTCCTCCCCCTCCCCCTCCTCCCCCTCTTCCCTCCTCCTCCTCCTCCTCCCCCCCTCCCCCTCCTCCCCCTCCTCCTCCTCCTCCTCCCCCTCCTCCTCCCCCTCCTCCTCCCTCTCTTCCCCGCCCCAGGCCGTCCGTGCGCAGGAATGCAAAAAGGACCTGCCGCACCGCGTGCGAGCACAAGCCCGCCCCTCTGTGGCCGCACCCGACGTCGGACGACGACCCCCCGACGGCTCGCCTGGCGGCGGGCAGTGCTACAGCTCCGAGAGGAGGCCCCGTAGATGCCGCCACCAGGCGGCGCGCTTCTGCTGCCTCGACCAGCTGGGCGCGCTCTCACCAGTCGCCCCAGAACGTTCGTCGTCGCCGTCGTCGTCGCCGTCGCCGCCGCCGTCGTCGTCGTCGTCGTCGTCGTCGTGAGAGGGAGAGTGGGAGCGGAGCAGGCCACCTGTGAGCGCGCCTCATGCTCAGCATGGGCTCTCAGGCAGCGTCGCGGCACACCCCGCGCGCGCCAGAGAGAGGGGCGAGAGGCAAGCTAGGCGCGCTGGCGCCGTGAATCCCTCCTCCTCCTCCTGCTCCTCCTCCTCCTCCTCCTCCTCCAGCTCCTCCTCCTCCTCCTCCTCCTCCCTCCTCCTGCTCCTCTCCTCCTCCTCCTTCTCATCCTCCTCTCCTCCTCCTCCTCCTCCTCCTCCTCCTCCTCCTCCTCCCTCCTCCTCTCCTCCTCCTCCTCCTCCGGCTCCTCCTCCTCCGGCTCCCTCCTCCGGCTCCGGCTCCTCCTCATCCTCCTCCTCCTCCTCCTCCTCCTCCTCTTCGACCGCGCCCTCTCGAACGAGGGGGCAGCGGAGTCGGAGGGGTGCCCAAAAAACGGAGAGCGCGGGAAGGTGAGCGGGGAGGGGATGGGGCGGTGGGGGCAAGCTGCTCGGCGCCACTCCCCGGGGAAGGGAAGTGAGAAAGGGGCGGGCCTTCTCAGAAGGCCCGGCAGTCCCCCGGCCTTCTGAGGAGGGTCCGAAGCCTTCCTCCGCAGGCACAGAAGCATTCTCAGAGGGCGCAAGGGCTTCTGAGAAGTCCCGCCGCCTTCTGAGGAGGCCTTCTCCCTCTCGTGTCCCCCCCTCGGCCGCCGCCGAACTGCTGCTGGGTGCGCTCGCGCAGTGCTTGGCGTCCTACCCTGTCCTCCTATCCCCCTCCGCGGCGTCGAGCCCCTATCCATTCGCAGAGTCGGGCGTCGGGAAAGGGCATGGGTTTCGAGAGGGCAGCCTGATCGAAAAGGCACGCCAAAGCCACTCTGGAGCGGCACGGGCTTCCCGGGACTGGCCTAAGAACCCAGACATCAAGCCTCACCTTGCCCGCTCAGGCCACACGGCTTCAAGGTGGCCGCTTACTCAAACGGTCCAGACGCATCGCACGGCAACAAAGGAACCTCAAGGGAAACGGGAACTGGGGCAGAGGCGGAATGAGAATTCCCGATGCTCGGATCGGGACGTCCCGCGACGCGGCGAGCGAACCCTGAATAAACGAGATGAGGAAATGTGGCCAATACGATATGGCTGGACGCGGATCGTGGGTGTTCGTCGAGCTGGTTAGGGGGAGGCCATGGTCGCCAGGGCGGCGAAGCGAAGAGAAGGGAGGGCACCCAGAGTGGCCGGAGCCACCCGTGGAGACTGGCAGGGGGGACAGAGGACGATCAGGACGACGAGGACGGGGACGAGGAGGCCATCGACGCCACCTACACACGTACCCGTTGTTCACGCCCCAACCCCATGATGGGGCAGGATGGGGGGGACGTGGACACAAGTCTGGCACCCGGGGGCCAAGTACTTATCCACGCCCTACTGCCCCCATTAACGTCGAAGCGGGAGGCAGCAGCAGTCGCACGGATAAAGCGTCGACTCGCCGCCTGCGGGCCAACGCCCCCGACCCAGGCCGGAGAGACCAAAACCAACGTGGCGGTGCCGCCCGCAGCCACCTTCGCCCTGCCAGAGCGGTCGCGGCCTTCAAAACAACTCGACGTGCTGCTACCCCAGAAGGAGAACAGTGGAAAACCCTGCCAGGAAACACCCTGCTTGCCTCCAGGGTGCCCTGGTATCTTGAGTTTCGATGGTTTCGCGATGGAAAGCGTGACGTCCCCACGCCAAAATCAACGGACGTCGCTGCCCTCCCTGCGGGGCCTCTCCCCCGTCAGCCTCCGGAGCTCCTCCTCGACGTCAGCGCTACACCTGGCTGAAGCGCTGCGCCGCGCACTTCCATAGCACATCGTCAACCTGCTGCTCCTCCTCCTCCTCCTCCTCCTCCTAGTATTCTTCTTATTCTTATTTTTATTATTCTTATTATGATTATGAATTATTCCTATTCGTCTGATCAGTATTATTCTTATTGATTGTATCATTATTATTATTAACAGTCTTCTTGTTATTCTTCTTATTCGTCGTCTCCTTATTTATTATTAATATTATTATTGTTATTGCGATTACTATTATTATTAGTATCAATATTCTTATTGTTACTATTATTGTTGTTAATCTTATTATAATTCGTCTGCTTATTATCATTCGTCGTTGTCTTCTTCTTCTTCTTCTTCCTCCTCCTCCTCCTCCTCCTCCTCCTCCCCTCCCCTCCCTCATCGCCTATCCCCTCGCTTCGCCTTTCTCGCCCTGCTCCACCTCCTGTTTGGTCTTCCTCCTGCTCCTCGAGCTCCTCCTCCTCCTCCTCCTGCTCCTCCTCCTCCTTCTCCCCCACCTTCTCCTCCTCCTCCTCCTCCTCCTCCCTTCCTGCCTCCCTCCCTCCCTCCCTCCCTACTTTCCCCCCTCCCATCCCTCATCATTCCCGTCCTCCGCCTCCTTCTCCAAACAACCTCCTCCTCCTCCTCCTCCTCCTCCTCCTCCTCCTCCCCCTCCTCCTCCACCTCCTCTTCCCCCGTCCCGCGCCCACTCCCACTCGCCTACTACGAGTTCACAAGTCGCCTTCCTCATCCTCTCCACTTTTTCCCCATCCTCCTTCTCCTAGCCCTCCTCCTCCCTATCCCCAATGTCATGGCCCTTGTCCAGAAGCCTCATACACGACTGTCCCAGTAGTTGCGCTCTCCATAGCCTCGCCGAGACGCGTCCTGCAGGTTATGCATACACGTTGGTGTGCAACGCATGCCCAGGGATCGCGATACCTCGACCATTGTCTCGACACCAAACCACCCACACATGACATGAAAACCCGCCGCCGCGACGGAAGTATTCATTGGGGAGGGCCCTCAAGCTCCAAGTACTCCTCAATGTCAGATCGTAAATGCTCTTGATGTGTGCCAGCGCTGATCCCAACCAGTGCGTTGGGGCAATATTGATCGGTATCGCATATGGTGCAACCGATGTGGTGCAATATATGTGATACAGCTTGGGTCCTGCAGTAGCTGTAGAGCAAGCTATGTGATGCAAAATATCTGGTGCAAGCAATGTGCATCATGTGTGGTGTGAGCCATGTGGTGCACTATACGGGGAACATGCAAATTGACAAACTATCAAACGGTGCGTTGCAAGCCATGTACTTGCATTCCGTGCATCATGCAACGTGTGTGGTGCACGCCACGGGCTGCAAGCCACGGGTTGCAAGCGAATTACGCGAGGCGTGTGATCAGCGGCCGAGCAGCAGCAGCTGCGGGCCACGCCGAAGCAGCGGGCCACGCCGAAGCACAGCGAGGCACGGGGCAGCGAGAGCGCGCCGGGGGAGCCACAGTCCTGCCGTGGAAGAGTCCGCGTGTGCGTGCCGGGCCTGCGTGCGCGTGCGCCACTTGTGAGGTACACGCTGCGGGACGTAATCTGGCCGGCTACACGCCAGAGCGGCCCTGGGCAAGAGCGACCCTCGGTGCGCGACTGAACGGGGGGGGGCCGAACCTGGGCGCGCAAGCCGCTGCTATCGCTTCGTGTGAAGCGATCGGTGGGCCCCACTCGGCCAACACAACAGGTCACTTCGGCGAATAGGTCACTTTTACGTCTAGTCGATCTGGGGGGTGCAAGCTAAGTGGCGCCCCCCGGCGGCCACGATCAGGCACGATCCGGCCACTGGGAGCCCACGGGAGCCCAACCGGCAACACAGAACTCCGACAGACCCACCCGATACGCACGGGGCGCCCACGAGGCGCGGCCATACCGACCAGCACCAGGTGAAACCTCGGCATACCAATCCAGTTACTTCTCGTACAGTGGAGGTCAGTCCACAAGAAACCTGCCACAAGCAACCCAACCCTGAGACCGCAGGATGCCCATGGATTTAAGGTGTGGGAACGTCCCGCTTTCCACAGCAAAAGCATCGAAACCCACGAAACCCAGGGCACCCTGGAGACAAGCAGGATGCTTCTTGGCATGGGCCTCCACTGTACAACCCCCTGTGCGAAAAGCAACTGGTGTCTGGTGAGCCCCCTGGCCCCCCATTTTCAATGTGGATCGTGCGACCGGCAAGGTTCGAAAGAACATATCGGCACCGCACTGAACGCGCCGATCTGTAGATCGAACTTCGCCTGTCGCAGGACCAACATGGCGGGGCCTGGGGGCTCGCCAAACACCAGTTGCTTTTTGCACGGGGTTTCGAGTAGGGGATCGACAACATAATTGATTTGCCCAAGAACTGCTTTTTCAATCGAATCTACGGAATTACGAAATTTGCTTCGTAGATCTACGACCATTCTACGCATGTTCAATAGACTCGACAAGAAAATCAATTTTGGGGTAAATCGATTATGTAGTCGATCCTCTTCTCGAGGGTTGTAGGGACAAGGAAAAGGGACACCACCACCACCAGGGACCACCAGCGGAAGGAGTGTGGTCCCCCTCCTTCTCGCCCGAGGCATCCCCGATCCTCAGCGTGGGGAGACATCGTGGACCTCTTCGCTGCAGGTGGTCCCCCGGCGGGGGTGGTGTTGCTCCTCCTTCCGCCGATCATCAGGACAAGTAACCACCGACAAGTGCAAACATAGAGACCTCGGTCCGAGTAGATGGGGTCGGAGGATCGCGCCGCATCGCCAATGCATCGGCGATGCATCGGCGACGTCGGCGACGCATCGGCGTCGTCGGCGTGGAGAAAATCGGGTTCCGCATCGAGCCGCATCGTCGATGCATCGGCGATGCGGCGCGATCCTCCGACCACATCTACTCCGACCCCACCTAGGACGCCTAGAGAACACTGTTTGTGGAAAGAAACCCATATCCTCAGCTCAACAGCGTTCCGTGCGCTCCCATGGCTTGGGTCATGACCCCTCCCAAGGCCCTGGTCGGGTCGTATCGAATCCGAACTCCCAACATGCGGCACAATTGAGTCCCAGGGGGCCGTCCCGGAATCGCCTTTGAGGCCTCGCCTGAGAGCCGTCTTGGAGGCCCGGGGCCAGCCCAAGAGGCAAAAATTATTCCTCGCAAAGAATGCGAAAGGCCCAAAGAGGGGCACCCAAAGAGCTGTACCGATCATGCAACGACCCTGGACATGACAAGGTGCCGCCACCAGCACAAGTACATAGTGAATGACTACTATACGATCAAGATTGTGTCACGGAGCAGGGTCGCGGATAGCGGGCCTCTGCTCAACGTTGCTTGTCATTTTAACACTTCCCTGCAGCCCGCAGGAATGTTGCTTCGACCGACGCCGAGGCTCTGGTCAACCGCGGCGCGTTGAAATTTTGCTCGCACCACAGAAGGGCCAGGAAAACGAACAGCGCGGGAAGGCCGAGCAACAGGTCAGGAAGGAGGAGCAGCGCCCCCTGGGGGAACGCGCAGCGGCACCAAAGAGAAACACGCGCAAGCGAACGGATAACCTGCACGGCATGGCAAGGCATCTGATTGTTTGCACAACGCGATGGGCCAGCGGACGCCGACACGTCTGGAGCTGGTGAAGCGGATGCGTGGCGCGCGCGTACACGAATGGAAGCCCGTGCAGGGAGAGGCGACGAGAGGAAGCAGCCTCAGAGGCAGGAGAAGGAGGAGGAGGAGAAGGAGGAGAAGGGAGGAGGAGCAGGGAGGAGGCGGAGGAGGAGGCGGGCGGGGAGCCCAGGAGCGCAGCCAGCGCGCCGCGAGGAAGGCGCGGTGTCAGCACAGGCGCGCGGCAGGCCCCGCGCGCGCCACGGAGAAGCTCGAGATCGACGCCTCAACGCTCGTGGTGAGGTGGAGGAAATCCCTAGACGGGCCAAGGAGGAAGCTGCGATCCACAGTGGAGGAGGCCTGGAAATTGCCACCAACACCAGCACAGGGGATTGCCTCCACAGGGGGGAAGATGATCCTAGATTTCGGTGTCGGTGGAAATATTTCGGTCACCTTGGAAGCCATACTATTACCACCATCGCCGAGATCGGGATCGTCTTCCCTCGGTGGAGGCACACCGCCGATCTTGGTGCTGGTGTCAACGTCTAGTCCTGCGATCTTGGTGTTGGTGGTTCCACAAGAAACCTGCCCCAAGCAACCCAACCCTGAGACCCCAAGACGCGCATGGATTTTAGGTGTGGGAACGTCCCGCTTGCCACAGCAGAAGCATCGAAACCCAAGAAACCCAGGGCACCCTGGAGGCAAGCAGGGTGCTTCTTGGCATGGGCCCCCACTGTAAGGCTTGGGTTGGAATTTTCCTCGAGAAGCCCTTGTGGATCTCCCCACGTTTCGGTCCGGCTAGGGCTCCCTGCCATCTGCGCAAGGGGCTTCTTCGAAGGGACCACGGTCGGGATCTTAGACAAAGCTGCACCCCACATCCACTGAGCGGTCGCAGCCTTCTCAAGAGACCGCACCAGCCCCCTCCCACTACCCCCTTCTGAACGCCATCAACTCTTCCGTGTCGGTTTTTGCGCCCGTCAAAACTCCGCGCCCAGGGCGCTGACAGGGAGCGAGAGGGAGCGAGGGCGACGACGACCACGACAACGACCGCCACCACCGCATCGACCGCGTCAGTTGCTCAAGACCATCCTCGGGGCCCCATGTCTCGAGCCGCGGCCAGCCGTGGCCACGAGAGGCTCCGTCCGGGAGGCCCAGCAGGAAGCGCGACGACAACGAAAACGGAGACAGCCGTCGACCTCCGCCTGCAGAGGTCTCCGGAGATCTCCGAAGGTCCCCAGGCCTCTGGAGGACCTCGAGCCTCAATCCTCGACGACGACGCTCCCCAGACCTCTCCCGCGGAGCGTCCCGACAAGGACTCCGAAGTGAGTCCAGCCTCGAACCTCGAGCCTCGAATCTCCATCCTCGAGCCTCGACCGACGGCGGCGGCACGGCGGGATCAATCGGCATCGAATGTGGAAAACGGATGAGATTAGGTCGGACGTGTCCTCATTCAGGCGGAGTTTGGACGAAACATAAAAAAACTTGCAAACATACGCAAAACAAATCAAACATGAATAATAGGACATCGTCCCCAGACTGTTTTAAACCAGTTTTCAATATTCCTCGTGTAGAGGGACACGCCCGACCTAAGGATGGGATCGAACGATGCATTCGATGGGGCCGCATCGGCACGGAGTCAACATCGAATCGGATCGGCCGCGCCAGTGTACACGGCAACACTGCGCGAGCATCGGGCCGTCGGAATACTTTCTCCGAATCGACTCGGTCCGGGCCGACATGAGCCGACATCGAAGCGGATCGATCGGATCGAGTTGAGCCCGAATCGGGGGCGCTCTGCCACGAGACAGCGCACACCCGAGCCAGTAAGGCCAGGCAGCGTTCTGCAGGACCCTGCAAGATCCCTCGGGACCCTGTGCGCAAGCCTGGGTCAGTGCACCCCTGGCTCTGAAGGATCCTGCAAGATCTGGCGCTCTGGCTGGCCCCCGCTTGCTAAGACGAAACTAGGACGAAGACAAAATCTCGTAATAATAAATCCAGAATTTCTGAGATCCGGCGGCTCTGGAATATGTCTCAGGCACCGCGGCCTTCTCAGAGCGTTCTGGAACGCAGCGACAGCGTTCCGGAACGCTCTGGAACGGATATATCCTCGTCATGGCCCCGCCCAACATCGCAAAAAAGACGACCAAACCCCGGACCCCATCTTCCTGCGCCATTCTTCGACTCGGAGCGATCCGTGAGGGCCCCGGGGCACGAGATGGAGCGACAACGCCCGGCTCGAACAAAATGGAGTCGCCAGGATCTCAGGGACATCGTTTGCACTGACCCCCATCCGACGATGATGGGCCTGTTTTCCACTACGACTGCCACAAATTAGAGGGGAAGGGACGGAGGCTGAGAGCAGGAGGAGGAAGAGGAGGAGGAGAAGGAAGAGGAGGAGAGGAGGAAGGAGGACCCCCTCCCCCCTCCCTCCCCCCCTCCTCCTGAAGGCAACGCGACCCGACGAGGCTCCCGACCCGCAAGGGGGGGCGTCGGAGCCGGCGACCGCACGCCGCAGAGCTCGGTGAGGCGCGCCGCCTGCCGCCGCGCGCACGGGGGGCGGGCGCGGGTCTCTTCGGGCCCTCGTCGGCCTCGTCGGCCTCGTCGGCCTCGTCGTCGTCGTCGCCGTCGCCGTCGCCGTCGCCGTCGCCGTCCGCCGTCGCCGTCCGCCGTCGCCGTCCGCCGTCGCCGTCCGCCGTCGCCGTCGGTCGTCGGTCGTCGGTCGTCGGTCGTCGCCGATGCCTTCGCCTTCGCCGTCGCTGTCGCCGTCGCCGTCGCCGTCGCCGTCGCCGTCGCCGTCGTCGTCGTCGTCGTCGTCCTCCTGTGCGCTGCACACGGTTGGCTCCAGAGGCTGTCACGACGCAGCCGCCCCCCCAGTGCGCCGATGCCCCTGGTGGGGGCTCGTCAAACTGGAGCATCTGTACGTAAAACCAAACTGGTGAAAATATCCGGCACCCACGACAGGGCCTGGGTAGCCATGTCCCCTCTGACTCTGCACCCTGGAGGGGGGCGGGAGCAGAGAAGAGAGGAGGGCGGCACATACTGGCATCCTCCACCTCCTCCTCTTCCTCCTGCTCCTCCTCCGCCTCCTCCACCTCCTCCTCCTCCTCCTTCTCCCAATTCCTTTCCCTTATAAACAACTCCTCCCAGTCGCACTCCGAGGCTAGTCGAAAGGGCGGGCCAGGCGTTTCGCCTGAGACTTCCTTACCATTTATGACCCTGAAGCTTGACAGTCAGTTGAACACATTTTACGGATTCAGGGCGGGCCGTTTTCAGAATGTGGCTCTCGCCTTAGCGCCGGGCGCAATCGTCTTAAAAACTTGCAGGAGCTTCACGGATTAAGGGCGCGTCGTTTTCAAAATGTATATATATATATATCGCCTTAGCGCCGCGCACCCTTGGTTTAAGACAACTGAAGGTTTTCACAATTTGAGGGCGGGTGGTTTTCAAAATGTGGCTCTCGCCTAAGCGTCGAGCGCATTCGTTTTCAAACTTGCAAGAGTTTCACGGATTGAGGGCGGGTCGTTTTCAGAGTGTGGCTCTCGCCTCAGCGCCGCGCGCATTCGATTTAAACATTTGCAAGCGCTTCACGGGTGGAAGGCGGGTCGTCTTCAAAACTGTGGCTCCCGCCTTCGCGCCGCGCACATTCGTTTGGTACACACTGCAAGAGCTTCACGGATTGAGGGCGGGCCGTTTTCAGAGTGTGGCTCTCGCCTCAGCGCCACGCACAGTCGTCTAATGAATGCAAGAGCTTCACGGATGGAGGGCGGCTCGCTTTCAAAATGCGGCCCTCACTTTAGCACCACGCACACTCGTTTAACACTTGCAGGCGTTTTTCTGATTCTCATGGTTGACGTACCAGAAATAGTGTTTTGGAACGGCTCAGGATTGCCAGGGTGCAACAGTTACGGTGATCCGCGGTGCTGAAGTCCCAGGAGTCGTGTTCTGGCACGGTTCAGGATCGCGAAGACGCAACAATAAAATTAATTCGTGGCGTTGTAGTTCAAACGGACTGTCTCCAAACGGGACACATCCTTCCTTTCCCGCACACAAGGTGCCCAAACACATCTATGTCACAGATGCTTTAACGGGAGCGTCCTTTGGCCTGCTCGAGGACTGCTGCGCAGGCAGCCGCACTTGCGCCACTGGCTGCTCCTCGACGATCGATTCCTCGATCGACCGAACGACTTCCTGGGACTGGCGACGGCGACGCGCAGCGTCGGACGCGGGAAAACGATCCCGGGTCGCCGCTGGAGCTCCCCCGAGGGCGTCTCTCGCCCCGCTCCTGTCGCGCCCCGCGCTGGCTCCTCCTCCTCCTCGTTCTCCTCCTCCTTCTCCTCCGCCTCCTCCTCCTCCTCGTTCTCCTTCTCCTCCTTCTCCTTCTTCTCCTCCTTCTCCTCCTCCTCCTGGGGATCTTCTGACACGGTCTGACCCGGGTCAATCCACACCTGGGTCAGCCAAGCCTTGCAGCATCGTGCAAGATCCTGCAAGAGATCCTGCACCCCCAAGCCCAGGTCAATGACGCAAGGATCCTGCAAGTGATCCTGCAGGAGTCTGCAACCAAGCCCAGGTCAATAATGCGAAAGATCCTGCAAGAAATCCTGCCTGCACCCAAGCCCGGGTCAATGCGACCCGGGCACTGCAGGAGCCTGCGAGATCGGGCGCTCAGGCTGACCCCCGTCTGAATTGACCCCCATCTCTTGAGGCACGGCAGGACCCTTTCCCCGGGACCCGCTTTTCCTCCTGAGTCGTTTTTTGACGGTCCCGGGGCCCGGCGAGGGCCTCCAGAGGCCGAAAACCACGGAAAACCTCCGCCCTGCACCGCTACCGCGCGAGCATGTCTGGGTCCCCCGACCGACCTCGACCTCATACCTCGGTCCTCTGGCTGACCCCCGTTTGTATTGACCCCCGTCCCAAAACTTTCGATAAACCTTCCGCTGCGCGCCAGGGGAGGGGGACCCGGCGCCGAGCCGCGGACCCCGGGGGGACCTCAAAAAATTCGATCGTTCTCCAGCGATCGATCCTCGACGGATCGATCCTCCGCGGTCGATCCTCGGCGATCGATCCTCGACCGACCGACTGATGGCGTCGACGACGACGACGCGATGACGACGTCGACGACGCCGTCGATAAGGCCGACAGCACCTGTGGCCGATCCATCAGGTCGACTGACGGCGACGACGACGTCGACGCGACGACGACGACGATGTCGACGTCGACGACGTCGGCAACACCGTGGACCGAGGGGCGCGAGCAAGCCTCGCTGGTTTTGCCTGGGCACTGCAGCACGGCCAGCTGGAGCGCCTGAGGGCGGCCAGTGAGAGGGAGGGAGAGATAACAGGGGATATGTCGACTCCCATCCCAGGCTTTGGGGGGTTTTCGACTGGACCAGGAATTTGGGGCCCAACCCTGGGATAGGCGATGGGGAGGGGCACCCATCTTCGGTAAGGGTGCGTGCGAACAGCAGTTCCCTGGGGGTGTATCCCAGGATTTCCGTCCTTTCGTGAGCGGTGTTATGCTTCGTCGGCATGTCGGGGGCTGGGGGACAAATCGCCTGCGAAGAAAGAAATAATGAGAGGGAGAGAGAGAGAGAGAGAGCAAACAAAAACAAATGATATAAGTAGTGAGAGAGACGAGAGAGATGTGTTATGCTGTGATATCTCTAGGCCGTGATAGCGAAACGAACCCTCGGGCCACGAATATACTCCGTCACGACGTGCGCCCTTGGCCCGTGGGCCTCCGGGTCAGCGCGGCAGGGATGTGGACCGGTGGTCGTCCACAGGGTAGGGAGGGCAGGGGAAGAGAAATCTGCGTTTTGTCCGAGCACGCAAGAAAGTCAAAGCGTGCATTAAGGACTGGTGGTAAGGACGTAAAACCCTTGGAGGCCGAAGTTGGGATTTGTTGGGGGGCGGGCGGCCAGTGAAAACAGCGAAAAACGGGCCGCAGAAGCAAGGACACAAGGGCACCCAAGATGAAGGCACGCGTCCTTGCTATGCGCGTTGGCTGTGTCACGATGTTTATATGTTGGCTCTGATACTGTTAACTCGCGCGCGCCGTTCGCATCTCAAACCCTAACCCCAGAGGGTTGGATGACGATGCTGCACTATGCAACGCTGCGCCGCTCAGGCCGAAGCAGCGACCCGAGACCACTGTCGCATCGCGATCCCAATTGGTTTCAGTATCGCAGAAGGGGCATGCAACGAGACCAAAGCAGATACTCTGACGTCGAATATTTTTCCCGTGTGGTCAAACCGACCGCTGTCACAGGGCAACCAAATTGCTCGCTGGCGTGGCGCCGCGGTGGGCCCCCACCTGGGACGACGGGCCGCTGCCGCAACGCCCCAAGTCGTCTCTGGTCAGCGGCGGTGGCGCGTCGGCCTATACTTCCCGGATGTCGAACTGACCAAAATTCAGACGCATTCTGCGTCACACCCGCCCCGGCACTATATGCCTCCCAAGGCGCACCTCGCGAAACCAAACAATCATCGCCTGACAATTCCAAACGTTCAGAACGCACGTGAAGCCGGGTTGCATTGCAGCCCCATGCAATAAATCTGAGAAAACATCTGTGATTTCAAAGCGTTGCCAAACATATGTTAGGTCTCCACATGGCGTCGTATGGACGACACGACATGACCGCTACTCTGGGGGGGGGGCAACTCTCCCGCTCCGACAAAACGAGTGGCATCTCCTTGTGCTCCTCCTGAAACTATGGTTTCACACGCATGGTCATAACGCACATCTACGTATGAACTACATATCAAGAGTTGCTGGCGTCGTGAAGTTGGTTCTGGCATATTAGAACCATCCAAATTGATTTCTGGGCCAACACCTCCAAAGCAAACTTGTCAGCTCTCCTTTTCGCAAGAGGCAGCTGTGCTGGGCGCCGCTGACGCCTCTTCCCAAAGGGGCAGGCTATGCGCTCGCATTGCAAGGGCGACCGCCCCCCTCAGGCCCTGGGGCAGCAGGTGCGATATCATTGAATGTTGTTAGCCAACGGACTAATCTGCACCCGAATCAGAAAATCGGAGAACACTTCGAGCCGGGGCGAACTCGACGTCTAGAAGGCGCGACATCGAAAGGGCGCATGGAACAGAGTTCGGGCGGCGTTCCACGACTTTTGAAACGCCGGCCCGCCCGGTGTTCGGAGCAGCGCGGTCGCCTCGACTCGCAGCCCGCCCGCGCGTCGACGCGGGGGCCACTCGAAGGGGGATCAGGCCGCGCGAGAGGGGCCGCAGTGAATGCGGGGGGCAGCGGTGGAACAGCTCCTCTGCCGCCCTCTCTCCCCCTCGCCCTCCTCGCCCCCCGTCGACCGTCGCGCCCCGTCCATATGGCGCCGGTGCGGCCACTTCCCCGTCCTTTGTGCCACCCCCCTCCCCCGCCCGCCGCGGCGGCCCCCGCGCCCTCCGCCGCCGCCCCCACTTTGCCCCCTTTTCTCCCGCGCACTCTTTCGGGCGAACCAGAGTAACCAGAGGTGGAGAGGAGAGCGGGCGGCCCCCACGAAGCGCGCGCCAACCCGAAGGAAATGCTTGCACGCAGAATTCGCGGCGCGTGCGAATCATCAGGTCTCTGCAAAAGGGTGCCGAAGCTTCTCTCCGCCCTTCTCGCGCCCACCCGCCATTGCGTCCTGCCGGCGACGCGCGCGCAACTGCTGGCGCCATTGCTGCCCGCGGCGTCGGTGGCGCCGGTGGTCTCGGTGGCGCTTCTGGTGCTGATGGTGGCGCTGCTGCTGGCGTCGGTCCACGCGGCGCCGCTGTTTGCGCGGGTGGCGCTGGCGACGGCGCGGCTGGTGCAGCTGATGGCGCCGGCGGTAGAGTCGACATTGGCGCTGGCGGCGGCAGCGGAAGCAATGCTGGCTCCTCTGGCCAGCGCTGGCGGCGCCAGCGGCGGGGGGGCCGCGTTGCCGCCGGCGCTTTTCTCGATGCGAACGCAAGAGGCAACTCGCAGAAGGAGAAGGAGGGAACAAAATAGGATGTGGAAACAGGAGCGGAGGAGGGGAAGGAGGCGCCCCGCGAAAACGCCGCCCCCCGCGGCCCCAGGCACACTTCGATAGAATTGCGTCGGCGGCGCGACGGCGCGCGAGCAATTCAAACAGGCTGCGACCGCAATGCACGCGGGCTTCTTGCCGTGGCCCGCGCGCCGGAGGTCAATGTGCTCGCTGTGTCGCGCACCTTCGAAAATGCGGGGCCCGGCGCTGCTCAGGCACGTCGCCGCCGGTGCGCCGTTGGCGCCGCTGCCTTTGGCGCTGAGGCGCCCGCGCGGCGCCTCCGTCGGGCCGGCGCCCGAGGGGGGCGACGGCGAAGGCTGCTTTCTGCTGCTCCCGCTGCTCGCCACGGAAATCCCATCGTCCTCGGGGGTCGCCGGCTCCTGAGGCTCGCCGCGAAGGTCGCCCTCCCTGCCGCGCGACGGAGGTCGCCTCGGCCGTCGACGCGCCCATTGCCGCGAGCGCATCGTGGATGGACTGGACCCCGCGGGCGCGGTCGGCCTGACCCAGCAGGAGGTCGTCAATTCCATCGACAAGGTCCTCAACCGCGAAATCCTCCGGCCCCGCCGCGACCGCGGACATCTCGACCTCCGCGCCCAGGGCGCGCGCGGCGCCCCCAGAGATGTCGTCCGCGCGCTCGGCGTCGCAGTGGCCCATTTGCACATGCGCGGTCGGGTCGCCCCCGCCCGAGGTCAACGCGGCGCTGGCTCGTCGCCGTGCCGAACGAGCTCCAATTATCCGAGCCCCCGTAGATCGCGCTCGGGGCCTGGGTCTCCGTGGACACCCAGAACCACAATGCCTGAATGGCGCGACCGTTGCACCGCGCGTCCGGGGTCTCGAACAGAGGGGGGCGCGATGGGCTCGCTTGCCCGCGGCGTAGAGGTTTCGCCGGGCCGTTCGGCCTGCTGGAGCGGCGCGTGCAATTTCCTCGAGGGGAAACTGGCGGCTGGGGGGGCGAGGGGCGGCCTGGCAGGAGAGGGAAGGGCACGAGCAGTGAAAGGGGGCAGAAGGGGCGGGGAGGGGATCGGCGCGAAGCAGGGGGGGGGGCGGAGGAACGCGAGGAGGATGGGGGCCTGAAAGCCACATGATAAGATGATGGAGGGGATGACCAGGGAATGGGCAGCGCGGGGGCGCGCGGGCCCTTGTCGACCTAGTGCTTGGGAAGGCGCGACAACTGCCCGACGCTGGCGCGGAGCGTCTTCCCCGCGTTCTCAGCAAGAGCGCCCCCGAAATCGTCCACGACGCCTCCAAGAAGGCCCCAATGACGGCCCAGAAGGTTCCCAAGACAGCCCCAATAAAGCCCAAGAGGCCTCCAAAACAGCCGAAATGGCCTCCAAGACGGCCAAGATGGCCCCAAGGTGCTTCCAAGACGGCCCAAGATACACCCAACCCAAGACGGCTTAAGATGGCCTCGAGATGGCGCAAGACGGCCCAAGAGGCCCCCAAGAGGCATCCAAAACGGCTCCAAGGGCGTCCAGGAGGTCTTCCAGGAGGGCCCGAAGAGGCCAAACTCATTGATGTTCCTATGGTTTTGGGAGATTGTGGCATTTGCTTCTTCGCGGCATTCCGACGGCTCAAGACGGCCCACGACGCCCCAAAGATCGCGCAAGAGGCTTCCAAGATGGCCCCACGACGGTCAAAAAAGGCCCCAACAAGGCCCCAAAACAGCCCAAGAGGCCTCCACGACCCCAAGACGGCCTCCATGACCCCCTGATATGCTTCAAGAGGGCCCCCAAATTACCCAAACAGGACCCCAAAACGGTCTCCGACGGCGCCAGACAAGCCAGGGGCGACCTAAGACGGAAAGAGCACCCCAAAACCCCCCGACAAGCCCCCCAAAACCCTCCAAGAAACCCACAGGAACCCCCCAGGAAGCAAGAGGCCTCCCCCCTCCTCCCCCTCCCCCCCCCCCCCCCCCCCCCCCCCCCCTCCCCCGTCGCCCCCGCGCGGCCCCCAAGGATGGCCCGAAGGGGCCTTCCAAGGCCACCCCTCTGCTCCGCGGGATCTCTCGGTTCATCGTGGTTGCGCGCTTTGTTTTCCTAGATGTGTCCCTTCGTCCCTTTTTTCCGTCAGCTCTCGTGGGCAGGGTTTCTGAATGGGCTGGTGGGGGCGCTGTTTGATCGCGACCGCGGCGAAGAAACGTCGGGCGGCGCCCAAGGAATTGCACACTAGCAATGGCCTAAAAGTATGACAAAAGGAACAGGAAGGGCGAAAATCACAAAACAAGAACGACCAGGAGAGAGACAAACAGGAGGCGAGCCTCACAGCTAGAGGAGCGCAAGCAAGAATAACTTCTGGGCGACGTGCAACACTAGGTGGCAACTCAAAAAGCCAACCGCGCCCCAGATTGAGAAGCCCGCCGGCAAGACGAACAGCGCGCCGTGGACCAAGCCGGGGAGCAGCGTAGGACGGCGACCCCCGACACGGAGGAACAACTGGACATGCGCTCAACGGAAAATCCGGATCGCCAGAAACCGAGTGGTGCCGCGGGGAAGCGGTGGAGGCGAGTCCCGACCGAGCTGCGAAGCGAGAGGGAGAGGCCAGAGGGCTGAACGCCAGGGAACGGCGGGGGCCGCGGCCGGCAGACGCCCAGGAGGCGCGAGAAGCGCGGCCCAAGGAGAGGGCCAGAAGGCCAGAAGGGGCAGGCGGCAGGCGAAATGCGAGGCGCAGACCACCAGACGGCCAAAGAGATCCCCGATGGGGGGGGGGCAGCTGGCAGACCGCCAGGGCGGCCAGGAGAGCCCCCAACGGAGGAGGAGGCCCGCGGACCGGCGCCCGGGGCCGGGGGGCGGGGCCCGGCGGCCTCGCGCGCATTGTCTGGGGCGGCGGCAGAAACAGGAAAGCGAAAAGTGCCGCGGGCCAGATAGGAGACCGCGAGGCGCGGAGTAACTGGCAACGAGGAGCGTTGGAGACCCACCGTGAGGAGTACCCCCATGGGGGGTAAGCTCGGATCCAAGTGCGACGGGCCGATGGGGGTTTCTTCGCGGCCTCGCGCGCTGAGGCAGCGCAGGTCTCGCGATGGAGTGCGCGGCGCGACGGCGAAGCAAGCGGCCCGCGCAGCGCCGGCCGCGGCCGCGGCGCCGCGGCGCCAGCGGCGCAGGCGGCGCCCGCCGCGATGAGGGCGCTGGCGGCGCGCGCGGCAGGCCAGGTGGCCAGCGGCGCCATGCCGCGCGCGGCGGTGGAGCAACCGCTGCGGCGGCATTCGCCGCGGCGCGGTGAGCGCCGGCGGCGCAGGCGGCGGCCGCGGCATCGAGGACGCCGGCGGCAGCGGGGCCCGCGGCGGGGGCGGCAGCAGCCCCGCGCCGACGCCGCCAGCGAGCCGCGGGCCCCTCGCCGCGAGCAGGGGCACCCGCCATAGCGCCGGGAAAGGAGGAGCCATGACGGGGCGGAACAGCGCCCTGGGCCGAGAGGGCATCCCCAGCGGCCTCGCGCGCGGAGCCAGGGGGGGCCGGGGGGGCGAGAAGGCGACTAGCGGTCGCAAGGCTGGTAGCACCCAAAGCCACACCGATAGCGAAGCGCGGCGGCTGGGCAGGCGTCGCGCGCAACGGCGCGGCGGCGACGCCCCCCCCGCGCCTCGGCGGTCTCGCGGCGGGGCGCGGCGGAGGAGGGCCGGGGGGCCCTGGAGCAGCGCCTTTGGCGGGCGCGGGGGGGGGGGGGGGGGGGGGGGGGCGACCCGGCGCCGGGGGACGCGGGGGCGCAGGCAGCCAGGAGCAAGGGCGAGCTGGGGCGCCACGGGAGGGCAGGCGACCCCAGCCGGGCGCTCGCCGGGCGGCGTTGGGCGCGAAGCCAGGGCTGCCGCCAGGGGGGCCGCCCGCGGAGCGGGGGGAGACGCGCGAGTGGAAGGCGACTGACGGTCGCAGTATTTGGCAAAGAGAGGAGAGCCCAGGGAATGAGGCGCCAATCGCGACTAACGGTCGCAAGCTGTGTGACCTGACGGCGGGCAGCCAGAGGTCAGCGCTTCGGGCTGGGGGGGGGGGGGCCCTGCGGCCTCTCGCGCTGACCGACGACCCGCGGGAGGGCCGAAGGCCGACGAATGGCAAGGGAGGAACCCAAGCGCGCTGAAAATGCCATGCGACTGGGCACGCGCCATGGGGACATGAAGCGGCGGCGGCGACCCGAAGGCGAGGGGGGGCCGCCGATGGCCCCAGGGCGGCCGCCTGAGGCGGGGGCGCGGGGGGCGTCGCAACGCCGGGGGGCGGAGGGCCACAAATGGCCTCGGAACAAAAGAATCCTGGGAACCCGGGGCGCGCCGCCAGCCCGGGCCCGTCTGGGCGCGCCCTGGGCGGCATTGGGCGCGAAGCCAGAGTGGCCCCCCCGGGGGGCCGCCCGCGGGGCGGGCTTAGAGACGGGCGGGCGAAGTGGAAAAAAAACCCAAAGCCGGGCCCGTCGGCGAGTGGCGCGGCAGGGGGCCCGCGCTCGCGGGAAAAGGAAAGCAGCGGCGGTTGGGTGCGAAGGCATGAAAAGGAGGTTGGGGCGACACGCGGTCGCGTGTCCAGGGGGGGGCGAGGAGCCCGCTGGTGCGAACGGGGCGCTGTGGGGAGGGCAGTGAATGGCGAGGAATTCTATTGTCGCGCCCAGGATTGGCGCGCGCTCGCGGCACGACGTGTGGCTCCCTGGTTTGCCTGCCAAGAGGTGCCGTCAGCCCTGTAATCCTGGCCCTTGCCCTTGATCGGGGAACCTTTTCCTTCCCCACGGTTTGCAAGCCTGTCGCGGACGGTTGACCAAATGACCCGAAGCCGAAGGGCCCTGTCCATAGTCATTGGGTTGTAGTCGCATTGACGCCAGGCCTCGCAGGACCCAGGGTCCTGCTTGGAGGGGTCCGCGCAAACGTAGCCAGGACTGGCCGGGCGCGCGTGCGTCCACTGGTGCCAGATGCCACTAAAGTAGCCCCCGAGCTATTCCTGCAGGCGTTTCGCTGCGGCGGCGTGGCCCTCGCCACCGACGGGGGAGAGTTGGACCTCCTCCAGCGGGGCCCTATACATGCACCGCCCAGCGCGGGGGTCGCGGGGTTGGGCCAGGGAGCCGGGGCCGGGGTTGGGCGAGGTTGGGCAAAGGAGCCGACCGGGCGCACGCGCCCGCTGGGTGCGAACACGGCCCCACGACTCACAGCGGTGAGCGGAGCCCCAGCTCGGCCAATCTGTCCACCCACTCCAATTGCGGCTGTTGGACTCGCGGTTAGAATCGTAGTGCCCCCATGAGCGCTAGCTGTCCCACTGGCCGCCTCGGTTGCCCTCGTCGCGTGTATCCCTATCGGGCTGCCCCTGGGGGGGCGCGTCCGTGGGTGGGCATGTTTCCACGCCCCCGTCGCCTGCCGTGCGCGGGGGCCCCTTCCCTGTGATCCCTTCCCCAGGAGGGGTAGGGGGGTCCCGGGGGGGGGAGGGGGGGGTGTCCGGGGGGGGTGGGGGAGCAGATTAGTTTTTCCTCGGGCGGCCTAGAAACCGCGCGAACACTCCAAATGAGGTCCGAATGCCCAAGATGGCCCCCGAGACGGCCCAAGAGGGCCCCGAGTCGCCCCACGAGGCCCCCACGAGGCTTCCAAGCGGCCCCTAAGAGCTTCTCAAGGCCCACAAACTACCCCCAAGAGGCCCCCAAGAGCGCTCGTCGTCGTCGTCGTCGTCGTCGTCGTCGTCGCCATTCAGGGTCGGCGGCACCAGCCGTAAGGCCTTCGCAATACACACACGCACAACTAACAGGATTCCCCATATTTTTCAAAATTTTGCAGGGGGTTCGTCGTCCCCCGACTTCCCATATGTTCCGAGATTTTCCTGGGAGTCGACGATTAATTGTGTATTTTTGTTGGTTCCTTGCTGATTGATCTTGTCCCTCCCGAGGAATAGCGAACCCCTGCTTCAGGAGCCCTGGCCGCCAGATGTCGGCGGCGAGCGAGGGGCGGAGTGAGAAGGAGAAGGCGCACGCAGAAGGCAGCGGGGTTCCTCAGAAGGCCCGCTCCGAAGGCCCAGTCAAAGACCCCCCCGCCTTCTGCGAAGTTCTCTGTGTTTTCGGGGAAAAGGCTCAGGAAACTTCTCAGAATGACGACAAAGACAAAAACTGCATGAACATGAGCTTTTGGCGCTCCGCCCAGATTTCTTAGATCTGCGGTGCCCCCCCCCCCTGCCTGGCGCGCGGAGCGCGCCAGGGGCGGCGCCGCAGGCGCCACTTGGGGGGGGGGGGGCCTGGGCGCCGACCCAAGAAAAACCCGCGCGGAGCGCCAGAAGCCTATGTTTATGGCGCTTGTCCTCCCTCGGCTTCCGACTTCCTCCCCTCGCCCGCCGCCGAAGAGTCGGGGATGGACAGAACCCCCCGTAGCAAAACATGGCACAGCGAAAGCGACCTCGGGTCCAAGCCTGGCGGGCGCAGGCCTGGGAAACGACGGCCGCGGCGCCCTCTCGAGAACCGACATCGGACAATTCACGAATCGACGTGTCAGGGTGGGGGTTCTGTCCATCCCTAGTCTCCGCCCCCCCCCCCCGACGCTCGGGAGCACACCTCCGGCTCGATCGCCCGCCGGGCCCGCTCCGCGGCGCAGGCCAAGCCCAGGCGCTCGGCGGCCCGGAGGGCCTACGCGCACGCGCGGCGCGGGAGGGAGGCAGCCCCTGCGAGCAGCAAGACGAAGAGCCAGGACAAGGATAAAATCGGATGAGGATAAATTCGGCGTCGCTTGATTGGAGGCCTCCCAGTTTGGGTCGGAGTAGATGAGGTCGGAGAATCGCGCCGCATCGGCGATGCACCGGCGATGCACCGGCGATGCACCGGCGACGTCGGCGATGCATCAGCGACGTCGGCGTTGGGAAACGCGGGCCCCACATCGAGCCGCATCGCCGATGCATCGGCGATGCGGCGCGATCCTCCGACCCCACATACCTCGACCCCGTCGAGGAGGCCTAGATTGATGGGGGGGCGAATGTACATTGGGTGGGGAGACAGGTGCACTTCTCGGCCTCGAAAGGCCCCCATCCGAGGCCCTCAAGGGCCCCTGCATGGGCCCTCAAGGGCCCCTTTTCTGCAGCCCTCGCCGCCCCCCCATTGATCGCCCCCCATTTTACGCGAGACCCAACAAATCGATCATCTCTGGAGCTCCCTGCGGCCACGTGGGCCTCCCTGGAGGAGCCACCTCGGGGCCAGGACCTAAGACGATGCCAGGACGAGGAAAACATTGGGTGAGGGTAAAATCGAAAATATCTGAAGGCCGCCGGCTCTGGAGCATGTCTCGGTGTCGCGGCCTTCTCAGAGCGTTCTGGAACGCTCTGAGAGAGCTCCGGAACGCTTTGGAGCGGAATCATCCTCGTCTCGGCCCAGTCCGAGTAAAGAAAGGCCAGGGGGCCCGGCAAGTGGGGCAAGTTGGCGGCGCGCACAAAGAGGTGGAGGGAGGGGGGAGGGCTTCTTAGAAGAAGGAGGCTGCTTCTTCGAAGGCGCCGGCCTTACATCTATAGATGAGGCCCGCGCCTTCTAAGAAGCAGGGGTGCTTCAAAGAAGCCCCCCCTTCCCCGAACCTCCTCTGCGAGTGGCTGAGCAAGTGCAGAGGAGGGGGGAGCAGAGAGGGTCAGGGCCCTATGAAAAGGCAATGACAGCTGGGGAGGTCCGGAGCCCGGGTAACAGGGCGCCAGCGAGGCCTTCTAACAACTCTCGAAGGAGCTCCGGAAGCTCTTGGAAAAGGAGCTTCCGGAAGAGCTCGACAGCATACGTATTGGGAAACAGTTAGAAAAAGCCTGCCCCGAACACGCTGCCAGCTCGCAGGAGGTGCTGCGGGGATTCGTCACGGAAGCCGGGACAAATTCCGGGGCTGCCCTGCGGCGCCGGCTTCTAATCTCGAAACCCTACTGGCCCTCTACGAGCTACTTGGGAATCAGGGATGCGCCCTCAAAAGCTGAGGGGCTCCTTGAGATTGGTGTCGGGAGAACGCGATGCTGATCACAAGGATCGGGCTATGTTCCAGGCTGGGGACTGGGAAAGAGGAATCGGGGGCGGCCAAGAGGGGGGGGAAGGCAAATCATGGCCGCCAGCATGTGCGCGGCCGAAAGGGGGACCAGGGACGTAACGAAAGAAGAAGAGGCGCCATTAATCTAAGGAAACATCATGGCTCACACCATGATATCCCCCCCACCCCTGGTCATCCGCCCCCACTTGCCGCCCCAGAAAGAAAAGGTCAGCACGAGGGAAGCAACTCCCGAGGGATACGGGTCCCGGGCCCTGGCCTGGAGCCTTCCGCCAGGACGAATTCTCGAGAACAAGAACGACCAAGACCGCTTCCTTCAAGAGACGTTGCCTTCATGGGAGGAAAAAAACAAAAAGGAAGGGGAGGAAGACCGCACACTGGAACCTGGAAGCGGAACTCCTTCTGTTTCTCCTGATCCTGCCTCCCCCTTCCTCCCCCTCTTCTCTTCTTCTTCTTCCTCCTCCTCCTCCTCCTCCTCCTCCATCTGTTCTCCTTACAGAAAACTCCTCCCTGTCGCACCCCGAGGCCGGTCGGAAGGGCGGGCTGGGCGTTTCGCATCAGAGTTCCTCACATTTTATGATCCTGAAGGTTAAGCATTGGCAACAACGTCACATATGGAGAGCGGGTCACTTCCGAAATGTGGCTCTCTCCTTAGCGCCGCGCGCATTCGTATTACACATTTGCAAGAGCTTCACGGATTGAGGGCGGGCCGTTTTCAACATGTGGATTTCGCACTAGAGCCGCGCATACTAGTATCAAACATTGCAAAAGCGTCACGGATTGAGGGCGGGTGGTTTTCAAAATGTAGCTCTCGCCTCAGCGTCGCACAAACTCGCTGTAAGCACTGCAAGAAGTTTCACGGATTGAAGACAGGTCGGTTTTCAAATGTGGCTCTTGCATTCGCTCCGAACGCATTCGTTTTTCTTGTTTTTATTGCACGGGTCCCACGGGTTGAGGGCGGGCCGTTTTCAAAATGTGGCTCTCGCCGTAGCTCCGCGCGGATCCGCTTTACAAATTTTCAAAGGCTTCACGGATTGAGGGCGGTTCCTGTGCAAAATGTGAATCTCGCCTAAGCGCCGCACACATTCGTTTGAAAAGCTTACGGCAATTTCACTGGTTCTCATGGCCATCGTACCAGAACTTGTGTTCTGGAGCGAATCAGGATTCAGGATGCATTAATTACGTTGGTTCGCGGTGTTGAAGGCCGAGGAGTGGTTTTCTGGCACGACTCAGGATCGCCAATATGTAACAGTCAGGTTAAATTGTGGCGTTGAAGTCCTGAGAATGGTGTTTTGGCACGCTTCAGGATTTTCACATGGTTGTCCCCCAATGGGGCAGTTTCCTGAGTGAACATGAATCATTGTAGGGGCCCATGAAGAGGGAGCTTGGAGGGAGGGTGCTCTCCAACACAGTTGATGAGTCTTGGGTTTGCACTGCTCCTCCTCCTGCTCCTCCTCCTCCTCCTCCTCCTCTTCTTTCTTCTTGTCTCCCCCCTGCCTGCAAGTGAGCAGGGTGGGCTATCAATCACGCGCGCGTCGCCTCTCGACTCGTGCGTGCTACTCGTCAGCTTGTCGTGCAGACTCCAACGGCCACACGCTCTGATGGGGTCGTGGTCGTGCGGCCGGATTGACATCAATCCCTGTCTGGCTCTTCGGGCCCCCGCCAGAGGCTCACAGGCGGCACGGAAGATGCAGAAACTCACGAAGAGGAGGAGGAGGAGGAGGAGGAGGAGGAGGAGGAGGAGGAGGAGGAGGAGGAGGAGGAGGAGACTTGCCGGGCCCTGGGACCGTCGAAACACACGGCTCGGGGTGGCCGGCCTGGCCCTATAGGAGGAGGTCCGGGCCTCTGGCGGCGCCACGCCGTGGCAAGGATGACGATCGGTCGGGCGTGAAGGGCCCAGGAACACTCAAATGAACAGACACGCGTCCCAGGATTCCCCACTCGCTGCGCCCCCACTCATCCTCCTCCTCCTCCTGCTCCTCCTCATCCTTCTCCCCCCTCCTCCTCCCTCATCCGCCTCCTCCACCCTTCCTCTTCCCCTTCTCCTCCTCCTCCTCCTCCTCCGCCTCCTACCCCTCCCCGCTCGTTTTCGTCTTCGTCATCTTCAGGGTCGGCGGCACCGGCCGTAAGGCCTTCGCAATAAATAGGCACACGTCCCAGGATTCCCCACATGATCCATGTTTTCTGGATGTGCGTCGTCCCCCCCACTGTCCCACAGTTTTCCCATACTTTACAAGGGATCGAGGGTTACTTTGAGGTCGGGCATGTCTCCCTGCATGTGGATTGTTGACGAAAAATAAAAATACCCTCAAAATGCTAAACAAGATATTCAGAACTAGTCAAAGCATCGTCCCCATACTATCTGACTATTTTTGAATATTCCCCCTGAAGAGGGACACACCCGACTTGAAATTATCTGTGTGTGCCCATTTTTCCCTCCTGAAGGTGTCCGGGCTTTGCGAGGGGGGTGGGGCCCGCCCGAGGCCCGTGACGAAGGACGCCAAAGACCGGTTCTCCTGCCCCAGGTTATGTTGTTCCCATCGTACTTCAGGACCACATCCCAGACATAACTTCGAGCACCCAGAAAAGTGTCGAAACAGTGTGGGGCGAGTGTCGCATCCCAGGGCCCGACACGTGAAAACCCTGAAGTTTCGGTACTTTCTTTGTGCTCGAAGTTCTTTCTGGTGGTCAAGGCTAAGGTAGGTTGGACCATCAGAAGCCCCAGGATCAGTCAGAGCACTGCGGAAGGAAAACGATGACCATTCGACCAGCACTGAACACGAGACCCCCGAGATCCGACGCTCCAACAATGAACTGGAGCGGCGGAAAATTGGCAATGGTCGGCCTCCGGGACCGTGGAAAAAACAGCTCAGGACGAAAAACCGGCCCCCGGGAAGGTGTCCCGACCTCCGTGGCCCACGCATCGAAAAAATTGGAGCAGTCGGACGTCTGGGACCATCGGTGGAGATCTTGGTAATCGTCCATATGGGTCATCGTCAATTCGTGGATCGTCCTCCCGAGCCGCGACGACCGACATGGAACGCACCCGCTGGGGTCCTCGGCGGAGCTCTTCATGGGGCCACGCAACATGTGACGTGTGCGCCTAAACTTGGCGGCACCGCCATTCGACCGCAGCCTCCATGGGGCCGCGAAGCGTGTGCGGGGCGCGCCGAAAGGGTGTGGCGCCGCCATGCGACTGCAGCTACAGGGGTACTCGGTGGAGCTCCCTATGGGACCACGAAAAATCTGAGGGGTGTGCTTCGGTGAGGCTCCCCTATGGGGCCGAGGAGGGAGGAGGGAGGAGGGAGGAGCGAGGAGGGACGAAAACCGTGCGAGGGATGGGCGCCGAAATGAGTCGGCACCGCCATGCGGACTGGCAGCGGTGCGCGTCGGAAGGGCCTGGCAGCAGGGCTGAAACCAGCTGAATGCAGCACCGTCCTCACGCAACCTCCAAGTCTGTGGACAAAAACACACAGTGCGGAACAGAAACACACTGTGGAAACAAAACGCACTCTGTGTTTTCCACAGACTGTGCTTTAAAGAACGCATGCTGCGCTTTTGTTCACAGACTGTGTATTTGTCCCACGCAAAAATGTTTTTTCCACACACTCCTCCCCCCTTTCGTCCAGCCCACTACTCGCCACGTGGTCGGGGGGGAGCAAAAAAGGGCTTCCAGCTCTTCGTGCCGCTGTGGAGCTCCCTGGGGCCACGTGAGCCTCCCTGGAGGAGCCACCTCGGGGCCAGGACCTAAGACGAGGCCAGGACGAGGATAAAATCGGGTGAGGATAAAATCGAGAATCTCTGAGGGCCGCCGGCTCTGGAGCATGACTCGGGCGCCGCGGCCTTCTCAGAGCGTTCTGCAACGCTCTGAGAGCGTTCTGGGACGTTCTGGAACGGAGTAATCCTCGTCACAGCCCCGTCTAAATGACCATCCCCTGCAACTTTGGACCTCCCTGGGGCCACGTGGGCCTCCCTGGAGGAGCCACCTCGGCCGGGGCGGACGACAAGGGCTGATAGACCAGGAGCGGGCGTTGCACATGTTCGCCCGAGAGCCTCGTCGAAGACATGAGCGATCGGAAGTTCTGGATGTGTATTGGTCACACCTGGGATGTGATCGCACTCCGATGGGGCCGTCCGCTACTCCGCCGTCTTCAAGACCGCAGCCAACTCCCGACGAGGAGGCCCCGACGCGCCAACCGCGTGCCGAGAAGAGCAGAGGCCACCGCAGCAGCGGTCAGAAGCTGTCCTGCGGGCGTAGCCGAAGTTTGGGCCACCGACTCTTTGTCGGAAGCCCCAGGCTGTGAAAGAGCGGCACTCCATCAATGAAAAAAACACGACTCGCACAAGCGCTGAAATCGCGAACCCCGCTGGATGGAGGAGCGAGGAGGACGAGGAGCCCTGGGCGACTCGCCCCTCTCTGGGGAAGCCAAAAGGTACCAATACCGCTACTCCCCGGATCTCTCCTGGGGTGCGTTCTGACCAGGATTTCGAGGCGAATCCAGCGGTGGCGACGAGGGCCGCCCAGGAGGCTCAAATAGGGGAAAACGAAGGAAAGGCAGCAGCAGGAGAACCTTTTCCTCCTCCGATACTCGCCCCTCCCGTCGCCTCCGAACCTCGGGGCCAGGACCACCCCCGATGATACTCCCGGGCGCGGGTGCCGCGGCGCCCCGCCTGGCGCCGCAGCACCAGCTCGCCGCAGCGCCGGCCCCAGTCGTGGAGCTCGGGGGGCTCCAGCGCCAGCCTCCCGGCGCACGGGCGACACAGAGGTGGGGGGTGGGCCGAGGAGGAGGAGGAGGAGGAGGAGGAGGAGGAGGAGGAGGAGGAGGAGGAGAAGGAGGAGGAGGAGGAGGAGGAGGGACGAGGAGGAGGAGGAGGGAAAAGACGAGTAACGCAGCAACATCAGCAGCAGCAGCAGCAGCTCCGTAGCCTCGATGGCTTAGCAGGCGCAGCGCTCACAGGATCCAAGGCTCCTCTTTCTGGTTACGGTATCGGACGGAGGAGGCGCGTCAGTAGTTCTGGCGCTGTGCTGCGAAAAAAACATCGTCGATCGAGATTGAAGCCTTCACATTGCAGCGAACGTGAGGAGAGTGACGGGAGGAAGACAGGAGGGGATGAGGATGCGGAGTGACAGTGAGGAAGGGGGGCAGGATGGAAGAAGATGGGGAGGAGCGTGGCGGAATGGGTAGTATAGGATAGAGGACCGATCGCGAAGCGAAGCCACGTTACCCTTACCCTCCCTACGGCTGAGTTTTCGACCCGACTTGAGAGAAGTCTACTTGTATTTGGGCCATTTGCCGTTGGATGGTCCAGATATAGGTGACACGCTTGAGGATGGGGGATTAGCAAACCTTAGACATGCCCCTGATATACTCACTTCCATGACACCCACACGCACTGCATACCCACGACTTCAGAATGATGGTCGGGCAACGTGTGGCCGTGGGGTGTCACTCCACCTCCGATGTGAACCCTTTGAACCTCCAGCAATCTGGCAAACCTGGCATCCTGAAGGGCTACGCCCACGCACTCGCTGCAGTCAACCCCTACGTATAATAAGGCTGCGCTTTAAGGATGCACGGGCCTTGGAAGGCACTGTTGACGTTTTTTCGAGTGGGGCTGGCCAGCGAAAGCTGCCAGGGATGGGCCGAAGGGGAAAGATGCAAGGGTGACCTTGGAAAATCGCTCATCCTTTGATATGCGGGTTGACTGTACGTCCACGCGCTCGCTACTCCGCCATGGCATGAGCCGTGCCTGGGACGTAGTGGCACGACTTGGCGGCGCGAACAAATGGGTATGGGGAAGGGGGGAAGGCTTCCTACAAGGAGGCTGCTTCTCAGAAGGCGCCAGCCCTACCTTTCCACAGAAGGCCCGCACCTTCTAAGAAGCAGAGGGGTGCTCCTGAGAAGCCTCCCCCCCTCCCCCTGGCCCCCTGCGCGTGGCCGAACGACACCGCAGGACACTTCCTACGAGCGCATCGGGCACAGAGCGTCGGCGTTCCTTCGGGGCCGCCAGCACGTGGCTTCCCGCCTGCACCGCTTCGAGGTTGGCCTGGAGCAGCCGGCGACGCACCGGCCGTGCCGTGTGCTCGGCCGACATGGCACGAGCCCGCGAGACCTCGTCGACACGAGTTTCTAACGCCACTGGCCCAGCCAGCTTGTCGACGACTGCCTGGCCGAGAGCCAGCAATTGCGGACACCTTGAGCGAACCAGATCATTCGCGTCCTGGTGGAACGCCGATTGCAGCACGGTGCCGTCCTCGTCCTTCTCGTCGTCGTCGTCGTCGCCGTCGCCGCCCTCGTCGTCGTCGTCGTCGTCGCCGCCGCCGCCGCCAGCATCGTCGTCGTCGTCGTCGACGACGTCGCGGCATCGTCGTCGTCGTCATCGTCGTCGTCGTCGTCGACGTCGCCGCGGCCGGCGGCACCGCCGCCGCTGCCGCCGCAGCCGAAATCTTTGCACGCACGGGAGTGTCCGTTGCCCCCCTTCGGGGAAGCAACACGCTCTGGGTGCCAGCCTGTCATCGCTGCACTGTTGTCAGTGGCACAGGTGGTTGGCCCGAGGCACGGACCAGACAGGCCCAGGGAGTGGGCATCGGAGGGTTGTGCTTGACTACACATGGGCGAAACTTGGCCACGGAAGCAACCTCTGCGCCGACCCTTCAAACATGGGCATGATTGGACTCAGGGCCCCCACGCGCGTCTCTGAAGGGAAGCACTGGCTCCGCACGGGCCCCCTGCCCCGGAGAGCCCAGCCCCAGCGGGCCGTCGAACCCACTGTTGGGCCACCCGCGTGGACGAAGGGGGAGAGGGGACCTCGGTCCAGCTCGCTGGCAAACTGCCGCGGAGTCAAAAGCAGGCTTCTGACTCGCCTGGGCCGCTCGGCAATCCGACGCCTCGGAAAGTACCCGTGCTACGCTGATTCTGACGCATCCTTGCACGGAGGCGCCCATAACAGAGGAGTCCGGAGCAAATGCAGTGCAATCGCTTGTGGCTTAAGCTGTTGCAGTGCAATCGCTTGTCGCTTAAATGGTTGCACTGTAAGCGTTTGCCGCTTGAATGGGTTCAATGCAGCCGCTTGTCGCTTTAACGGCTGCAACGCAATGGTTTGAGCAATGCGTATGCCCAATGAGATTTGGGACCGGAGTCATCATCTTGCAACCGACTATGGTCTTTGGTGGGTAACCATGTTGCGAAACATTCGACACACGGCAAAAAAACGACTGCAATGCAACGGTCTCTGGCCGTGGCTTGGCAAAACCACTGCATTGCAATCGTTTGCGGTTCGGTTCCACGTTGCAAGACATTGCATTTCAAATCAAATCAAACACACGACTGCTGCACGCGCGTATATGCATACTTAATCGACTTCGCACCTTATGTCACCAGTACCCTAAATCATCGCCCGGTCGGGCCTCTAGGTCCTTCTACTAGAGAACCTCTGCGCTCTTGGGAACCTGGGGCAGGTGGGATAGTGTGTCCCTCCAGCCTCTTCAAGAATGTGCTGTCGTGGCCAGGTGTCCCCAGCAGCTATACATAGCATCGTTTCGGCGAGCTGGACTCTCGGGGCCGACTCCAGGATGCAAGTGCGCTGGCCGTTGGACCGATTGTCGGCCCCTCCCCCCAACCCGAAGGAATTGGATAGAGGAGACGCCGAAGAGGCCGAAATCAAGTCCCAAGAGGCCCCGAAGAGGCCCCTGAGAGGCCCTCCATGAGACCCCCACAGGCATCCATGAGGCCTCAAAGCGCGGTGGCCGGATGGGCCGAGGTCTACTAGATCTGCCGACCCTGTCGATTCATCGCAGGGGTGCCTGGCGTGCTAGATCCTTTCGGTTTTGGTTTTGGTTTTGGTTCTTCTTCCACAAGAAATCCCCCTGGGGCTTCGGCCCGTCCCGCCGGCCACCCGGAAGACCCGGTTACAAACTGTGTTTCTGCCCCAGACGGCCCCAAGATGCCCCAAGATGGCTTCCAAGACGGCTAAGATGGTCCCAATATGCCTCCAAGACGGCCCAAGATGCACCCAAGACGGCCTAAGATAACCTCAAGATGGCCTGAGACGGCCCAAGAAACCCACAAGAGGCCTCCCAGACGCTCCAAGAGGTCCTCCAGGAGGGCCCGAAGAGGCCAAAATCATTGTTTTTCTCAAGGTTTTGGAAGGATTGTGACATTTGCTTCTTTTCGGCCTTCCGATGGCTCAAGACGGCCCGGCCCCCACGATCGCCCACGAGGCCTCCAAGATGGCCCTCATGACGGCCCAAGAGGCCCCCAAGACGGCCCCAAGACGGGCCAAGAGGCCTCCAAGACGCCCAAGATGGCCTCTGAGACGGCCCCGAAGCGCCCCAAGAGGGCCCCGGCGTCAGACGTGCCAGGAACCCACCAAGATGGCCGAAGTTGGCTCGAAGCTGGCCTAAGACGGCCCAAGAGGCCTCCAAGAGGGTCTCCAGGATGGCCAGAAAAGGCCAACAACACTTATTTTCCTTAGATGTTTGAAGGATGTTGACATTTGCTTCTTTTCGGCCTTCCGACGGCCAGAGACGGCCCAAGAGCCCCCAAAGCTCGCCCCAAGATCGCCCAAGAGGCGTCGAAGAAGGCCCCAGAACGGCCCAAGAGGCCCCCAAGACAGCCAAAGAGGCCCCCAAGACGGCCCAGGAAGCCTTTCAGACGCTCAAGATGGCCTCCAAGACGGCCCTGGAGCAGTCCAAGAGGGCCCCAAGTCGGCCCAGAGAGACCCCCCAAAACGGCTTCCGACGGCGTCAGACGGGCCAGGAGCCCACCAAGACGGCCGAAGATGGCCTTCAGATGGCCCAAGTCGGCCCAAGAGGCCTCCCAGAGGGCCTCCAGGATGGCCCGACAAGGCCAAAATCATTGATTTTCCATGCGTTGTTGAAGGATTGTGACATTTGCTTCTTTTCGGCCTTCCGACGGCCCGAGACGGCCCAAGTGCCCCCAAGGATCGCCCAAGACTGCCCCAAGAGGCCCCCAAGACGGCCCAAGAGGCCTCAAAAACGCTCAAGATGGCCTCCAAGACGGCCCAAGAGCCCTCCAAGACGTCCTCCCAGAAGGCCCGAAAGGGTCAAAATGGCCTCCAGACGGCCAAGACGACGTTCAAGATGCCCACGTGTTCCCCGAAGGCTTTCCAAACCGATTCGGGGAACACATGGTCCGATAGCTTGGCAGGTCTGGCCTCAACGTTCGGCCACATAGGCGCTTCCGAAAAAGCAGGGGGCGGTGGTGATTCGCCGTAGGCATCTTCAATCCGCTGCCCCCCGTTGATTCATCACAGGGGTGCCTGGCGTGCTGAACTCTATCGCTCCTGGGGCTCCGCCCCGTCGGCCGGCCACCGGAAGGCGCCCAATTCTCATAAACAAATTCCCAAGGTGGCCAAGATGGCGTCCAAGACGGTTATGATGATTCTAAGATGCCTCCAAGGCGGCCCAGGATGCAGCCAAGACGGCCTAAGATAGCCTCAAGATGGCCCAAGACGGCCCAAAGCGAAGAGGCCTCCAAGACGGCCCAAGAGGTCCTCCAGGAAGGCCCGAAGTGGCCAACCTCATTGACTTTCATATTGTTTTTGATGGATGTTGGTATTTGCTTCTGTTTGGCCTTCCGACGGCCCGAGACGGCCCCCGAGCCTCCAAACATCGCCCCAAGATCGTCCAAGAGGCGTCCAAGAAGGCCCCAGAACGGCCCAAGAGGAACCAAGAGGGCCCCAAGACGGCCCAAGAGGCCTCCAAGACGCCCAAGATGGCCTCCAAGACGGCCCTGGAGCACTCCAAGAGGGCCCCAAGTCGGCCCAGAGAGGCCCTCAAGACGGCTTCCCAACATGCCCCCCAGGCGGCCCAAGAGGACTCGATAAGCGCTTCCCAGATGGCCGCACGAGGCGAAAACCACTGATGGTCCGTGGTTTTTGTGGTGGTTTCGAAGGTCTCGAGACATGACGCTTCATGACATCCCGAGAGGCCCCAAAGACCGCCATGAGACCCAAGAGCCCAAGAGGCCCCAGCGAGGGCCCCAAGACGGCCTAGGAGAACCCCAAGACGGTTCTAGAAGCGCGCAAGACGTCCCGAGAGAGCTGCAAGACGGCGCCCAAGAGGGCACCACATTCAATACAAATTTGCAACACAAGCCGCTTCCTCGTCAAGGACGGCGTTGTGATAAATGGGTGTTGAATTGTTGGGGCTCCGGGGTCGGTCTGGGAGCTCCGTTGGCGCCCCTTTGGGCCCTCCCAGGCCGTCCTCCAGACCTCTCTTGGAGGGATTTGGGAGTCTCAAGAGAGCCCCAGGAGGCCCTGCAGATCTTCAGTCCGGAGGCCCCAGAAAAGCAAAACGTGTCCCAGAGCGTGCAATCGCCCGATCACGTCCACAGACGACGACCACCGCCACCACACAGTAACCTCTACGACGACCACCACGATGATGATCGCGACGGCGGCGGCGGCGGCGAGGGCGGCTGCGGCGGCGTCTGCGGGGGCGGCGGCGGCGGCGACGGCATGGCGGCCAGGAGCCTCTGGGGCCCTCCTCGGCCACTGTGGCAGTCACGTCACTTCCGCAGTCTGAGAAACAATCGGAGCCTTCCAACGCGTCGCGCGTCGATCTCGCACGGCTCCGCGACCGCCCACCGAACCATCCCCCAGAAGGCCCAGCATTTTCACGCGCCAAGGGCGGCCCTTACCTGGGGAACCTCTACCTGGGTATCTTGGGGTTCGTGGATTGGCGCAAGGTCTACTGACAACGATCATCTAAAACCCAAACGCGCGCGCGCGTAGCGCGCGTGTCTCTAGTACATATCTGTACAGATATGTATAGATCGCAGACCTCTACGGCGACTCGCCGCCGCCCCTGCCTTTCAAGATGTGCCTATGTGGCTCAACGTTTGGGCAACATTTGGCCACGCTACTGGACAATACGCTTCCCCAACACTAATGGAAGCTCTTCGGGGGACCCGCCAGGGAGGAAGAGGAAAGGAAAAGGAGGATGAGGATCGGTGGCGAGCGAGGGGGGGAAGTGAGAAAGGGCGGACCTTCTCAGAAGGCTCGGAAGTCCCCCGGCCTTCTGAGAAGTTGTTAAAGCCCTTCCCGAAGATGCAGAAATAACTTCTCAGAAGGCGCGAGGGCTTCTGAGAAGTCCCGCCGCCTTCTGAGAAGGCCTTGTCCTTCTCATTTCCCCCCCTCGCTCGCCGCCGAGAGGAAAATGATGACGAGACCTAGTGGAAGCTTTTTCGCTCATGCTTGGGGTCTCCTGGCAGCTTCCTGGGGGCTTCTTGGAGGCCTCTCGGTGGCCTCCTTAGGCCTGATGGGTGGGAGGCTGAGGAGGCTTTTTCTGAACCTCTGTGGGCCGTCATACGGGCGTTCCTGGCCCGCCGTCGGGGCCGAGGCCCCAGGGAGAGTTCTCTTTGGAAAAAAACAGAACCAAGAGCGATGGGATTTCGCTCGCCGGGCACCCCTGTGGCAAGCCAACAGGGGGCGGCGGATCGAAGACGCCTACGGCGAATCACCGCCGCCCCCTGCGGCCGAGTGTTGTGGCAAGAGCTCTGCCAAGGACTGTGTGTTCCCCCAGCCCTCGTACCTTTGTAGAAACCCTTCGGGGAACACTTTGGGGAAGATGGCGGGGAAGATCAGGAGGAGGACTGGAATGGAATGGAATGGAATGCCCTGAAGGGGACGTGCACGGCACTAAGGTCTGATCAAATCAGATCTACTAGCCAGTCAGTCGGACTTCCTTACATCGAATGTGTGCCAGCAGGGCCGCCATTCTCTGCTCGTATGCGGGTACTTCCCTGGAGACAGGAAAACCTACTGGCACCACTGTCGAATCAGGGGTCGACTCCGAGGGGGCCGACTCCACCGAGGGGGGCGACAGGGGGGAGGCCAACACTACGGCCCAAGAACGCCCGTACTCTACGGTTGGGCGGCTGACCCTGGTTATGATGTCGAATCACCTCCTGACCTTTCTTAGTGGGCTTGACGTCAGAGGAGGCATCTTGGGCGCCGCTGGGGCCACTCTTGGGGCCTCTCTGGGCCGACTTGGGGCCCTCTTGGGGTGCTCCAGGGCCATCTTGGAGGCCATCTTGCTTAGGCGTCATCGAGGCCTCTTGGGCCATCTTGGGCCACTCTTGGGGCCGTCTTTGGGGCCTTCTGGGCCGTTCTGGGGCCATCTTGGAAGGCCTCATGGGCGATCTTGGGGCGACCTTTGGGGGCGCGTGGGCCGTCTCGGGCCGTCGGAAGGCCAAAATCCTTCAAAAACCTTCGGAAAATCCACGGTTTGGGCCTCTTCGGGCCTTCCTGGAGGCTGTTGGAGGCCTCTGAGGCCGTCTTGGAAACCTTTTTGGAGCCTCTTGGGCCGACTTGGGCCGTCTTCGAGCCATCTTGGGGCGCTTGGGCCCCTCTTGGGACCGTCGTGGGGCGTCTTGGGCGCCTCTAAGGGCCGCTTGGGGCCCCCTTGGACCGTCTTTGGCTCTTGGGGGCCTCTTGACCAGTCTAGGGGCGGCATTGGGGGGTCTCTTGGTGGGACGTCGTGGAGCGCCGGAAGCTAGAAAAGCCGAGAACCCGGGAACACTGACAAACCTCAGGAAACTCAATGGTTTTTGCCTCTCGGGGCCCTGTGGGGAGCGCTCGTCGAGTCCTCTTGGGCCGTCTGGGGGCATTTTGGGACGGAGGGCTCGGATTGTCGATTCGGACAGCTGCTCTTGGGCCCCTCTTGGGGCCGTCGTGGAGCCCTCCTTGGGGCCGTCTTGTGCCCGTGTTGGGCCGTCTTGCGACACTCTTGGCCCGCCTGAAGGCCCTCTTGGGGGCCTCTTGGGCCGTCGTGGGGCGGTTTTGGGAGCCCCTTGGGACGCCGTGGAGCCTCGGAAGCTCGAAGTTCGAGAGCACCACAAGCATTGAACACCTCAGCAGGATCAGTGGTTTTTGATTGTTGGGTCCCTCTGGGGAGCGTTCGTCAAATTCTCTTGAGCCGTCCTGAAGCTGACTGGGGCCGTCCGCAAGCCGCGCGGGAGATCTGGAAGACTTCAGGCGGTTCTCGGGCCTCTGGAGAGGGCCCCCAGGGAACGCGGAGCACCCATGACGACACGAGAGAGGTGGGACAAAGCCACCGACCCTGTACCCCGATCTATATTTGTGTTATGTCTGTGTTGTTATTATTAGTTTGTGTTGTTCTCTCTCTCTCTCTGTGTATATATACACATATATGTACACATATTGAAAGGGCGGGAGAGAGAGAGAGAGAGAGGATAGAGAGGGCGAGACTTGGAGCTACGCGCACGTGTGCATTACCACTTTCTACAGTTATGTGCATACATAGAGAAAAAGAGAGAGGGAGAGAGAGACAGACAGAGAGAGAGAGAGAGGGAGGAGCATAGGCCGTGCTGTTTCATGATGACAAGGACCAAAGGGAGAGCGAGGGGAAACAAAGAAGAGCAGAGACCGGGCGACAAAGCAGCGCTGGGCCTGGCCCGCGGCGTGAGGCCGAACGGCCGCGACGACATGCGCTTCAGGTCGAAATACAGCTGGAGCGGGCGGGAGGGCGCGCGGGAGCGGCGGCGTGGGCGAGGAGGTGGCGAGGGCCACGACGACGGCAAGTAGTCGCTGTCATCGCCGTCGTAGTCGCCGCCGTCGTCGCCGTCGTCGCCGTCGCCGTCGCCGTCGCCATCGCCGTCGCCGTCGCCGTCGTCGTCGTCGTCGTCGTCATCATCGTCGTGGGGCGGGTAGGCGCGCTCAGCTGAACAATTTTGCGCACGTGTCTGGCCATTATGGAAGATTTGTCGGGCCCTGGGCTGCTCTCCGTCAGCTGCGCATCTCTCGCCGAAGCACCACGCGCCTCGGCGAGGCGCAGCGAAGGCACACCTCTGAAGGCGAACTTCTGCTCGGAAGGCAATGTTCTGGCCGAAAAAAAAAAAACCCTCAGCAACAAAACGAATGCTGTTTTTACTCGGGGGTTGGCAGGACTGTGTTGACTGGGACTTGGTTTAGTGTCGTGTACCGGGGGGCGCCACCCCTCCCCATTCCACTAACAAGAACTGCCGTCACCCGAGAAAACACCTACTACAGCAAATCTGGCTTAGAGCTTCCAATCCACATATTGAACTTCGGGGCCGAAACACTAACCCGTTCACCTTGACCGGGGTCCTGGCTACACCCGGCTGAAACACAAAAACCTTTCAGTAAAACAAACAGCAGGCCCGGCTTGGGCGTCGCTCGGATGGGGAGGCGATAGATGGGGGCGGGGGGAGAAAACCTCTGTGCAGAGCGGGTCACTCGCGCGCTCTGCTGGATCCGAAGCAAGGCGGCCGCGCCCGGCCAAGGCGGCGACGCCGCGATCCAGCGGCACGTCCAGGATGCCGTCCGAAACGGCATCGTCGACGCCGTCGCACTTCTTGACCTCGCGGGCGACCGCAGCCGCCTCGCCGCCAGCGCCGGCCCAGGACGCGACCTCTGCGCGGAGTGCGGGGCCATGCTCGACGAGCCGCGTCGCCCGGGCCAGCGGGGCGATCCGCGAGGGCATGTCCACATGGAGGCCATCAAACCAAACTTGGAGACCAATATGCTGGAGCTCCACCTCGGCGAGCTGCTCTGGGCGCGCGTCGATCGACGCCGCGACGGCGCCCGCGACGCACTGGTCCAGGACGCGGGCGCGGGGCAGCATCGCGCTGCACAGTGCGACCCCCGCATCATAGTCGAGCGCATGGGCGACGATGCCACGGCGCAAGGCGAAGGCGGCCTGCTCGTCACAAGCTGGAGGCGCTAACCGCATCATCTCAAGCGCGTTGTCGGCGAGGCGGATCGCCCAGTTCAGGCGCTCTCGCGTCTACTCTTGAACAGCGGCGGCGTAGAGCGGCATGGCCTGGTCGCCGCGCGCCTCCGCGCCGAGCAGGCTCAACCCGTCGGGGCGGTAGGGAACGCGCGCCGCGAGGGCCCGCGCGTCTCCTGGGGGTGCCTGCAGCGGGGTGCCGGCCAGCGCGGGCACGTGGAACGCGCATTTCGCAAGCTGCAGCGCGAGGTCGCGGGCCGCCGAAGCCGCCTCCACAGCGGCGAGAAGCTGCGCCGCGATCGCCAGCGGCACTTGGAGCAGCCAGTCGTCGACGCACAACCAGCGGCGAATCTCAGGCCGCCTGCGCTGCAAGCGCGGGGTCATTGACGACGACGCGCCACGCCGCGGCAATGGCCATGCAGGAGGCGGGATGACCCTCCTACTTCCCCTGGATGAGGCTGCCGTGGATGAGAAAGGAATGCCAGCCCATCCCATCAGCGCTCAAGAGAAACACCTCGACCCGGAAGTCCCACCAGGGCATGGCCATGGGGACGGCCACCATGAGCGCCTTGACAACGGCTGCTCTGAGGGCATCGGCTCAGCGCACGTGGCCGAAAGCGGTCTTGATGTCGAGGCCGACGAGCTCATGTTGCGGAAATGCCCGCCCTGCTGCCCTGCCTCCGCGACCTCCAGCTGCGCGCCGGCGCAGCGACCAGCCCCGTGCCGGCGCTCCCCGACCGCGTCGGCGACCTGCATGCCAGCCCCCAGCAGGCACGTCCCCATGGCAAACTTGAGCAAGGCCTCGCCTTGCAGGATGGTGCGGACGCTCTCGCACAGCGCCGTCTTGAAGAACGGCAGGGCGAGCGCTCCAGACCAGAGGCTCGCGAGCCACGGGCTGATGGCGCCACGTGCCCACCGAGAGCTCCATTCAGCGAGGGCGCGCGGCCCGTCTGGGTCGGAGTAGGCGCACAAAATGTAACTGTTCCGCCAGCCGCTGGGCCCGCATCCGGCCGCAGGTTTGATAGCCGCAGCCTGGCGGCCGACGAGGCGCAGCGTGACCTTCGAGCGCTTCTTCATGGGTATGGCCGCCGCCGCAGCGAGCGCCTCCCGCAGCGCCGACTCGTCGGCCGGCTCGAGGGGGTCCAGACGCCCTCGCCCGCAGCAGGTCCGAGAGGAAACCGAGGGCTTCCGACGAGGATGTCACGCCCTCCGCGTGCGCTGCCATGCCGGATCTGCATTGCCGCTGCCTCTGTCGGGGCTGTGGGGCGCCCCTCGATCAGCGTCGCGCGACGAAGGCGGGGTGCGGGGAGGTCCGCGACGAGCGCGCGCAACGTCGAGGTCGTGGAGCAGATCCGTGAACAGCTTGGCCCACCCAGAGGTTCCTCGCACTCAGATTCTGAGTGCGTGGATTATGTTGTCAAATGAGCTTGATAGCATAACCTGCGTTTGATAACAAGTTGTACGCGCATAAACTGTTTTCTGCTACTCGTGTAAACATATAGTGGCACAAACAACTATACGATAACACATATAACTCACCTGTGGCGCAACCGCGAGCGCCTATGGCGCCACGGGCGAGTTGCGTTTGGTGCGGGAGTCAAAATGACAACGGAGAGGGAGAGGATCAGGAGGAGAAGGAAGACGAGGATGAGGAGGAGGAGAAGGAATATCGCAGCATAGCATAACACAGGGCATCATAGCAAAGCCGCTGGACTGCATAGCTTGCACCACGCATATTGCACTGCATTGCGCATGACATAATTCCGTTGCTTGGGGTCCAAACTGGCTACAAAGCGAAATTATGTTTGGGGTCCGAGCTGCAGCCATTTTGGCCCAGGCCCGACGCCATGCCCGACGCCCTGCGTCGACGCCCTACTTCGACGCCCTACCCGACGCCCTACCCGACGATGTCGCACACGCCGCCCTGCCCGCCCCCAGGCGTCACCCGCAGCCGGTCGCCGCGCGGGCATGAGGCGGCCATCGCGGAGCAGGCGACCAGTGCGGATCGGGCGGCCAGCGCGGATCAGGCGGCCAGCGCGGATCAGGCGGCCAACGCGGAGCAGGTCACAGTGCCGACAGCATCGCTGAGGCACTGGACGCGCCTCCCAGACAGCCCGATGCAGGCGCTCATGGCGGCGCTGGACGTGTGCAAGGTGGCCGACGTGAAGATGGCGGAGGCGACAGATGCCCTGACGAAAGCCGTCAACGCCAACAATCAGCGGACGAATAGCCTGGATGCCCTGACGAAGGCCCTGGAGGAGAACGAGAAACTGTCAGAAACCATATGCGAGCTGACGATCCGAGTCGAGTTGCTCGAGATGAAGATCGCGTCTCTCGAGGCCCGCATCCCGAAGGACGACGGTAAGGGCGACAACCAGGGCGGCGACGCCGACTCCAAGGGCGGCAAGGGCGGCGGCGCGCCGAAGGACAACTGCTCAAAGAAGACTGGCGACGACTACGCCAAGGGCGGCAGCGGCGACGGCGCGCCGAAGGACGACAACTCCAAGAAGGACGACAACTCCAAGAGCGGTAGTGGCGGCGACAAGTACGGTTTGGACTCCGACGAGGCCTCGATCTCCACCTTGAAGCAGTGCTTCCTCGCCTTGCCCTGGCGTCGCCGCGATGACAGTGGACGACTCCTGGGCGACGAGAGCACCGACGAGGGCAAGGGCGAGGGCAAGGACGGCAACACCTACGATGGCAAGGACGGCATCACCTACGATGGCAAGGACGGCATCACCTACGATGGCAAGGACGGCGTCACCAACGAGGGCAAGGACGGCATCACCTACGATGGCCATGACGGCGTCATCTCGGAGGTCAGCGACGGCGCCGAGCAGCAGGGCGACATCCCCTACGACCCCGACAGGTACCTGATCAGCAGCATCAAGAGTGGGCAGGACTACTTCGATCGCGAGGCGAAGGCGGCTGATGAGTTGCTGAAGCAGACGTTCGCAACATGCGCGTAGTGCAAGCTCAGATCATTCCTTTCGGTTGACTGGGCTGCGTGGTCTGCGGGCGGCCCGTATTTCGCAACTAGGCCGAGCGCCTACACCAGCGCCGACGTCATCACCGACTGAGCGCCTACACCAGCACCAGCGCCAGGAACACGATTGTGAAAGGGGTGGTCTTCGTCGTCGTCGTCGCCGCCGCCGTCGCCGGCGTCGTCGTCGTCGCCGCCGCAGCCGTCATCGCCCTCGTCATCGTCGTCGTCGTCGTCGGCGGCGGCGGCACGAGACCTGTGCCGCCATTCAGCCATGCTATGCTCGGATGTTCGGTATCGCTGTGCGTTTCGATGCCATGCTATGCTATGATATGTTATGCGGCATGTAAGCTATGCTATGATTTGCTGTGCTATGCAACGATCGATCCATTCGACGCCCGGTTCGACGCGTCGATGCTGCATCTAAGTCCGCATGCTCCGATGCTCGTGCTCACGACGGGCGGGGCTCTCTCTCTCTCTCTCTCTCTCTCTCTCTCTCTCTTTCTCTCTCTCTATATATATATGTATCCTTCCCCTTCCCTCCCTAGCGTCCTCCCCTCCCTTCTCCCCCCCTTGCCCCATCCCTCGTTCCTTCCCTCCCCGTTCCCTCTACCCCCACTGTCCCCTCCTGGCGTCTCTGGGCGGAGGTGGAGCCAGAGAGGGGGTAGTGTTCTCGCGGTCGGCTCGGCTGACGGTTGCCGAGGAGCACTGTTCTGTTCTCGCGGCGTCAGCGTGCGTGGATATTTCGACCCATTGTCGCCGTCTCGCTCATCTGTCTCATCCTCCTCCTCCTCATCATCCCTTCGCTTCTCCTCCTCTCCCTCCCACTGTTGCTGCGAGAGGCGAACATGGGCCATATGCACATGCACATATCCCCTCTGGCAGGGGAGGCGCCCCCGAAGGCGCAAAGGCTGCACCTGCCGAAAGGCAAATCGCCAAAACCAGAAGAAAAAAAACAGAGGAAAAAAAAAAAAAAAAAAAAAAAAAAAAAAAAAAAAAAAAAAAAAAAAAAAAAAAAAAAAAAAAAAAAAAAAAAAAAAAAAAAAAAAAAAAAAAAAAAAAAAAAAAAAAAAAAAAAAAAACACGAACGCAACTTGCTCACACATCGAATACCGAATTAGGCGGGGCCGTCGAGGTCAGACCCCGACGAAGGGATATCCCAGCTGCTGTCACGGTGATTCACGAAGTCGCACTTGCGGTCGGCAGAGGTTGAGCCGCCCTCCAGGTTGAGACGCGCGATGTAGTTCGTCTTGGGCTGCGCGACCTCAGAGTTCGGGCAGACTGGGCGATCTGCCAAGTAGTCTCCCTCGCTGCCCTTCCAGAGCTTCACGTCGCGGACCTTGTCGCGAGTTGGTTCGAACCCGAGCTTGCCAAGGAGCATCTGCTTCAGGAAGCGCACTGGGGTAGGCAGCTTATCGCCATAGGCACCATACACAAACCTGCACAGCTTGATGACGTGGTGCTTGGAGCCGCGCCTGAGGTCCATCACGTAGACGGCCACGTTGAACGACTCCGAAGTGTCAGCGTCGGCGTCGTCGTTCTCGTCGTCTAAGCTGTCGGAGCTGAGGTCCTTGGTATGATTCTTCTGGAACTCGGCGATCTCCTCTGGCGTCTTAATGGACACACAGTAGCGGTCGCCGTAGAGGCCGCCCCTGGGAAGTGCAAGTTTACCATCCTTCTGGCCCTGCGCGTGGTAGATGCCGATGGTTTGGTTGCGATAGATCGTCATTGTCTCCTCGATCCTGTGCTTGATCTCCTTGATCTCGCACGCGTCCTCGAAGTCGGTGTTCGTGCCCTTCTGCGCCCAGAATGCGTGCCGGGAGCCCTCCTTGTCGCCCAACTTCAACTCAGCAAAGTAGGCTGTTACTTCCTTCATCTGGTGGATCTGCGAATCGCTGACCAGGGCAATAGCCATCTCCGTCGCTGCGCGGGCCAACAAGCGATGACTCGAAAAAATGAGCCTAAACAGCCACGCGGGCCAGCTTGCTCGAAAGCTCGTTTGGATAAGATAACTGCGTCGATTGGTTTCTCCTCCTCATCCTCCCCCCCCTATTATCCTGCTCCTCGCCCTCCCCCATCCTCCCCCCGCCTCTGCATCCTGCTGATTGTCGCATTTCCCGCCCCTCTCGTTCCGGCTCAACTCGCTGGCGCGACCGTCGAGAGCTCGGCTCGGCTCGCTGGCGGACTCCCAGCCCCGTCGAGCGCGTGGGTTCTTCTGCGCGCCATCGAGGGAGAGGGAAGTCGACCTCGCGCGCGGCGGACGTCGCTGTCGACCCCTCCTCGAAGCGGGAAGGCGAGTGCGACGACCCCCGCGCGGGAGATCAACCTCCATCTGCCCTCGCGCATGGCAGCGATGGCGCGGCGGCAGCCGTGCATGCGCGGGAGCCGAGGCTCCGTGCCCCAATTTGATGCGAGGGAGGTGGGATGAGGAGACGGCGCAGGGGGAGCGGGAGATGGGGAATGGAAGGGGTAAGCGGGGGAAGGAGAGAGGGGGGGGGGGGCGCGGTGAATGGAGAGAGGACGAAGCGGGTAGCATATTAGATTGACGCGCGCATCGCCGATGCATCTGCGACGCTTCCCAGCGCCAGTTCGATTTGTCGCGCGCGCACGGTTGATGCATCGCCGATGCTGTCGGGGAAGCCACCAGTCCCCCCAGGCCCGCGGTCGACACGCTCTTTCTCAGCGACGCGTGAGGTCGGGCGGATGCAGCGCATGTTTGCACACGGGCTGCAGGTTGAAACCAACAGGGCGCCCAGCGCCATTTCCGCAAATTGTGCAGCAGCTAGCAGTGGTACTTCCCATGCCCCCCATATCATGCCGCACCGTCTGCCCCGTCCCCGATCAGTTCAGCGCGCACTCGCCCGATCGATTCGACGTCCGTTCGACGCGTCGATTCTGCGCCTAAGTCGACGCGGTTCGATGCTCGTCCCCCGCCCCCTCTTGCATCCGGCTTCCCTGCTGGTCACGACCACCCCTTCTTCGGAAGATAGCGCGGCGCCGTGCGCTGTCAAACTAGCGCGATTGGCACCGTGGCGACCACGCAAAGATGGGCAGCACGCAATCCAACATCTAAGCCACTGATGACGCAGCCTTTGAAGCATCCGACACACGACTAAGTAAAGCGAGGGCCATCGCGTGGCAAAACTCAAGGGGGTATTGCTCGCTCGGGCCCTGGCGGCTCTTCTTCCCACCGATCCACTTATCGGCTTTCCAGCCCTTGCTGCTGCCGTCGGCGCGCTTCGACACAGCGCGGCGATTCTGGTCGACAGCGAGCTTCACTTTGAGAGCGCCCAATCGCCGATCCGAGGCTTTCTTAGACCGCTTAAATACATCTGAACCTGAACCGTTGGTCCAAATCTGCACTGGCTTAGGGGGGGGCGCGCCGAACGCGCCAAGAAACGTTGCGACTGGGCTTGCGCCCGCGAGACTCGCAGCAAACATAAACTGCGGCGTGTCTACTAACATGGTGGAGGCGCGCGGCTGCTCAAGGCTAACGAAAATGCCCCTCGTGCAGGCAGCGGTCATCATGTAGCACCTCCCCTTCCCACCCCTTACTCAGGGCACCGACGACGCGGAAGTTCATTGCGGGGGGTCGCGGGGCGAGGGCGCGCGCGGGGGGGGGGGGCGAGGCGGGCGAGGGCAAGGAAGAGGATAATGATGACGAGGGGTGAGCAACGAAGGATCATGAGAGCAAGGTGGGCGATGGGTGACGAGCGTTGGTGACGCTCATCCCTCTCCTTCCCCTCCCGTCGTTCCTTATCCTCGTCGTATTCGTGTCCTCGTCGCATTCGTCGTCGCTTTCGTCCTCCCCCATCCCTCCGCCCTCCATATACCTCATATGTACTCGCACACCTCTCGTGCCCCTTGATTGTCTCATCGCGCAACGGACAATGCCCGCCACCCTCCCCGCGTCAGCAGCATAATCCAGTTCGCCTCGGCAACGTCGAGGCGCGCGTCGTCGCCGTAAATGTCCACGTCGCCGAGGTTGCGGTGGGTGTGGCTCCGAGCCCCGATCCACCAAGTCGAGCATTGGGGAGCGAAGTGGCACGTGCCAGAGGGGGCGACGGACATCATGCAATACAACGCGTAGATCGCACCGTGCAGCGTGCACGCGTCCATGAACAATGGGCAAGATTTGCGCTCGAAGGTAGCGACGCGATGGCCTAATGAGAACACCTGGGACGAGAAGCCGCCGTGGCCTGAGAACATCTCAAACAACGCAAGCTCCCCGGTGACTAGGGGGGCCATCAGCTTCACCTCATGCGCGAGAAATTCACGGCCGTAGCACCAGCGGCACGAGCGAGGTGAACAGGGGCACCTAACCGTCTCAGCTCGTCCCCGCGCCGAACCGCGCAGTCACGCCCAGAACTCACCGTGGCGTGAAACGGCGGAGCACCTGAGGCCCACGACAAGCATGCAATCACGATCAGCCAAATGTTGGCAGTCATATCCCTGATATGATGTGGATGCTAGAACCAAAAACTGCCATGTGCGGGTTTGTCTCCAGTCGGCTCTGAAGCTCGAGCAGGCTAAACGAGCGACGGTTGTACGTGGCGCGGTGGGCGTATACCGCAATGTCTCGCAGGAGTATCCCCAACGTCTCATCTAAAAATTTTTTTGTAATTGATCGGCGACCCGTGTGATCTGATCCTGGGCTGGACAGACCGCCAGACCGCGCTGCGTTCCGAGTCGCGCCCAGCCGTGGCGACGGCGTTTTCGATTGCAAACGCGAAACCCGCTGCGCCACTTCGACGCGCATTCGACGCGTCGAATGCCGCATCGAATGCCCCGCTCCAGCTCGCTGGCTGGCGGTCGCCCGTTCCCCCCCCCCCCCCTGCGGAGCTGGCCTCGTTCTGACGTCGGCCCGCTTGCCCTGCTGCTGAGGTCCACGGGCGCGGGGGCGAGGAGCGTGGAAGGAGAGAGATGGAGGCATGAACGGAGGGCGAGATTGGGCACGCGGAAGAGGAGGATGGGAAAGAAAGAAGATAGGGGGAGGAGGAGAAGGGGGGGGCGAGGGCGAGGATGAGGGGACGCGGGAAAAATGATGAGGACGAGGAGGGGGGCCCGTGGAACCACAGCCTTGCCCCCTGCCCCCCTCGCAGCGCCAGGTGGCGGTCGACTTCGACGACTTCGGCGCCCAGAAGAGCTCTCGGCAGAGGTCGCATCCGCTGACGGATGGGGGGGGGGGGGGGGGGTCGAAGTGAACGGCAGTATGAAGCCCGTGCGTCCTGACGGTCACGCGCGCGAACACGCGATGCTTCGGGACGAAGGCAATACCGCACGCTCTACATGAGGTAAGAAGCACCTGCGATGCATTCAACATGTCATTGTATTGCACATCTGTTGGCACGACGCCCATCTCCCGCATCACGCTTATGCACCGCACCAAAGATTGCCCAGCGCATATCACAGATAGCCCGAACTTGCCTGGGCCACCAAGCTTGACCAACAGATCAACCACAAACCTCACTAGCATGCCTGCCTCCGCTGCCTTCAACGACATGCGCCCCCCGCTGTGGTTGGGATTCTGGAGGTTGAACCCTTTGCGATCCCCCAGCATCTTAGGAGTGATTGTTTGCATGTTGCAATTGATGGTATCTTTGTTGTCGGCGGTCCATGTTTTGAGCTCGTTGCTTATGTGCTGGACACCGTTAGTGACAATTGTGTCTATAGTGCCCGATGTGTCTCCCCACGGGTTGTGCAATACGCAACGCCAGAGGCAAGCTTTCACGTAGCGCAAACACGGACCCAGGTACAAAGTGTGCAAGCTGTCGGTTGCCAACGTCCTCGTTGGGGAAGTCATCAGAACGTCTGCATCAAATAATGGACACCTGGACCCGAGTCTGCTATGCTCAGTCGCGTGCCGACGAGGCATTCCCACCCAGGCAGGCCCACCTTCCCTCCTCCGCTCATGCTCCTCCCCCCATCCCAAGCAAGCAAGGCAGACTGGGGTCCTGTGAGTGATGCAATCGAGCGGCAGGCCAGCAGCTGACACAGAAGGCCTCCAGAATACCAGCGTTATCGGAAGAGCTACTGATCCCAATTTCCCAGGGTCGACGAGGTTCGGCGACGGATCCAATCGTTCCCCGACCTGCAGAGCAACCCCGTTGATAACTACGGGCGCCACGATCGTGCGGCCACGCCCCTTGCTCTCCTTCAAACACTTAATCGATCGGATCAGGGACCGTCGATCATTCTCATCATCGGCCTGCACTCGGTGTTCGCACGCCCTGCACGCAGTCTCATACTGTTCGTGTTCTCGGGGTACCCAGGAGGGGCCGTCTGGGCTCGCGATATCATCGTAAAATGAATGCATCTCGTTAGATACGCACTCGCAGAACGCACACGGACTGTAGTATTGCGAATAAATTGAGAGACCGAGCGATTTCGCATGCTCCATAAGGTCACCCTTGATCCACAGCAACATCGATTTCGTTGCCAAAGGTTTTGGCTCCGCAAACTCGGACCCCTCCTCCCAGGCAGACCCATCGTGCCGCAACTGTGGCGTGTATCCGTTCACCATAGCACGCAGCATCCACTGCATAGCATGTAGCAGAGGGTACAGAGAGTCCCATCCACGGCACCCGCACGCACACGCGTCCGAATTCCTCAGGGAAGTCAAGAGATGCCTCTTTCCACTAATGAGGTTAATCATCCAGATCCCCAGAACAGTGTCGCTTCGCCCAGCTGCCTGAGATATATATCGAATACCATCTAAATAGATTCCGAGGGGGAGTGGGGGCGGCTCACCGGCTGCCACCGCACGTTGAACAAGCGGGTGTTCTGTGTAGGTTGGTACATCTAAGACACATTTGGGCCGATCGGTCGGATCCATCGAAAGTGTTTCAGCAATCGTCGAATCTAGACTCAACTCCTTATCGATGCACTCCCACATGTACCTCATCGGAATATCAGGAGTCGATCGTATGGGGCTATAATGTAGGTGCACAGGGGTTCGCACGTCGTAAAGCGGACCTGGGAACGGCAGGATCGCATCGAGGTGTTTCTGGTAGCTACCCGACTGCTTGCCCGGCTCGGACATATACATGTCGAACGCACCCCCTTCACACCCGCCATATCACAGTAGTGGCAAGCGACGCAGAACTGCTGCGCCGTGATTTTGCACGAGGCGTACCACGTCAACAGCAGCCGCATCAACTCAGCCCCTCCTTCGCGATTCCTGGCGCTTGCGCCCATCCATGACCGAGCCCCCCGACGCCGACTGCGGCTCCTACTCTTTTGTTTTTTCGGTGCCATAGCGCCTCCTGAAAAGCACCTCGGGCGGAGATGGCTGCGTTGATGGGGCCGCTGTTGACGGGGGGGCGAGGCGGGCGAGGCGGGGTGGGCGATGAAGGCGCCGGCGCAAATGACGCCTCGGCCCCCTCCCCCCCCCCGCGGGCTCGATTGCATCCGCTGAGACGGGGTGGCCAGTGCCCCCGCGAGTTCCAAGGGAATGTGTTTCCAGCGGTCCCTCGTCGCCCACGTTGAACCAGGATCGGTTGCCTCGTGCAATATCACTGCGCGATGTGTATTCGGCAGCACCGTGAGCCACCACATATGCGCCGATTGAGCGTGCACGCGGCGCTGCAAGGGCAGAAGCTGAGAGTGGGCGGGAGTCGGGCGCGAGAAGATTGCAAGGGGGAGTGGGACAGAGGGCCAATGACCATTGCAAACACGCAGGCGCAGAGGCCAGGGGCATGACCATTGCAACGGCCAAAGACCCTTGCAGGCCAGATGCCTTGAGCAGTTGAGAGGAGAGACTGAGCAGCGAGCGCGCATCTGAAGGCTAGACTGGATGCAATGCCGCGGACGGCATCGGCGTCGCCGTCGACGCTCGAAATCTTTGCAAAATGCAAAAAAATGTTCGACGCGTCGATGTCGCATCTAAGAGGTCTTAGACGGTAGGTTAGACGGTAGGTTAGACGGTGGGTCGACGCTGCGGTCACCTGGTTATTTATCAGGGATCGTGGGGCTTAGACGGTAGGTTAGACGGTAGGTTAGACGGTAGTTAGACGGTAGGTTAGACGCGTCATAGATGCGTCGAAGGCCGCCCCCGAATCAGAGTTTTTAGCATATGTGTTACACATCAAACCAAAAACGTGGTTTGTTCAGTATGGTCCCTGAAAATCGTCTCGACGCCCGCTCGGGGCCATCTCGCTTCGCCCCAGCTATAGCGACTGACAGGCTGGCAGGCTGCGCTAAGCTCATGAGTCGTTATCGTCATTCACCTTCTTATAGCCCAGCAGGACGCGCGCGTTCCGCTGGACATCCTCTCGGCGGGGTGAGGGCGGCGAAAGCGGCATTCCCATTCCCCCATCGCCCTCCCCCTCCTCCTCGTCGCCATCATCATCATCCACTTTATCCCCCTCCCCACCCCTCATATTGCTCCTCGATCCTCCAGCATTCCGTTTCGTTGCGTTCCCATCCCAGTGGCCCAATCGCAGTGCCATTGCGTTTGCTCCCCGCTCCCTGCTTACCGTCATCCACCCCGCCAACACTCTCATCAAACCAGCCCCCGCCCCGTCAGGGGCGCTGACTCGCCGCCAGTGGCGGGCGAACCCAGCCGTGGCGACGACGCACCCCCAAAAGCACCGCAGAAACAATCCCACCTAGGAAGGAGAGTCCTTGAGATACGGCACCAGCTTGCGGAGATCAGCCACGCACGTCGCAAACTCATCCGCAGACTTCTGGCGCTTCAGCTTGCTCAGCTCGGTGTGGAGGATGTCCTGCACGTTCGAGTTGCTCACGATGCGTGTGATGCTATCCATCGCCTGGCGGTCAGGAGAGGCGCCCACGAGTTGCTCTCGTGCGCGCCGTCGTCGTCGTCGTCGTCGGCGTCGTCGTCGTCGTCGTCGCCGTCGTCGCACCCCCTCCCCACAACCTCAACATCACTCCCCACCGCACTATTCCCCATCCCGCGCATCCTTGCCCTGTCAGCCCCTTCCGCCATCCACCTTCCCCTCCTCCTCCCCCACATCACCCCCCTCATTCACCTCCCCCTCCTCCTCCTCTTCATCAGTAACCTCGCCCTCATCATCCGCGCGCCCTCGCTCTCACGCTCATCCCCCATCATCCTCCGCATTTTCTTCCCCCTCGTCATTCCCCTCGCCCTTCTCATCGCCATCGTAGCTCCTCGCGTCCGTCGCCATAGAGTTCGGGTGGCCTTCTTCAGCTCGGACACCTCCTTCAGGTTCTTCGCGAACTCCCACGAGGGGTCACTGTCGATCGTCGTCTGGATCGTCTGCCCCGTCGCGATCACCGAGCTGTAGATCATCACGTTGGTCTTCGCCTCCTGCATGAGCTGCTTGGCCTCATCGGCTGCGCCCTCATCGTGCGACGGGCCCCCGCCACCGCCTCCAGCAGCCCCCGCCGAGGCTGCCCTGCGACGGGCGCCCCCGCCCCTGCGGGCGCCGCCAGCAGCGTCGGCCTGGCGCTTGGCATCCGCCTCGTCAGCCTGGCGCTGGGCCCCCGCCTCGGCCTGGCGCTCGGCCCCCGCCTCGTCTGCCTGGCGCTTGGAAGCCGCCTCGTCGGCCTGGCGCTTGGAAGCCGCCTCGTCGGCACGGCGCTTGGCCTCCGCCTCGTCGGCCTGGCGCTTGGCGCTCGCCTCGTCGGCACGGCGCTTGGCCTCCGCCTAGTCGGCCTGGCGCTTGGCGCTCGCCTCGTCGGCATGGCGCGCGGTGCCCACCGCGCTGGCAGCCGCCCATGCCGCCTCCTGCTGGCCCAGGCCATCCTTGTTCTGATCGGCCTTGGACCTCTCATCGGCCCTCGGGGCCTTCGCAGCGGGCGCCGCGCCCAGCTCCAGCGCGCGCTTCTGCGAGGCCTGCTCGGGGGCTGCGGAGCCGTCGGAGCCAGGAGCAACCCCAGCGGCGACGTCGCTGAAGAGAGAGGGGATGCATGTGCCGAAGTGCATGGGGCCCCCAAGGGCCACTGCCGACTCGGCCGCTGCCGACTGGGCCAAATCCGACATCACCACGTCGCCGAACCAGCGCTCGTGGGTCTCCCAGGCCTCCGTGAACTCCTCCTCGATGGACTCCTCGCCGCACAGGCAGCGGCACACCTCCGTCGTGGGATGGAACTTGATCCACGGGTAGCCCATGCGCACGCACTTGCTGAAGTAGCGCACGGCCTGGGCCCAGCCAGCCCGCCCGCCCCCCTCCTTCCACGCCACTCGGGTGATCGGCATGTATGTGGCCTCCTTGAGAAGCCGCTTCTTCAACGACGACGACTTGGACTGGACCTTCTGGTACTTGCTCCACTCGCCCTTCGCCCACTCCTGGCGGAAGTCTGCCTTCTTATCATCGGGGGTGGCGTCGTACCGATTCTTCAGGTCGCACGCGTTGCCGTCCTTGTCAGTCTTGTTGACCGCTCGAGCCCAGCGACCTCCCACGGGGTCCCCCCTCGTGGCCGATGTCGGCACGTTGAAGCCGTCCTTCGCGATTTTGCCCCAGAGCTCCTTCTCCACCAGCAGCTTCTTGAGCTTGTTCTCGTCGACTGGGTCGTCCTCATTCTTCCCCTCTTCGTCCTTCTCGCCCGCCGCGTCTAAGCCAGACTGTTTCTGCAGCAGCCTCAAGTGTTTCACGGTGGGGTGCTGCATCATGGTGGTCAGCAGCTTCTGGACGCTCAGCTCGTCCGGCCCCTTGCCCATCGCCTCGACCTGGCTGGTCACGCTCGACTGCAAGCTGTCGATGTCGGCCGCGTGCGCTGGCCTCTCGGGATGCGGCGCAATCATCCACCTCCCCCACCTCGTCCACATCCCTATCTACGTCAGGCCCCCACCTCCACATCATCGACCCCGTCCACATCCGCACCCGCTTCAGCCACCTCCTCCAACACATCCACCGCCACCTCCACACCACCGTTGTCGTGCTACCATCCCTCTCCACCCCCATACTCGCCCGTCCTCTTCTCCACCCACGGTTCAATATCATCCTGCTCCGCCTCCTCCTCATCCTCCTCATCATCACCCACCTCCGCCATTCACTCTTCTCCCTCGCTCCATCCCCCGCTTCCACTCTCATCCGTCTCCCCCATCCTCATCCCCCTCCTCCTCCTCCTCCCCCCCCCTTCCAGCTCCTCCTCCTCCTCATATTCCTCCGTTTCCCCCTCTCCCCCTCCTCGCCTCCTCTTCCTCACCTCCTCCTCCTCCTTCTCCACCCCCACCCCCCATGCCCCCCCCCCGCTCGCCTCCTAGCCTTCTCTGGCGTGGCGAGGATGGCGGACGCGACGATCGCGGGGCCCGCGGCGCAGTCCGCGGGCGAGGCGGCGCTGGCCTCCGTCGCCACGGGCCCGACGAACTCGTCGCCCGCTGCAGGCCTGACGCCTCTCGCCAGAGCCCACCGCCGCCTCTTCGGATTCTCCCCGCCCCCCACTTGCTCGTGCACGCGGTTCGGCGGGAAGGTCCAGCCGCGCTGCTCGTGCATGAGCCGTACCTTGGGGGGTGGGGCTGATGCGACCCTCCTCCCAACACCGCCCCCCGCCCTTCCGCCCCCGCCCCCTCCTCCTCTACTTATTGCTCCTCCACCTACTCTTCCAAATCCCTTACCGCGCTCCCTCATCCGTCTCCCCCTATACCTCTCTCTCCTTGTTTCTTGTTGTTTCTCTCTCTCTCTCTCTCTCTCTCTCTCACTCACTCTCTCTCTCTCTCTCTCTCTCTCTCTCTCTCTCTCTCTCTCTCTCTCTCTCTCTCTCTCTCTCTCTCTCTCTCTCTCTCTCTCTCTCTCTCTCTCTCTCTCTCTCTCTCTCTCTCTCTCTCTCTCTCTCTCGCCCCCCGCCCCGCCCCGTGCCGTGCGTTCGGCCCAGCATGCGCCTTGTCCTCGGCGTCGGCCATGTCCTTACCGTTGTGGATCGCATCTTGCATCATCTCGTCGAACAGGGCGTCGTCGGGAATGAGGTTCTGGCAGGGCGGGCGGGGGGCGTCGGGGGGGGGGCGAGAGGGAAAAGAGTGGGATGAGGGCCCGACTAAAGACGACGAGGGGATATCCTCGGGCGGCGCGCCCTTCAGATAGGAGCGCCAGAACTTCCACTTCGACTCCCCGCGGCTCGAGGGGGCGTTCTGTCAGGGGCCGAGGCTCGCAGAGGCAGTGGAGTGCGAGGGCGGGGCGGCGGGCGACGAGGACGAGCAGGAGGGAGAAGAGGAGTGCGGAGGGAGGGGCGGGGACATGGACAAGGAGGAACAGAAAGCACGGAGAACGAGGACGAGGAGGAGAAGGAGTTGGAAGAGCACGACGACGAAGTGGGCGAGGATGAGGACGGAGGCGAGGTGGAGGACAGGAGGAGGAGGATGGAGGCGGAGGAGGATGATAACGGGGAGGAGGTGGAGGTGGAGGCGGAGGAGGAGGGGCGTCCTCTGGCGCGGCAGTCCTCTTCGCCTGGCTTGGGAAGGCCCGTGCCCATGTGCCCGTCGAGCTGGGCATCTTGCGGCGTTGGCGTGTCCCGCTCGGCCAGCGGGTGGCTCGACCCGACCAGCTCCGCGGGCGGCGGGGGCGCCTCCACGCGGGCGGCCAAGGCGGCGGGCCCCGGCTCCGCGGGTGGCGGCATCCCCGCGGCACCAGCCGCGGGCGTGGGGCTGGGCTGGGACACCGCGTCGAAGTCCGCCGACCGCTCGAACGAGCTCCGCTGCCCACTCGTGCGGGGCAGGGTTTCGAAGACGTTCATCAGGGGGGCGTCGTCGGAGTCCGCCGACGCACCGTCCACGCCCAGCTCCTCGGGATCGCCCGCGATCGTTTGCTCCGCCTCGTCGGTCGACTCGCCGATCACCTCGACGTCGACCTCCGCCTCCACCTGCGTCCTCACCTCCGCCTCCGACTCCACCTGAGTCGCAGCAAGGCCACTCGACGCCATGGCTCCAGCTCGGATGAGCGCTGCGCCGATGGGCGTGAACCAAGGATCGGTCACGGGCCTCGACTCCCAACTGACACCGCTCGGCATGTCAAGGCTGCGGGAGTAGGACGCTGTGACACGGGGGTGGAGTATTTCGATGTGTCCTCATCGTTTGAAGCCCCCCCCGCCGCAATTTCCCTCGCCCGCCTCATACGACCTCCCGCGCCCTACACATACCCCATCCCCCGTCTGATCTGGAGGGCGGGGAGGGAGGGGGGAGGAGAAGAGATGGGCGAGTTCTCCCGCCCTGTCGCCCTCACCCCCGCTGCTCTCGGCGAGGCGCGGCCGTGCTGGACATCGACCTGGCGAGGGTGTCTGATGACGGACATCTGGCCGCAGGAGGGGCAGGGGTGGTCTGCGAATTTGTGGCGGGAGGGGCAGGGGCTGGGCCAAGACATCGAACCATGTGGACGTCCCGATGCCTATTGCAGGAATGTCAACCAACGTCGATGCATCGCCGATGCGAACCCTTAGATGCGACACCGATGCGTCGAAGCCTCGTCGAAGCCTCGTCGAATCGCATCGCCGACGCACCCCCGAGACTCTTCGGACCGCATCGCCGATGCATCCTGGAACTTTTTCTTCCCCAGACGTAGGAGAGCGCACGCCCTCCCGAGATCCCGTGCATGCAGCAGCATGCGAACCGCGACGCCGCACTATGTGGCGTCGCGCCCGAGCTCGCGGATGGCCAAGCACGGGCGCGCTCTAGCCGAAGAGCACGTCGAGCTCGCTCTGCGGCGGCGACGGCATCCTGGGCATGACAAAGTCGACGTCCCGCGGGCGATGCACTCGGCGATGCGCTCGATGTCCTCGGGGCGCACGCGCGCGGCGAGCTGGCGGGCGTCCCGCGGGATGAAGCCGACGACCTTGCCACTGCCACTGCCACTCGGCGCGCTCACGCCAACCACCTGCTTGGAACTGTCGATGTCGCCGTCGATCGGCGCCTGCTGCTCGGCGCATGGCTTCTGCTGCGGGCAGCCCGGCTTCTCCCCTGTGTTCGGCGACGGCGCCTTGCGCCCTGGCTTCTCTGGCGTCTTCGCACGGCGGCGGCGCTTGGGCTCACTGGCCGAACCCTCATCGCCACCGCCCACTGCGAGGCCATCTTCGCTCTTCTCGGTCGCGCCCGATTCCTCCGCCAGAGCTTCGCGGCCCTCTTCCCACTCATTCTCGTCGTCGTCGTTCGGCGTTTCCCCGGCGATCTCAGGCTCCTGTGGGTTGTCGGAAGGCTCTGCCGCCGAGGCCGCCGCCGGGCGCTTCCTCGCGGGAAGCCCGCTGGCCTCTTTCTTCGCGTCGTCAAGGTGGTCCTTCTTGAACTCCTCGAACTTCTGCTTGTTTATCTCGCCCTTCGCGAACTTCAACGCGTTGACCTTCATGAAGGCGGTGGCATTCTCGATCGAGGGCGCGTTCTGTTCCGGCACGAGCTGCAACACCTGTTTCCGCTGATTGTTGGGCCAGTGGAAGAGGCTCAGCCACTTGGCGCCCTTCTCCGTCGCTAGGTGCAGCTGCATCTTGACCGCGCCCTCGGCCGCGCCCTGCCGCCAAGCGATTGAAGCCCCTTCGCCGCCATTGGCCTTCTCCGAGGCCTTCTCCAATATGTGCTTCGGCGGCCCCCACTCGTCGCCGTCCGCGAACTTGGCCACCCACGTGCCCGAGCTCTCGAGCACTGGCGCGACGGTGATCGCCGACTTGCCGCTCAGCTGCGGCGGGCCGTCGGCCAGGACGCGCCGCCGCGCAGACTGGCGGAGGGGGGGTCGACGACGGCGACGACGATGAAGACTGCGACGACGACGCCGTCTCTCTAGCGCATCTGCCCCCCGTCGCTCCCCCAGCTATCTCGCCCGCCCGCCCGCCCTCTCCATTCGCCCCCGCCCAGTCATCTGCGCCACCCCATGTTTCCCCCGCCCTTGGCGCCCCCCTTGCTATCTGTCTCCCCCGCCCCGCCCCCCCCCCGCCGCGCGCTCTCAAATGCGCGGGAGTGGAGGCGGCAGCCGCTGATGAGCGCGACGGCTCGCGGTAGAGCCCACGCGCTACCACCGCCCGTCGCCCCCCCGCCCTCCCCCATCCACCCTCGCGGGTTATCTCACCCCCTCCCGCGCTCCAACCCCTTCCACCAAATCCTACTCCCTCTCGCCCCCATGGTCGTCGTCATCATCGTCGTCGCTGGCCTGCGTCTCCTCTGCGTACTCGTAGCCGTGCAGATCGGTCTTGCGCAAGATCTCGAGCCCGACACCATCGGGGAGAAAGCGCACCGCCGCCCGCCCCCCATCCACCGCGGGGTCGACCGACGGCCCCTGGGGGCCGCTGCCGCCTCGATGCCATCGATGCGGTTTAGATGCGCCTTCGACGCATCGAAACTGCATCGAAACCACATCGATGGCCCCTGGAGGCCTCGAGACGACAGCGGCCCCCAGGGGCCGTCGGTCGACCCCGAGGAAGGCGATGAGGAGGCGGACGAGACAAATGAGAGCGATGAGGAAGGATGCGAGGAGGGCGAGGTGGGCCAGGGAAGATAGCGAGGAGCAGGATGCGGCGGAGGGGGGCGGGGGGGGGGGGGGCGAGGATTTTGTTGTTTATTGCATTGCCCTCTCCGTCCTTGGCGGCCTGCGACTTGGCCTTAGCTTTGGCCTTCGTCGCGGGCGCGTCGCCCGGCTCCGCCGCTGCGTCGCCCGGCTCCGCCGCTGCGTCCGCGCCGACCTGGAACGACCGCGCCCACTTCGGCGCCTGCTTCCTCGGGGGCGCATCCCCCGCCACATTCTCACCGCCCGTCCCCTCCCTCACATGTCATCTCCCCCTATTCCTCCTCCTCCTTCTCCAACTGCTCCTTCTCCTTCTCCTCCTCCTCCTCCTCCTTCTCCTCCTCCTCCTCTATCCCCCCCATCCGCTCCTGCGCCATCGACCCCCGTCGCCGCTCCCGTTCCGCCCGACGCTTCATCCTCGTCGTCTCCTCTGGGCGCCCGCGCGTCCTGCTCAAGCGTTCGAAACGTGTTTCATCATGTAGCGCGCGATCTTCGCGCCGTTCTCGGCGAAGGATGGCGCGTCGCCACTGAGGCGCCACTTGTCCTCGTTCTCGGCGGCGAGCCCCATGAGCGCCGCGCACGTGGCGGACGGCGCGATGCCGCGTGGCGCGACGCGGCGCAACTCCTGCAGCAGCACGGCGTGCTTCACCAGCGCCTGGCTGGGGATGTGCGATAAAAAATGGATGGCGAGGAGGAGGGGGAGGGGGGGGAGGAGCGAAAAGATGAGGATCATGAGAAGCAGGAGGAGGTCAGGCGGCGAAGGCGAGGATAGAGGAAGATGGAGAGGAGGGGGGTCGGGGCGGCGGCGGCGGCGAGAGGGCGCCGAGCAGGCGCAGGAGCAGAGGGCTGGATAGGGCGGGGATGAAGCAGGGGGCTGGAGGGGGAGAGGAGGGCGAAAAGGAAGAGGAGGAGGGGAGCCTCGGAACTGGCGGCGTCGTCAGCGCTGTATTCGACGTGCTGCGGCGTCGGCCAATGCGCGCTGAATATTGCCTTCAGAGAGGCCGCATCTTTGAATCCTGCTGCGCGCGGCGGGGGCGTTCGCTTGGCGGGCTCCGCCGTTGGTTCGGAGGCCATAACTCCTCGAGCCTGAGTGGCCCTCCAAGGAGGAGGGGGGGGGGCAGCGGCGTCGGCGGGGGGAAGGGCTGATCAGCAAGGAAAAAACGGCATGGGGAATAGGGGCGAAGGCGATGGGGACGCGGAGGGAGGGGGGGGAGGGGGGGGGGGGGAACGAGTGGCGCAAGGGCGACGGAGGGGGGGATGGGGGGAGGGATGGGGGAAGGATAAGGGAGAGAGCAAGAGGGGGAGGGGGGGGAGAGGAAGAGGGGCACCGACAATATAGGTCCGAACGGGGCCGTGAGCCCCATCCGAGCCCGCGTCGGGCGACATCGCGGTGGTCGTCATGGGGCTCTGGCGGGAGGCCCGCCTCCCCCCCCCCCCCCCGCCCCCCCCCCCCCCCCCCACTCCCTAACTTTTTAATGTTAAACGCGGCGCCCGTTTATTTAACGAACCGCGTCCCCTATTGTTTTCACCCGTGCGGCACTTCCCACCCAAGGGGCTAGCAGCTTGCAGCTAGATGTGCGCTCGCATGCATTATTATAAGGAGTGAGCTCATGTTTCACGCTGGCGATATCCGAAACAAGGATGACGTCTTGGAGACAAAGAGCTTGTGCTGGTATCTTATCGTGCTTGCAAGATCGGAGAAGGAACAGCGCGCGCTGGGCATCGGCGCCACATCTGACACCCCTCCCCTCGACCAATCATCCCGACACCGCGCTCGCGCCACATCTGACATCCCACACATCACATATAACACATGTGTTCACATATATGTGAATGTATCGATGCAACATGTAACACACGTGGAAATATTGTCAAATGGTCAAGTGATGCTATCAAACACATATCATGTTATCAAACGTTTGATGAACATAAGTATGCTATCATATTCTGAGTGCAAAGAACCTCTGGGCAATCGCCTCCAACCGCAGACCGGATGCGGGCGCGGGGGATCGCATTGGAACCGGAAGAACCGCGCGGCCCCTGCTCGTCCGGGTTCCCAGGCTCCGTCTCGTCCATCGCTGCGCGGAGCAGGAGCTGCGGCGCCTCCCTGCACTGGTGAGCGACCTCGGCCGCGGCGCCACCTGCCTCCGCGCTGGCGCGGGCCGTTGCGTCGACGACGAGCGCCCGGAGGACACTCGCGCCCTGCTGCCGGATGGATTGCGGCACCCAGATCGGCGGCGCCCGCGGGGCGGCGCCCGGGAGCTGCCGCAATCCCTGCAGCAAGGCAGCATTGCCCGCAGCCCCAGCAGCCGCCGCGCCGGCAGCGGCCAACGCGGCGGCGTCCTGCGCGGCGCGGCCCACGAGCGCGACGATTGCCTAGGCGGCAGCGTCTGGCGGCGAAGCAGCAGTTGGGCTTCCAAGAGCCCGCGGCGCTGGCGGGTCGGCGGCGGGCTGGCCCTGGGCGGGGCGCGCGGCCAGGAGCCGCGCGTCGGCTGCCAGCTCAGCGGCGCCTGGCGGGCCGCGCGCGGGCCACTCCCCCCCGCGCGCGCAGGCGGGGTGACAGCCAGAGCATAGGCCACGGCCGCGTGCCCTACAGCGACACACCGTGGAAGAAACGAGGCGGCTGAGGTCGCCGCGCCGCCCCCGCTGGCGGCCTGGCCGGGCTTCCGGGATCACGCGGCGCGAGCGGCTTACCTCGGGCCGCCGCGCGGGCGTCTTGCGCAGGAGGCCGCCGCAAGAGGCGCGCGCCATGCGCAGGCGGCAGAGGCGGCGGGGGCGGCGGGGGGAAGGACGGGAGCGGCCACAGAGCGGCCGCGGCCGCGCCTGCAGGCTGCCGGGGCGGAGCGCACGGGGGCGCATCGAAGTCCTGGCGGGCAGCGAAGTCAGGCTCGGAGTTCGTCTCGCCGTGCACCTCCACTGCCTCCACCTCAACAGCCACCCTCCACACCCCCGCCTCCTCCTCTTCACCTGGCGCAGGCGCGAGCCGCCCGTCAGACATGGGCGGGCCCGCGGCCGCGTGCGGCGCGATCCGAGCGCCTCCAGCGGGCGAGGATGGGCTGGCACCCCCCGGGGCAGCAGCACCAGCATCCTCGTCGAGACCGGGCGCGGGCGGCGACTGCAGCGCGGCGCCGGCAGCAGGCTCGCCCGAGGATGGGCTGACTCTCCCCGAAGCGCGGCATCCGTCACCAGCAGCGCCCCCCTCCACTGGGCCACGGCCCTCGGTCGCGGGCGTCGGCGGGCGCGGCCTATCCCCGAGCGCCACCTCGAGGAACGCCATCCGCTCCTGGAAGGCTGGCGCCCCTCACGGAGGGCCGCGGTCAGCCGAGCCACTCGCGCCGCAGGCTCGGAGGGCGCAAGAGGTTCGGAGCCCCCCGACAATGCGCTGCCCCGCCTGCGTCGCCAGCGGCGCCGGCCGCCTCCTCAGCGCTTCGCGGGCTGGCCGGCGCGCTGCCCACCGGCGTCGCGAAGTCGCCTTCCCCCGCGACTTCGTCGGCGCCTGCGGCGTCCCCGCCGGCCCCCTCAGCAGCCGCGCCAGTAGCCGGCGGGCCGCACTGGGCGTCGAAGACAGCATCGATGGAGGGTCGGTCGGGCTCCAATGATGGCCCGGGGCCGAGCCCAGTCCGGCGGCCCATGCGCGGGTGGGCCCCCACGTCCGCCAGGTCCCGCACCCGCCCCCCAAAGAGGGCGGCGCCCGCTCGACTGCCCAACTCACCGACGCGGCCCATGGTGGGCCACCCGCCAATGAACCAGCCAAGAGCGAACAGCAGCCGGAGGGACTGCGAAGCGCCTGGCGGCCTCTTCGGCCGCAGCGGGGCCCCCGGCCACAACGTAGTCGGCAGTCTCCGCGAGGTGGGCGGCCCTGGCACGCAGCGAAGGCGGGCTGCGCCCTGCCCGGGCCGGCCCCCGAAGAATCCGAGGGGCGCGCAGCCGCAGCCACGGCAGCAGGCCACAATGACTTTGGCGAGGGCGACGGTGCCGACGGCGATGGCGACGCAAATGTAGGCCTGCCAGCGGGGGAAGCAAAAAGAAGCAACTATGAACAGGACAAGTCTATACCTAAGCATGCCGGACCTGCGATTCCCATGAACGCTTCGCCAAAAACGTCAGACCACGCTCGCCGCCACGCGTTCGCGCGAGCGCTCTCGCGGCGCCAAACAAACGCACCAACTGCGGCCACGCAGCGAGGGCATTGTTTTAGCTCTTCGAAGGTGAGCGGACCCACCCGCGATTAGAAATTCACATGCAACCCTGGGCCCGCGCACAAGCCGCTGCCGCCGAGCGGTGCCTACCCGCGCGCCCAGGGCACACTGCAGCGGGCGGGGGGCACTCGCGCCCGCTGGCCTCGGACACCTCGCGGAGCTTCGAGGCCGCGATCTCGCCGCGCGGCCTGGATAGCTCCACGCAGACAGCCGTCGCCAAGCCGTCCAGCCCCTGCTGCCTCGCGCGGGCGGGCTCGGCGGGCCCCCCGCGACGGGCTCCGCTGCGCGCCCCGCCGGCCCTGGCGCCGAGGAGCTGCCGGGGCTTGGAGGCCGCGGCTTCGCGCTTGCCCCTCCGCCCCTGGGCCTCCTTCACGAACTGGGCAATGAGGGCCGTGGCGGTCGCCGCGGCCCGGGGCGACCGCGCCGCGCCCCTGGCCCCCAGCCGCTCGAATACGTCGAGAACGGTGGCCCGCGAGAAGTTCACGCCCGCAAGGATGTCGACGACGTGCTCCTTGAGCTCGGCCTCCGACCGCGCCCTGAAGACGCCGCTCGCCAGCTTGTCGTCGGCGGCGTCAGGGCAGGACTCGTCGTAGTCCACCTACAGCTGGGCGTCGCCCCCCAGCTTCGCGGCGCCCATCTCCCCGCCGCTCTTCCCGACCCTGTCGCGCCGCTCAGAATCGTGCTCGCACTTTCGCTGGCGCGCTGCTCGACTCTGTCCTCCTGGCTCGGCTTGCCCATCCCCTGCTCCAGGTTCGGCAGCACCTGGCCCGCGAAACCACGGCGCGCGCGTTGCTCGTCCGCGCGCGCCCCCGCGCTCCACACCGCCGCCTCCAGGCAGCAGGCCCCGATGGTCACCGCAATGCCCTCGATCGCGCCGTCGCCGTCGGCGGCCTCCATGTCCTCCTGCTTCGCGTCGACGCCCTTGGCGCTGGAGACTGCCTTGGCCAACGCAGCCCGCGGCCTCGCGCCCTGGGTGTCCGATCCGCGCTTGAGGACCTCCATGGCCCCCTCCCCCACGACGGCGCCCTCGCCCTTCGCGCTGCTGACTGCCGACCGCCTCGACCGCCTCGACCGCCTCGGCCAGCCGCCAGCCTGCAGCCAATCCCTCCGCGAAGGCCTTCGCCCCCGCGTTCAGGTCGACTTCCTGCCGCGTTCCCGGCGCCAGCTCGCGCCCTCCGAGCTGCGGCAGCGCTCCACTGCCCTCCGCCCAGACGTCGAACTCCACCCCGTCCTCCAGCCCCTCCAGCTCCAAAAGGGAGGGGGCGGGAGGCGCCTCCTCACGCCCCTTTTCCTCGCACTCGCTCGGCATGGCCCCCAGCTTCGCGGAGTGGAGCCCGTCCGCCAAGTTGAGCAGCTGCGGCTCGAGCTCAGCCATGTGAATATCCTGCACCCCGAACTCGGGCCACATGCTGCCACGCGCGTAGGTCTTCAGCTTCGCCTCCCAGTTCACGCTGAGGGGCGCCGAAACCCATTGCATCTGCTCGCGCTCGTCCCCAGCAGCCCTGTTCGCCAAGCCGCCCGCGTCGCCGCTCGCCACGTGCGCGGCGTGCCCCGCCTCGACCAGGAATCCCGGGCGGGGCCCCCGCGCCGCCTCCGCGATCTCCTCGGCGGACGCCCTGAGTCGGAGGGGCGCGGGCTGCGTGGAAGGCCGCGTTGCGGCGCTGGCGAGACGCTACCGCCACCCGCTGGCCTTCCACCGCGCTGACCATCGCCGGCCTTGCCGCGCACTCGCGGTCCTGCCATGACCCTGGCCTCCAGGGGCCCGCCACGGCATGGCACCAGGATCTCCTGCTGCCTGAGCGCCTTGGGCTGCCAGCTGGCTGGCCGCCCCCCGCAGCCGTTGTGCCCCGCCGCCCAAGCCGCCGCCGTCGCATAGAGGAGGCGCGCCGCCGCGGGGGACCCAGTTCGAGCCAAAATGGCTACGGACGGTGAGGGCATTGCGTAAGGAACCCTGGGATAAGGAATCCAAGGTCTGAAAGCTCGTGGAACGCCATGTAAGGCTTGACCATGGATATCAACGCCGCCCGCATCAGATAAGGAATCCTGCAAGGTCTGGAACCTCCTTAGCACATTCCTTTAACAGCGCTAAAACCTCAGGTGGAGCTCCCTGGGGGGCAGGAGACGCGTGAGCAGCACCGTAGGGAACGTGGAATGTGCGAGGCGCGCGCGTGCCGAAATGCGCGCTTTGACGCCATGCGAGCGCATCCACTGAGGCCGTGTGTGGAACCTCCCTGGGGGGCAGGATGCACGTGAGGGGTGTGCCGACATGGGAGCGGGGGCGCCATGCGAACGCACCCATTTGGGCCGTGTGTGGGACCTCCTTGGGGGGCAGGGAACGTGCGAGGGGTGTGCCGAAATGCGCGCGGGGACGCCATGCGAACGCACCCACTGGGGCCATCGGTGGAACCTCCCCGAGGGCCCCAAGACGGCCCAGGAGGGTCCCAAGACGGCCTAGGGGCCCCCTAAGACGGCCTAGGCAGGCCCACGAGGGCCCCAAGAGTGGCCCAAAAGGTCGAATCTAACTAATATGTCGAGCCATTCCCCGCAACATGGCCCCAATAGTCACCCAGAGGCCCCCAAGGCGCCCCCAGGAGGCCCCAAGAGGTCTCCAAGAGGGCTCCACCAAAGAGCCCCCAAGAGCCTCCCAAGACGCCCTAAAACCGCCCCCCAGATGCCACAAAGAGCCCTCCAAGATGCGCCCGAGAAGCATCCCAAGAGCCCCTCACATATCCTTATATGCATCCCAGTGGCTCCTGAACCACCAAACAACTTCCACGATCGCCGCCAGTTCTCGCTCCTTCTGCGGGTCGGCGGAATGGCGCACGCCACTTGAATACAACATAGATTGCACCGCATAGATTGCGCACTACCTGGATCGCACAACACAGGTCGCACCACATTCATTGTTCCACAGAGATTCCACCACTTAGTCTGCAACGCGTCGGTTGCACAACCTTGATTGTATAGCATATACTACACCACAAATCCTGTAGCACATTAATTTAGTAACATATGTTGCACAGCTTGGTTCCGACCTCATGGGTTGAATCGCGCATATCGCACCACGTACAGTCCACAACCTAGATTGTACCACATAGCTTGCCCCACATTTATTTAGCAACATGTGCTGCACAACAGTTACTGCTCCACATAGACTGCACACCATAATTTGCACAACACGGAATGCACAGCATGTATTGCACAACGTCGATTGTTTCAGACATGTTGCACAACATGGATCGCACCACATACAAAGCACGAAATACATTGCGCACCATAGTTTGGTCACCATCGATTGCGCCACGGAGATTGCACCACATGCGTTGCACACCATATATGGCACAACATTTATTGCACCACGTAGATTGCGCCACATGTATAGCTCCACAGTGATTGGACAACATCTGTATGTATGTGTGTATATATATATATATGGTCGCCCCCCCCCCCCCCCCCCCCCCCCCAAGATCCCCATGTTGCTTCCTCCTCCTCCCCTCCTCCTCCTCCTCCCTTTTCCTTTCAGCTTCCTCCTCCTTCCCTCGTTTTCCTCCTCTTCCGCAGGCGGAACGTTTTTTTTCATTTTTTGTTCCTCCTCCCGCCCTCGGAGGCAATGTTGTTTTCTTCTTTTTCCATGTGAAAACACAGGTTTTTCCCTATTTTTCCTTTTTTTTCTTTCCATGTTTTTCGGTCTCCCCCCTGGGGCGGCGGAAAAATCTGGAGGGCCCGAACGAGGCAGGGAAAAGAGGAAAAAAAACAAAATCTGAAAAAAAACCTGTGTTTTCATAAGGAAAAAGAAAAAAAATCTCCGCGCCCCAAGGCCGGAGGAGGAAAAACAGGACAAATCCGTCCCTCCCTGTTCCTCCTCGTCGTCCTCCTCCTCCTCCTCCTCCTCCCCGTCGTCGTCGTCGTCCTCCTCCTCCTCTCCTCCGTCCATCTCCCTTTCCTCCTCTTCCGCAGGCGGAAAGTTTTTTCCTTTTTTTCCTCCTCCCGCCCTCGGAGGCAGAGTTTGTTTTCCTTTTTCCCTGTGAAAACACAGGTTTTTCCTTATGTTTCCTGTTTTTCCCCTTTTCCCTGCCTCGTTCGGTCCTCCGAATTTCTCCGCCGTCCCAGGGGAAAGACCGAAAAAGAGGAAAACATGAAAAATAAGGAAAAATTGTGTTTTCACATGGAAAAAAAGAAAAAACTCTGCCTCCGAAAGCGGGAGGAGGAAAAAAAGAAAAAAATAAAGAAAGAAAAAAAAAAAAAAAAAAAAAAAAAAAAAAAAAAAAAAAAAAAAAAAAAAAAACCGCCAGCGGAAGAGGAGGAACACAAGGGAGGGAGGAGGGGGAGGAGAAGGAGGAGGAAAAGCGGCAGAGCAGGGGAGCGTGGAGGAGAAGAGGGATTTTTTTTTTTTTTTTTTTTTTTTTTTTTTTTTTTTTTTTTTTTTTTTTTTTTTTTTTTTTTTTTTTTTTTTTTTTTTTTTTTTTTTTTTTTTTTTTTTTCAATCGCTTCGGCGAGTTCGAGAACGAACAAAGCAGCTGCAGGCTGGGTCGGAACCCCCAACGTGCAACAAGGACGAACCATATCGAATGGCTGAAATACACCCCTCGTGGAATCTGCATGGCACCTCTTGGACATCTACATAGCATAGTCAGCAGCATGAACACGAACGGGCTCATATAATGTTGCGCGGCCTCCAGCCGCTAACGCCTTCCACTATGTACACGTAAGTCCAAAGAGACAGTTATCCGAATATGCCGTTGGCCCGCGCATCGCTCACAGCCGACCTACTTACGCATCGTCACCATCGATCGTCACCACAGACATCGACAAGCCCCACTTGTCAGCGACGGTTTTCACCGCCGCGCGGAGGTCGCCCATGGCATCCTCGGGCATCAAGAACACAGCGCCATCAAACATGTAAGTGTTGACGGTCACGCCGTCCACAGAGGTCACCTCCGTCTCTAAGTCAGACAAGATGGAATCCTCCACAGAGCTCAAGGCGTAGTGAAGCTTGGATGCGGCGGGGCAGCGGCGGTTCTCGAAACGACCGTCCAAGTACCTGAATTTCTCGCGCGACAGAAGCATATCCACAGCTTTGTGCATGTCGACGGCGAGGTTCCACCGAAACGGGAGATCGCACGCCAGCTTCCCCAAATGCACGATTTTGATGAGAAGTTTCTTCGCCTCTTTCGCTGTCGCGTGCATGTGGGCCGCGAGGAACGCGCTCCACTTCTTGTAGTTCGCAGCAAACGCCGCGAGGGTGGGCAAGTCTTCATCAATATTGCAATCCTGCGAGAGCTCTCTCACCAAGAGGGCCACGAAGCAGTTGTCGATGTCAACCTCGGCGAAAACCTTCCCAACGGAGAACCGAGACTTCCGCCCGACGAGACACCCCGCGGCGGAAAATGGTTAAAACGCAACCTTCCCGAGTTTTTCGAAAACTGCGCGAGCGCGCCCCGCTTGGGGCGCAGCAAGCAATCCAGGAAAGCAGACAAAGAGTGGGGCGCGATGTCTTGGTCCCCCGCATTTCCTTTCCACCCTGGAAAATGCTCCGAGCCGCCCTCGCTCTTTGAGCTGTCCTCCGAGCCCTTGCCCTCGCCCTCGGTGTCCTCCGAGCCCTTGTCCTCGGCCCCCTCGGTGTCCTCCGAGCCCTTGTCCTCGTCCTCCGAGGTGTTCTCAGAGTCGCTGTCCTTGTCCTTCGAGCTCTCCTCGCCCTCCTCCTCCTCGTCCTCGCCCTCGTCCTTCTTCGAGCCGTCGTTCTCGCCACCCTCATTGTCGCCCTTGCCGCCCTCGTCGTCGCCCTCGCCGCCCACGGCGCCGTCCATGAGTGCCAGGGCGGGGGGCGCCTCGCGTGCAGGGGGGCCGTCAGGGGCCTTTCCCTTTTGCCTGCGCTTGTTGAGCCAGGCGACGAGCTTGTTCTGGGCTGCTTCACTCCATTGGCCTTCCTGGCGGCGCTGCATTCCGCAAGACGCCTGTATGTAATTCATCTGGTTGTTCACCTCCTTCAGTAAGAGGTCGGTCTTCGACGGGCGCACGGTCAAGCGCCCTGCGTTCACGTCACCAATAACATCCACAGCGCGCGGGCGGACGCGGTCCGCGATCGGCACGGGGGCAACGGGCGGCCCCGAAGGGGCAGCCGGCTCCAAGAGGCGGATGATGTCAGCAGCTGCCGAGCCCGAGGGTTCTGACGGATTGCCAACGCTCAAATCCAGGCGCGCCCGTTTACCATCACGGGTCAACACAACACGGCCAGATACCGCAATCGAGGTGTTCATACCTGCTGTAAGACTTCGACACAAATCTTCGGATCAGCCCGCGCGGGGGCAACTTGAGCCGATGATGGCTACGGACAGGGTGGGGCGAGTAGGAGGAGGGGGGGGAGAAGTTGAAGGCGGAGGAGGAGTAGGAAAAGGGGAATCGCCTGGAGCCATGAGGAAATCCGCGGCCCCAGAGGTCCACACCCTTTTCCTTGGGATGGTTTTTCGCTCTGGGTCGTTTTTGATGGTTCTGGGGCCCGAAAACGGTCCCTGGACACCGAAACGGATTGGCGGAAGGGCACCGAGTGTGCTTCCCCTCTCTAGGAGGAGGGAAGGGAGGAGGGAGGAAGGAGAGGTGGATTAAACCGCCGAGCCCTGGATTAATCCAGGAAGTACAGAAACAGAAAGATAGGACAGGGATGAGAACGAGGAGGAGGAGGAGGAAGACCAGAGAGATATGAATAGAGCAAAAGGAGGAGAAAGTATGAGGGGAGAGGATGGGGGAGGAAAGGAGGAGGATGAGAAAGAGGAGGAGGACGAAGAGAGGAAAGCAGAACAGAGCACGGAAAATAGGGATCTTGGGGGGGGGGGGTGAGCATATATATATGTATACATATACATATATACATATATATATATAGCACCTCGCATTTTGCACCACTTGTACTGCACAATACAGGTTGTAGAACATAGGTTGCACCACGTACACTGTACCACGCAGATTGCGCCTCATCGATTGCACAACATCGATTTCTAGAAACACACTGTCTGGAGTCCAGGCTGGCGAACATACCCAATCTCTGTGTATATATACATATATATATATACATACATGTATGAGTCTATGGATGAGTATATAATGAAGCATTGACGTCACGATGCTGTTGTGCGATGCGCAGACCTCAGGGGGAGAAAGGCGTCGCGGATGAGGACGGGGAGACGGAGCTATGCCCTCCGCACAGGGTCCGTCGACGGCCAGCCGCCCCGCCCCAATCCGACGGTCCAGCTCGCTCGGACCCGACACACCATCGGAGTCGGGCCCGAGCGCGGCTACTCTCAGCGCCAGCCTGACGGGTGCCCAATGGACGGGAAGCTCAATCAAGGCAGGAGGTCGGGTGCGCCGAGGGGCATTAGCGCATCATTAGAAGACGAATAAATAGCGTATACATCAAATTTTGACGCTCCGCACGCATTTCTTGGATCTGCGCTGGACCCGTCGCCAGGGGCGGCGCCAGAGACGCCGCTGGGGGGGCCCGGCGTGGATCCAAGAAATCCGCGCGGGGCGCCACAAGTTTATGTTTATCCTGATTTTCTTCTTCGCATCATGTCCCGAAGGTTTTGCGCGGACGAGGGGGGGGCCAGGGGGCGTGCAAAAAAACAAAAAAGAACATGAAGTGCGGCCTTCAATCTAGAAGGCACCATGGCCCCGGCTATCACATACCGCACGCCCCGGGTCCTCTTCCCCCTCTTGTCCTCTACCTGCGCATTTCCTGCCGCTCTCGTCTCACACTTCGACATGCGCGCTGCCGCCGGGGAGACATGCGACGCGGGCTCGGGAGACTCGGGTGGGCCTGACGGGGCCGTCATGAACATGACGAGAGCGTCCGAACTTTGACGCGAACTCCCACGGCAAACATCCCATGAGAACGGGACCGTCGCTGATCATGAAGGGCCCGTCAGAAAACACAGGCAAACCCGGGCTACGGTTCACTCGAGCCTTACGTGGGACGCGCAGAGACATACTCATACTATCTGTCCTCCTTGGAGGCGCGTGTCCGACCCGAACATATAACTAGTAAACTAGTCATAACTAGTAGACCCATCTTTCAGTAGATCGTTTCCCAAGCGGTGCGGCCAAAGATCGCCCGACACGACGCATATACTAGAAGATTTCTCGGTGCGCGCGTCGCCCCTGCGGGGGCGACGCACGGATAGTTATAGTATGTGAGCAGGGACCGACCGTCCCGGCAATCCTACAGGCCTACCACGACATGTTCTTAGAATCCATAATTTGTTACGAATAAAACATGTTCTCATAACATAAGCCCGATGTGCTACAACAAAACAATATCAACCAAGCATGTTCTAAGAACAAGTCGTGCAGACCACAGAAAAAGCTATTAGAATATGTTTTGGTGGGCCTATAAGCACGCCTGGACGCCTCGCCACTGCTTGACATCGGGCGGGGAGAGGAAGAGGAAGAGGAGGAGGAGGAGGAGGAGACGAGGAGGAGGAGGAGAACTAATATTAGCATTCGCATTCGTACGGGTATTAATATCAAATTGGGGCGGCGCGCACATAATATTAGCACGTTGGGGCAACGCCGATTACGCTCCCCCGATCCTGGCCACCCGTCTCGCTTGCGCTGATGCTCCAGAGCGCCGGCGCTAACCGACATAAGACACAAGCGCGCCAGAAAAACGGGCGCGCCGGGCCGACGGGCGATGGTGAGCTTGTTGTCCACCACCACCACCACCACCATAAGTAGGAGGGGGAAGCAGTCCTCTTCCTCCTCCTCCTCCTCCTCCTCTTCCTCCTCTTCCATCTCCTCCTCCTCCTCCTCCTCGTCCTCCTCCTCCTCCTCCCCCGCCTCGTCCTCCTCCTCCTCCTCCTCGTTCTCCTCCTCCTCAACCTCCTTCCCCCTCCACCTTATGGTGGTGGCGGTGGTGGAAAACAAACGCGTGCTCCAGCGCGGGCGCCGACAGCACCAGCGTGCCGGCGAAACGGGCGCGCCGGGCCGCCTGGCGAGGCACGGGGCGCCGGGCGGGGCGCCAGGCGGCCGACGGCGAGAGCACTCGGCAGCTCGAGCCAGCCTCCGCGGACAGGCGCAGAAACTGGGTGCGCTCGCGGGGCAGCCTACGGCCAGAGAGGGAAAAACCCTGAGATCCTGGCGACTCATTTTTTTCGAACCGGGCGTTTTCGTTCCACTTCGGGCCCCGTGACCCTCACAGATCGATCCAGCTTGAAAAATGACACAGAAAAAGGGAGTCCAGGGGTCAGGTCGTGATTTTTGCGATGTTGTTGTTTTTTTGTCCAACGCTGGATCTCAGGGAGGGGGCCTCCCTTCCCCAGAGATCCGACGTTCCAGAACAATTGGGGCGGCGGGATTTGGCCAGTTTTCGGCCTCCGCGGGACCGTCGCCAGGCATCGGGGGCGTCAAACACATCATTCTGCAGGGTGAACAAAAACCGACCCCAAGGAAGTAGTCTGGACCTCCGGGGCCCACGCATCGAAAAAATTACAGCAGCTGGATGTCTGGGTCTTTCCTCCGGCTCTAAACTCAGCGCTCCTGGCCGACTTCGTCGGAAGGGGGCCAGCACCAGCGGGAACTGGACGCACCAGCACGTCTGAAGCGGGGGGAGCAACAGCGGGGACCAAGCGATGCCAAGTGATCCTGGCACGAGGTGGCCCCCGCTGAGCGCGCCTCTCTGGAGCTCGCCAGGGACCCCCTGGGCATCGTCGGAAAAATTCCCCTGGAGCCGTGCGTAACCCGGCTCGACCGTGTCCCTGTCCCTGAGATCGGCGAGCCAAAAGGCCATGACAATCTCAGGGATGCGACCTCGGAAGCGGAGGGAATCCCGAAGATCGGCATCGAGATAAGACGCTGGTGAGCGTTTCCTTATTCGGCGTTTCGACATTGGGCGGAGGGGGGGGAGGGGGGGGGGTCTGGCTCTGGACGTCCGTTTACTGCGACTGTTTGAAATCGTGCGCAATGAAAGCAAACAATTAGATCAGCTATTTGGGGCGGACGATTAAACAAATAGTTTCGCGGGCCTTTGCGCCGCCGCAATGGCGGGGGGGCGGGGCAGGCACACGGAGGGCAGACAACCCTGGGTTGTCTGGAAGCCTGGGGCGGGCGCGGACTGACAATTCAGGGCGGGGGGGCGGGGGGTCAATTCGGGGCCGGGCAAGCAGAAGCTGGGAAGGACTTCGCGGGTTGACGACTCGAATCCTCAGGGGCGGAGGAAGTAGCAATTTCTGGTCCGCCAATCCTGCGCGGAAGGCAGACATTCTGCGCTGCCTTCAGACAACGACCTCCTTCCCCACCTCCTCTTCCGCTTTTCTTCCCCGTCCTCTTCCTCCTCCTCCTTCTCCTTCCCCTCGCTGTTCTATCCCTTGTCACCTTCCCCCTGCAAGTTCTGGTTCCTCTACAGTTACTCCATATGAGCACTATTTCCTTTTCTCCCCTGACGCACTCCGGATGATTGCCTGCACCCCTCCGCGCAATGTGTTTTCATTACGCACAAGTCCGGCGCGAATCCGTTTCTCATATTTGGTGATTCGATCGGAACGTGTTCGGCTCGTCCAAAATGTTGTTCCCGCTGAAACGCTGGCCTCATGCTTGAGCTTCCGCTCGGTTCGAATCCTCCCGCGCGCTGTGTTTTTACTTAGAAAAGTGGGGGAATGCGTTGTTCATATCTGTTGTTCAATCCGAACTTGTTCGGGTCTTCCGACATTTCAAGCTCCATTTTGATCCCGCGGCAACGTTGGCCTCATTTTCAAGCTCCAACCGCAGTCCGCGAGGACGACAGCTGGGCCGTCATCAGGTTGGTTCTAAAGACGGGAATGAGAAAACAACATAAACATAAACTTTCGGCGGTCCTCCGTGGATTTCCTGGATCTGCGCTGGGACTCCCCAGCGGCGCTTCCGGCGCCCCCTCTCCGCAATCCTCCTCCCGCGGCCGCGGGTGATCAAACGAACGCAGGAGGACGAATGGAACATCAATTTCCGCAAGGCGGCAAACCAAAACGCTGGGGGGGTAGACGATAAAGAAAGCAGTCTCCGACGGCTGCATTCTATTAGTCTGCCCCATTCGTTCATTTTGGGGCCCCCAGGGCGGGGGGGATGCATTTTCTTAATCGTTTGCCCCCAGAGACCCCACCTGCTTAAAACGGGCGCCGAAAAACCGCCAAGATCCACTCCATGGGGGGGGGGGCCACGCATGCGCCGGTGCTGCTCTCCACGCGTGCGGCCCAGCAGACAGCCTCGTCTAGGAGGCGACTACATGGGCGAATTGCACGCATTTGCCCGGGAGCCTCTCCATCTTGGTCTCCCCAGTATCAGCTGGTCATGCACCGCGCACGCTGTCCCCCCAGGCTTGCGCCACCTGACTGCGGAGGGGGGGTGTGCGAGGGCCCGCGCCGATCGGCAAAGCAAAGAATAACAAAAACGATCACCATAGGGATATAAGGATACGTTTCAGGCTGGCGGGTGCGGGCCTTCCGGGAACAATGCGGGCACCGTTCTTGGGGCGACGGCGGGGGCGACTGGCCCGGGTGAGAGCACTGCGTGTATCCAGGGGCGCCGATGGTCCATGCATTCGGCGAGGCTCCCCGGCGTCTACGTTGTACGTCTCCTCACCCCAAGTATTCCCTGAAAGGTTTCCACGACAATTGGAGGAACACATGGCCCGATGCCTTGGCAGAGCTTTTGCCGCGACGCTCGGCCACGCGGGCGATTCTAGAAGGAGGGGGGCGGCGGTGATTCGCCGTAGGCGTCTCCGATCCGCCGCCCCCTGTTGGCTTGCCACAGGGGTGCCCGGCGTGCTGAACCCTTTCGCTTTCGGTTCTTGTAGAAAATTCCCTGGGGCTTCGGCCCGTCCCGCCAGCCACCCGCAAGGTCCGGAAACCACCGCAAACCACCCGAACGTCCATAAAAAAAATCCAAGACGCTTCAAGATGGCCTCTAAGATGGTCAGGTTGGTCCAAGATGGACTCCAAGATGGCCCAAGATGGTCCAAATTGTCCTCCAAGACGGCCCAAGAGAGTCCAAGATGCCTTCAAGTTCGTCCAAGAAGCCTCCAAGACGGCCCACGATCACTCTAAGATGGCCTAAGATTGCCCAAGAGGTCCCCAAGAGGCCTCCAAGAGCTCCTCTAGGAAGGTTCCAAAGGGTCAAAATAATTGGTTAGACCTCAGGTTCTTGACAGATGTTCGCTTTTTTGTTATTTTCAGCTCCCTGACGGCCCAAGACGGCCCAAAGGGTCCCCAACATCGCCCCAAGAGCGCCCAAGAGGCCTCCAAGATGGCCCCATGACAGCCCAAGAGGCCCCAAAGAGGGCCCCAAGAAGGCACCAAGACGGCACATGAGGCCCCAAAGACGTCCAAGGTCGCCTCCAAGACGGCAAGGATGGTCTCCAAGATGTCTCCAAGACGGCCAAGATGGCGTCCAAGACGACTAAGATGGCCCCAAGATGCACCCAAGATGGCCCAAGATGGCCTCAAGACGGCCTAAGACGGGCCAAATGCCCGCAAGAGGCCTCCAAGACGGGTACAGTCAGCCCGTATAAGAATGAGGACGCACGATAAGGACACAAGCGCCCTGGAGGGTCATGTCGACACCCCGCGGGCAAGTCGCGGCCAGCGAAAGCGGCCAAGGATGGGCCGACAGGATGGATGCAAAGGTAGCCTGGGAAAGTCGTTCATCCCTACTATGCGGGTTGACTATGCGCAGAAAGCATCCATACACCACCACCGTGCCCGGCCAGAGCCATCCCAGGCCCTGGAATTGTGAGAGGAACAATACATGACATATGTATGTAAGGTTCGCTCGGAGTTCTTGGATCCGCGCAGGACCCCCCCTCTCTGGCGCGCGGGGCGGGCCAAGGGCAGCGCTGGAGGGGCCGCCAAGGGGTCCCAGCGCAGATCCAAGACACCCTCGCGGACCGCCAAAAGTTTATGTTTTTGTTTTCCCAGCAATCATGCGGTGTTGGGTACTCGTGCTGAAGGGACAGCGCCACCCGTTCTCACTCCTCCCGCTGCCCCGTCCCTTCTCCCCTCATCATCATCATCATCATCATCATCATCATCATCATCATCATCATCACCACCATCAGCATCATAATCATCATCATAACCATCATATTCAGCAGCATCGTCATCGTCATCGTCATCGTCATCATCATCATCATCATCATCAGCATCATCATCATCATCATCATCATCATCATCAACATCATCATGATCATCACACGTTTCTTCACACCCCTCACACATTTCGTGGCCTCATAGGGAGCCACACCGAAGGTCCAAATGTAAGCGTTCGCATGCGCCCACCGCACCCATTGTTCCACGCCCCTCAAACGCTTCGTGGCCCCGTAGGGAGCCCCACCGACGGCCCAAATGCAAGCGTCCGCATGCGCCCACCGCATCAATTTTTCCACGCCCCTCAAACGCTTCGTGGCCCCATAGGGAGCCCCACCGATGGCCCAAATGCCAGCGTTCGCATGCGCCCACCGCCTTCATTTTAGCACACCCATGACACGTTTCGCGGCCCAATAGGGAGCCCCATCGAAGGCCAAATGCAAGCGTTCGCGTGCGCCCACCGCATCCATTTCGGCACACGCATGCGCCCACCGCACCCATTGTGGCACGCCCCTCCCACGCTCCGTGGCCCCATAGGGAGCCCCACCGAAGGCCCAAGTGGCTGCGCTCGCACGCGCCCACCGCAGTCATGCTGGCACATCCCTCACCCGCCTCGTGGCCCCATAGGGAGCGCCACTGAAGGTCCAAATGCCAGCGTTCGCATGTGCCAGCCGCAGTCATTTTGGCACACCCCTTACACGTTTCGCGGCCGAATAGGGAGCTCCACCGAAGACCCACATGCAAGCGTTCGCATGCGCCCACCGCACCCATTTTGGCATACCCCTCACGAACTTCGTGGCCCCACAATGAGCCCTACCAGAGGCCCAAATGCAAGCGTTTGCATGCGCCCACCGCAATCATTTCGGCACACCCCTCACACGCTCCGTGGCCCCATAGGGAGCGCCACATAGGGAGCGTCACCGAAGGCCCACATGCCAGCGTTCGCATGTGCCCGCCGTAACCATTGTGGCACGCCCCTCACACGCTTCGTGGCCCCACAATGAGCCCCACCGAAAGCCCAACTGCGACCGTTTGCATGCGCCCACCGCGCTCATTTTGGCACACCCCACAACACATTGCGTGGCCCCATAGGGCGCCACACCGACGGCCCAAATGCCAGCGTTTGCATGCGCCCACCGCACCCATTGTGGCACGCCCCTCATACGTTTCGTGGCCCCACAGGTAGCCCCACCAAAGGCCCAAATACCAGCGTTCGAACGAGCGCACCGCACCCATTTTGGCACACCCCTCACACGCTTCGCGGCCTCACAGGGATCCTCACCGAATGCAGTGCATACAACGGCTGTACACACAACCTCATATGATTGGGTTCTTCGCCAGGCTAAGTTGTTGGTCTTCGAACCACCGTGCCTGGCTAGAGCCATCCCAGGCCATGGCATGGTGTGTAGTCCTTATTATGCGGGTTGGCAGTAATGCCCGCCCCTTGGCTGTTCGCCCCCATCGTTAGAGGCCTCCCAGATGGGGTCCGAATAGATGGGGTCGGAGGATCTCGCCGCATCGCCGATACATCGGCGGTGCATCGGCGATGCATCGGCCATGCGTCGGCCATGCATCCGCCATGTACTGGCGACGTCGGCGATGCATCGGCGACGTCGGCGTGGAGAAAATTGGGCCCCACACCGAGCAGCATCGGCGATGCATCGCCGATGCATCGGCGATGCGGCGCGACCCTCCGGCCCCATCTGCTCCGACACCATCTGGGAGGCCTACATTGTCGCCTCCGAGCCCCTCTGGGCGGACGACCGGGGGGTGGGGATACATCGCAAGGGGGGTGGCGAATCAGCTCACGCCGCCGACATTCCCTGCGCCTCCCCGCGGCGTGCAGTGGAGGCCAGTCCACAAGAAAGCTTCCACAAGAAACCCAACCCTGAGACCCCAGGGCGTCCATTGATTTTTGGTGTGGGGACGTCACGCGTTCCATGGCAAAACCATCCAGACCCAGGAAGCCCAGGGAACCCTGGAGGCAAGAAGGGTCTTTCTTGGCATGTCTCCACTGTAGGCGACGGACCAACAACACACACCCATATCCACGGGGGGGTCAGAGGGGGCTACTCGGACGCCCATTCCTCGTGTATGTTTCGATGTCGTGCGCGTTTTTTGCTCAGGATGATCCAAGATGTTCCTCCATGGTCCTCGCCGAAGTAAAACATGAACATGCCAGCGATGCCAAGGCTACGGGTGCGCGTTGTCGGATGAGGATCCCCGCTTGAACGGGACCTCCCCCCAGGGTCCGACATCGCGCACACATAGTAAGAAAGACGAAGCCAGGACGAGGAATACATGAGCCTGTCGAAGAGCCCAACCATACGCAGTGGGTAGCGACCGCTGGCATTTGGGGCGCTCCCTATGGGGCCACCAAGCGTGTGAGGGGTGTGTCAAAATGGGCGCGGTGGGCGCATGCGAACGCGGGCATGTGGGCCTTCGGTGGGGCTCACTGTGGGCCACGAAACGTGTGAGGGGTGTGCCGAAGAAGACGCGGTGGTGCCATGCGAACGCTGGCAGTTGAGCCGTCGGTTGGGCTCCTCATGGGGCCGCGAAAAGTGCGAGGGGTGTGCTTCAATGGGTGTGGTGGTGCCATGCGAGCGCAGCCACTTGGGCCTTCGGTGGGGCTCCCTATGGGGCCACCAAACGTGCGAGGGGTGTGCGAAAATGGGTGCGGTGGGCGCATGAGGACGCAGCCACTTGGGGCCTTCGGTGGGGCTCCCTATGGGAGTGACTACGAAACGAGTGAGGGGCGTGCCGAAATGAGCGCGGTGGTGCCATGCGAACGCAGCCACTTGGGCCTTGAATGGGCTCCCCATGGGGCTACGAAACGTGTGAGGGGCCTGCCGAAACGGGTGCGGTGGTGCCATACGAACGCAACCCCCTGAACCTTCGGTGGAGCTCACTATGGGGCCACGAACCGTGAGGGGTGTGCCGAAATGAGGGCGGTGGCGCCATGCGAACGCAGCCATTTGTGCCTTCGGTGGAGCTCCCCATGGGACCACGAAACGTGTGAGTCGTGTGTCGCCATGGGCGCGGTGGTGCCATGCGAACGCAGCCACTTGGGCCTTCAGTGGGGCTCCTCATGGGGCCGCGAAACGTGTGAGGGGTGTCCTTAAATGGGTGCGGTGGTGCCATGCGAACGCAGCCACTTGGGCCTTCGGTGGAGCTCCCCATGGGGCCACGAAACGCTTAAGGGTGTGCCGAAGTGGACATGCGGATGTCAGAGGCACGGAATTAGGGGGAGGAGGAAGGAAGTCCAAGGAGAGGAGTCGCAGGGTGCTGTCTCTTCAAAACGAGAACCCAACACAGGATGGATGGTAATTGGATGAGGATAAGGAGCGGAGATCTCTGAGACCTCGCGGCTCTGGAGGATAACTCGGGCGCCGCGGCCTATTCAGAGCACTCCGGAACGCTCTGAGAGCTTTCTGGGACGCTCTGGAAAGGACTTATCCTCATCCTAGCCCCGTCCGACATGCCCTCCTGACGACCCCCCTGTGGACATGAGTGTGTGTTGCTCGTTCGCCAGTAGGAACCAACATGTTTAGAGGAAAGCGCCCGGCGGCGGGAGCGAAGCCAGCTGCGTGCTGCACGCAGGAGATTTCGCTCCCCCTGAGGAGAAACGGTACAGTCTCGGCACTGCCAGAGGGAACGCTAAACAGGGCAGGGCTGGACTTACAAGTTGTCGTGCGTTTTGGTTTCGTCATGTTGTTTGTTTTGCTCTACCTGTTTGCCTGCACCTCCCTGCCAAACCGAAATACAATACCTAGCCGAAGTCCAACAAAATAGCGTGTAGGCCTAGCCCTGGTACAGCCTCGGCACTGCCCGAGGGAGCCCTCAACAGGGAACGAAGGGGCCTTCCTGGCCCCGGCCGGCCATGTCCACGTACAGGTTCCCTGACCTGGACCTGGGGAGCCCCTCCCGAGCCCAAAGTGGTCCTTCTGTCAGCGCCTTGACTGCAAGGAGGGCCAGCTCAGTTCGGGGGCGGCCAAGAGGGGGGCGGGGGCGCAGATTATGGCCGGCGGCATGTGCGCAGCCCCTGGGGGGGAGCCAGGGACGTAATGAAACAAGAAGAGGCGCCATGAAATCTGGGGGATATCATGGCCCCCGCCACGATATCCCCCGCTCCCCTAGTCATCACCCCCCTCTTGGCCGCCCCCGGTCAGTGGGGGAGGGGGGGGCATCAACATGGAATCGGCGATACGTCACCGATGCGTCGTCGATGGGCCCTCCGATAGCCCATGCGTACGGTCCTGGCCAGGGTGTCCTGTCAGGCTCCTGTCGGCGATGAAGTGGGCGACTGGGCGCCGATGCGTCGAACATTGCCCGTGCCCCCTCCCCGCCCTTCCCAGACCCCTCTTTTCGTCCGACCCGAGCCCTTAGCCAGGGACGCCCGTGGCGACACCGCGTCGAGTAAGGACAGAAAAAAGGCAGCCGGCACCTCCACGACCCAAGGACCGCGCGCGCTCGCTCAGGCCAGCGAGGACCAATGCTGGGCCTCTTCTCCACCACCACGACCATAAGTTGGATAGGGGGGACAGAGGAGGACGAGGAGGAGGAGGAGGAGGAGGAGGAGAAGGAGGAGGTGCATGGGGGAGGAGAACGAGGACCCCCCCCCTCTAGCTTGTGGTGGTGGACAACAGGCCCCTCGACCAAGGCTACGCGAGGGAGGATCGGGCGAGCGACCAAGTCGCCACATGCACAGTGAAGCTATCGCAGGTCCCTGACACCCTCGCGCCGTGAAGAGCTCACTTCGGCCGCACGGAGGGCCCCCCTGGCCCCCGCAGCCCCCTTCGGCGTCTACGCGAGCTGCACCGAGGCCTCCTTTTTTCCTGACCGCTCCTTCGGCGACGGCAGCCCGAAGCACCCATTCGGCGACGACGGCGGCGACTTCTCTTCGCCAGCCCCGCGCCCGCCTGCGCTGCCAGGCGTGAGCGGCGACTTGGGGGCCTTTGGCGACTTCGGCGACTTGGAGGCCTTTGGCGACTTTGGCGACTTCGAAGCGCCCGCCTTCGGCGACTTCGAGGCACCCCTCTTGGGCGACCTCGACCCACTCCGCTTGGCCATCTTCGGTGACGAACGGCCTTTTTTGCGCCCCTCGGAAGGCACTCCTGGCCCCACCCACCATGGCAATCCCCGTTTCTCGCACGTGGGGAAGGGGACAAGGACAAGGATAAGGATGATGATAAGGATGGAGAAGGATAAGGATACATATAATTTGCATACGAGGCGAGCCCCAGCCATCTAGCGAGACTAATCTGCCCTTGCGGTATGGGGAGGAGAAGGAGAGGGAGGAGGACGACGGTCAGGTGGACATATGTGAGATGTGCGCGTGTGATTGGCAGCGCGGGTGCGAAGCCAGTTAGTTATGGCACTGCGGATATGCAAACTGTGCGGTGACAGAGCTAATGGTGTAGGCTATGTGTTGCAGGCTATGTGGTTTGAGCGATGCGGTGATATATATATATATATACATATATATATGTATATATATATATATATATATATATATATGTACACCTCTTTATATATATATATATATGTGAAACAAATGTTTCAAGGGCGCTCGCCTTGGGAACATTCGGCGGTGCGTTTGGAACCGGGGGGTGGGCCCCCCCAACACTCGGCGCCGTCGATCAAAACCAGGGAGACTCCCCTCCCCCTCAAGCCCCCCCCCTCCCGACCCCCCCCCCCTCCCAAGGGGCGGGGGGGGGGAATTCCCCCCCCCCCCCGTTCGGCGCCGGCGCCGGCGCTGGCGGCCGCCAGCAGCGCCCACGGCGAGGACGCAGCGACGATGACCAGAGGCAGCCTAAGGGGGGAGGGCGGGGGTTCAAACCCCCCCCCCCCACTCCCTCACAAGAGGGGGGGGTTCAAACCCCTGGCCCCCCTTCGGCGCCGGCACTGGCGGCGGCCAACAGCACAGGCGGTGGCGCCGGTGAAGGCGGGGGACGCAGCGACGATTACCACCACTACCACCACCACTACCGCTACCACCACCACAACCGCCTCAAACAATCACCACCACCACCACCAACAGCACGACGCAACTACGCAACCACCACCACCACAACCGCCACCACAACTCACCATCACCACCACCACCACCACCACCACAACCACCACCACCACCACCACAAAAACCCACCACCACTACCACCACCACCACCACCACAATCTACCATGCCACCACCACCACCGCCACAACCACCACCACCACTACCAGCAGCAAAACTCACCACCACCACCACAAACCACCACACCACCACCACCACCACCACCACCACCACCACAACAAACGTCCACAAACCACCGCCACCCCCACAACCCATCACCACCACCACAAACCACCACAAACCACAACCACACCACCACAATCACTACCACCACAACTCACCATCACCACCACCACCACCACAAAAGCCCACCACCTCTACCACCACCACCACCACCACAATCTACCACACCACCACCACCACCGCCACAACCACCACCACTACCAGCAGCACAACCCACCACCACCACGAACCACCACACCACCACCCCTACAACCCATCACCACAACCACCACAAACCACCACCACCACAAACCACCACCACACCACCACCACACCACCACAACCACCACCACCACAACTCACCATCACAACCACCACCACAAAGACCCACCACCACTACCACCACCACCACCACAATCTACCACACCACCACCACCACCACCACCACCACCGCCACAACCACCACCACTACCAGCAGCACAACCCACCACCACCACCACCACCACGAACCACCACACCGCCACCCCCACCACCGCCACAACCACCACCACCACCACCTCCACAAACTACCGCCAAAACCATAACCCACCACCACCACCACAAACCACCACCACACCACCACCAAACCACCACCACCACCACAACCCACCACCACCAGCAGCACCACCACCACCACAAACCACCACCACACCACCACCAAACCACCACCACCACCACTCACCGCCACAACCTCCACCACCACAACAAACAACCACACCACCACCACAACCACCACCACCGCCACCACCACCACCACCACCACCCACCACCACTGCCACCACCGTCGTCCTCGTCGACGCTCCCCGCCACCGCCGCCCGCCGCCGAAAGCGCCGGCGCCGGCCCAATAATGGAAATCGTCGTCCCCGCCGCCGTCGCTAGCCGCCGCCGACGCAAGCGCAACGCCGGCCCGAGGAGAGGGAAGCGGGGGGGACAGTGGGGGGGTGGCGCGAACCCCCGCCCGGTCCATCCAGGGAGGGGGCCGGGGGGTCCAATTCCAACCCCCCCCTCCTCCAAGCGACCACAGAACGCGCTCTTTCTTACATCGGAGGTGAGGGGGTGAGATCGAAAAGGGACGGAGAGCCCCCCTGCCGGGAAATCGATTTCGGTTTCGTGTTCGTGCGTGCCGTGCGTGCGGCCGAGGCGAAGCTGCGTGGGCGGGCGAAAGGAAGGTCTCCTGTGACTGAGGCGCGGCCGGACCAAATGTCTCCCTTCCGGCAACCGGTGGCGCGCGGTGTTCCGCCGGTGTCCCGCTGTGGCTGAGGCGCGGCCGGACCAAATGTCTCCCTTCCAGCAACCGGTGGCGCGCGGCGTCCCGCTGGTGTCCCGTCGGTGTCCCGATGATGACGGTGATGATGATGTCGATGATGTTGATGACGATGACGATGATGATGATGATGATGATGATGATGATGATGATGGTGAGGATGGTGAGGATGGTGATGATGGTGATGGTGGTGATCCTGATGGTGTCCCGATGATGATGATGATGATGATGATGATGATGATGATGATGATGATGATGATGGTGATGATGATGATGTTGACGATGTTGATGATGAGGATGATGATGGTGATGGTGGTGATGACGATGGTGCCCCGATGATGATGATGATGATGATGATGATGTTGATGATGCTGATGTTGCTGATGATGATAATGATGATGGTGTCCCGATGATGATGATGATGATGATGATGATGATGATGTTGATGATCATGATGTTGTTGATGATGAGATGATGATGATAATGATATGGTGATGATGCAGATGATGATGATGATGATGATGATGGTGCCCCGGTGATGATGGTGATGATGAGGTTGATGACGATGCTGTTGATGATCATGGTGATGGTGATTATGATGATGATGATGATGATGATGGTGTCCCGATGATGATGATGATGTTGGAGATGATGATGATGATGATGATGATGATGATGATAATGGTGTCCCGATGATGGTGATGATGATGTTGATGTTGATGACGTTGATGACGATGATGATGACAGTGATTGTGAGTTCGATTGTGATATCGATAGTGAGATCGATAGTGAGACCGAATATGATATCGGTTGTGGGATCGATCGTGAGATCGATTGCGAGATCGATAATCAGATCGATTGCGAGATCGATCGAATGAAATAGATCGATTGTGAGGTCGATCGAGTGGGATCGATCGAACGAGACCGATAGTGAGATCGATAGTGATATCGATAGTGAGACCAATCGAATGAGACGTTGGTTCCTTCACCCCCCCCCCCGAACCTCCTTATCACCCGAAGGGTGGTCGTATAGGTATATACATATGTATATATGTATGTATGTACACATGTGTGTGCGCGTATGTGTGTATGTGTGTGCGTGGCGGCATGTGGTGCACGCTGTGTGGTGCGAGCTATGCGGTGCAGGATGTTCAGCGCAAACTGTGCGACGCACCTTGCGTCGTGCAGGTGTAAACGCAGCAACGGGAACTATGCGGCGTGAGCTGTGTGGCGCCGTCTGTGCGATGGCGTGTGGTGCAAGCCGTGTGGTCTAAGCTATTGTGGCAACAGCTGTGATGCAAGTTACACGCCCGTCTGAAGTAGGTAGACACATGAAGCAGGAAGGCGGATAAAGTAGATTGGGTTCGGGCCCGCCCAAAGAACAACAGCCAAACCGCATCGGTGATTGAAGTAGGAAGGCGATTGAAGTAGATTGGAATCTGGGAATCCAGGAGCGCCTACTTTCAACGACCGATGGGTAAGCTATGCGGCAACAGCTGCGATACAAAAGCTGTGCGGCCGCCCAGCGCGCGCGGCGCCCACGAGGCGCCCGCGGACGAGACCGGGCGGGCAGCACGCGAGGTCTTGGCTGACCCACCAGGCGCGCGAGGTGCCCACGAGGCGCCCACGAGGCGCCCATGAGGCGCACACGAGGCGCCGACGAGGCAGCGACGACAATGACGACGACGACGACGACGGGTGCATGACGGTGGTGACGATGATGTTGGTGACGATGATGATGGTGGTGGTGGTGATGAACATGCTGATGCTGATGATGATGACGATGATGATGCTGATGGTGGTGAGGATAATGGTGGTGACGATGATGGTGGTGCTGATGGCTATGACGATGCTGATGATGACGATGATGCGGATGGTGATGATGATGATGATGCAGATGATGATGGTGATGATGATGATGATCCTACTCCTCTCTGCGTGCCAGAGACCATCTTTGCTGCCTGGGGTCGAGGGCGATTGTCTCGCCGTCAGAGCAGGAGCCTCGAGACAGACAGAGCAGCAGCCAACATCATATGAGACTTGAAAGCGAAAGCAAGGTGGGAAGGAGGGAGGCTTGAGCCGCAGTGGTCGCGGCATTCAACACTGCAACGAGCAAAGCACTCAGGAAGCAGCTATATGATCTTATTCCTCTCTGCGTGCCAGAGACCATCTTTGCTGCCTGGGGTCGAGGGCGACTGCCTCGCCGTCAAGGCAGGAGCCTCGAGACAGACCCAGCAGCAGCCAACATCAGATGAGACTTGTACTTAGCATGCTTGCAACCCCTGGCCAAAGGCCGCCGGCATTTATTACTATCACAAAGCCAGCCTACTGAGCCTTGCATCGCGGAGATTATTAGCACAAGTCACGAGCCAGTTGGCACCCCACTGCCTGAATTGACGTGGGCATTTGTTCACGCAGACAGCAGGTTTGGCAAGAAACCGGCAATTACTAAAGCACCACTTGCCGCGAGCTTGACACGGAAGCCGAACGTTGAGAGCGGGAAACTTGGCCGCCCACACCCAGGAGTTTAGTCGGACGGACGCTGGCCCCTCCGCACTGACAGAAGTCCAGTTCAGCACTCTGCGAGGCCAGCGAGCACGCGCGTCCGAAAGAAACGAGGGGCGGGGGCGGAGACCTGCGGCAGCACTCAACAATTAAAGGGGCCATTTGCTGATGGCACTCGAGGATCAAGCTGGCGAGCGAACCACGCAAGGCCCGAGAGCCCGAGGCAGGAGCGGCCCACGCACCCAAGACCACGGACCCCATAAGCCAGCCAATGGTCCTCTGGCGCACCGCGGGTCGGGACCAGTCAAAGGCCTGATGCCTGCTCGGATCGAGACAAACGCTCGCAAAGCCCAGTGCGCGCCAGCGCCGCACAATCGGCCTAGAGGCGGCACCAAGACCGATGAACATCGAGCGAGGCCGCACCTGGGCGGCGGAAAAGGCGGCCGCCAATTGGCGGGTCAGATAGCCGTCTACCTGATCGTCAGAGATGGCCTCACTTGGCCACGCGACGCGCTGGCCCCCTGCACGGGACCACGAGGCGGGAATAGCGTACCCAGCGCTGCGCTCAGGTTCAGCGTCCCGAGGTAGGAGGCCACCCGACGACCGAACACCATCCGCACTGGCGAGATGCCGTTGAACTGCTGCTGGTGCTTCGTCCTCTCCGCGCACGGTCGGAGGGGGGCGTCGGAGATCCATCGGCCTCGATCCTGTCCTATGGGGAGAGCCCGCCTCGACACCTGGGTGCTGGGAGCCCCGAGCGCGACGCCGCGAAGCCGAAAGGCCTCCAACTGCCGCAGGTACGACGCCAAGGTGAGGAGGACAAACATCGCGAACGGCAACCGGCAGAGCGAGATCATCACGTCCACGATCGCCATCGCCGCGGCGCGCTGGACCGGCAGCCGCAGGCACGGCGGCCCTAGCCCCCCCCCCCTCACCAGAGCCTTGCAGGCCCTTGGGGGTGAAGAGCGAGGAGGTCCCAGTGCGGGCAGCAAGTGACGAATGGCTCCCATCGTGGCCCACGCCTACGCCGTGTCGGGGCCGTCTAAGACCAGGAGCGCCAGGAAGACCGTCAAGGTCACGACGCGCTCGCGGGCCGTCAACGAGGCGAGAACCATCCACAGGCTCCAGGTAACCAGCCTCGGGGCGAGCGCCAGGTAGCTCGCGGCGGCGCAGTGGGCGCAGGCCGAAAGCCCCAGCGCGCCCAGGCCCCCGCGGCCGAGCTCCGCGGCCGACGCCTGTGGGGCCAACGTCGGGCGAGCCAGCGCCCTGACGCAAGGCGGGCGGCTCGCGCGGGCCAGCCGTCGCTAGACCGTCTCCACTGGCGCAACCGCCAAGCCACTGCGGCCCCGCGAAGAAGCCCGACCGCGACGGGGCGTCCGACGGGTTGAACTCGGACGGGACCCAGCGCACGCATGCCCTGCACCCCGTGGCCAGCAATAGTGACGTGATACGGCGCAAGGGCCTCGTCAAGTTGGCGGCGCGACCTCGGCCTTTGCCTGCGCTGAGAGCCAGAGCCAAAGTGTCCACGCAAGGGCCCTGAACGCAGGAGGTGTCGAAGAGCGAACTCCAGAGCGTCACCCTCGGACTCTAAGATGTCCTTCCCAGCGCATCGACACTGCTAGAATGGACAACCTTCCAGTCGGGCTCCTTCAGGATCTCTCGGGGCACCTCGGTAAAGCCAGTGAGCCTCGCGCCCGCGTTCGCGGACTTCTCAGAGTTGGCGATGCCGTCCAAGACCCGAGACCCACCATGACCCACAGGCCCCTCAGGATGTGGCTTGATGGGGCACTCCTTCGGGCTCTTGCTGTGACCGATACCTACGCCAGGAGGGAGAGGCTCGACACCGTCTGGATCCACTGGGGCCCCTGCGAGGGCGTGACGACGAGCGACGATGGCGTCAGTGAACCTGCACCTGGCCTTCTCGGCGAGACGACCGATCTCGGCGACGACGGGCGCGGGGAGCTTGCGACGGCAGACCCCAATCCCATGCCCCGACGAATCGGACGCCGCGACGTCGGAGGCCCAGGGAAGGCACCAAGACGTAGCCCGCAACGGAAGCGTAGCCTGAACCCCCTGGGGCTCTCTGAGTACCCCGTCCCAAAGCTTGATGGGCTCAGAGGACCGACTCCTGGCAAAAGCAAAAGTGACGGAGATCCTGGACAACGTTTCTCGCCTGCTCAGCATAGCCCAAGTAATATGTCCGACCAACGTAGATAGAGCGCGAGGAGAAATCCTTCGGTGGCGCAGCACAGAACGGATGCCCAATCGCAGACGGGCGACGCGAGCGCAGGGCACCCTCATGGTTCCCCCCACTCCGTCGAACTCGAGGCCCGTGAAGATCATAGAGGCCCGCGCTTCCTGAACCTCATGAGCGGGAAGGCCACGACGAGAGACCGCGTCCGAGATGAGCCGCACTTTGCGATCGGCAAGCTCTTGGGGGCCCACGACCACACAGAAATTGTCGACATAGGCCGCGACCGCCCAGTCGTCGGGCAGCTGCAGCACAGTGGGGGAGGTGCCATCGACGATGAAGCGGCTCTCCTCTACCGCCGTGTCCTTCGTGATGATGTTGCACAATGCGCCCTGGCAGAAGTGCAAAGCCCAGTCCCACCCCATCGGCATTACCAAAATCTCAGGCACCACGTCGATCTCAAGCCCCACGCCCTCCAAGCGAAGCACCCGATTAGACGCGCACGGTAGAGTGAAAGCATGGGCAAGGTCAGAGGGCAGCTGCATGCGGGAGAAGGCGCACTGTATGTCCGCCGACGCCTTGTGGCCATTGATCTCGGGGCTGATCTCTACGCCCGCCCACGACGAACTCGTCGGCAGCTCGGTCCCTGCTGGCTCCACGAAAGAGAGATTTGCAATGCGCGCATCGAAAACCATCCGCAAACTCCCGCCCCTCTTGGCCACGAAGAACACCCCCACAGAGGGCTGCTCTCGGCCTTGACGAGGACGGAACCTGAGCATCCCTGCGGCATCCAACCGACGAAGGAAGTCAGCGTAGCGGTCGGGGCAACTCAAGAGGAGGGGGTCGACGTACAGCTTCGCCAGTCCAGACTCACGGCGCTTGGACTCGGCCACGGGCTCGGAGACCAGCATGCTCGCCCCCCATGGCCCTAGCCGGGACAGAGAGGCCGCGCTGCAGACATTGACCAACGGTGTAGGAGTCGTTCCCGCAGCGGGCCAGGACACAGAGTCCTTGGCATAGGGTCGAGCCGTGGCATCATCTTCACAATGGCCAGGTTTGTGCCGGAGCAGCTCTTCAAGGGCAGCATCCGAGGTGGCGTTGTTGACAGGCATGTCGGACGGCAACGAAAAATATTGAAATGGTTCGGCGACGCGGTCGAGCACCAGCCTCCGCGGCAGGTTAGCTGCGCCGTCGGGGGCTGCAACCTCTTGCCTCCCACTGCGATGGCCGTTGAGGGCATTCAGGCTGTCGATGCACTCGTTGGCCCAGCACCTCCAGGCGGCGCCGCGATCGCACCTCCGGCGCGAACGGCGAGACACACAAAACTCTCGACGACCATCGACAGCAAGCCGAGGTAGAGGGAAAATACCACGCAGGCGATCATCGGTAACGACCACCATGGGAAGCTGTGCAGCTCCTGGCCCAGGCGGTCCCAGCGGCCTCAAAGGCGGGGCCCACCGCTGGGACGTGGGGCTCCTGTGGCTATTGGCGCAACGCCCGCTCCTCGCGGGCCTTCCTGCGCTCTTTAGCCACCGCAGCCTCGGCTTTCGACGCATCCGCGATCCACGTGCTGAGGAGAGGGCACGCACGCACGTTGCCGCGGCTCTCCTGCGCCCCCAAGAACAGGTTGTTCTCAACCCTGTCGTCCAGCACGTGGCTCTTGTCCTTGTCCTTCTTGTCATTGCCCTTCAGCTTGAAGGACATCTCCACCACCTTTTCCTCCAGGAGCTGCAGCCGACGGGCCGTCATCTCCAGATGGGCCAGCTCGCCAACGTTCACCTGGTCGTAACACACAGCCAGCTCCAGGATACGGCAGAAGAGCGCGTGCTCCCGCGTGACGGGGTCGTCCTCCGCCATCTTCCACTCCGTCATCCACTTGGTATGCCACGCGGACGGTGAGGCCGCGTGGCGCTGGATGTGGGCACACACCCAGGCAGAAGTCCTGGGCCCTCGGACGGGCCAATCGCTCCAGTCGGTCGTGCTCTGGAGCAACGTCCCGTCGCGGAACTCGCGTCAGCGGTCACCCCTAGCATCGAGGCTCACGGCGTTGACGCGCAGGTCGGCGGGGTTGCCACCAGCGGCGAGCTCGGCCGCTGCGGGCACCCCGAGCGCCCCTCCAGCGGCCGCCGCGGGCACGGGGGCGGCCGGCAGCGCAGCAGGCGGAGCCACAAGGGCGGCCACGGCAGGCTCCGCCGCTGCAGGCGCCACCAGCGCGGGCCCAGCGGCGGCAACGGCGGGCGCAGCACCAGCCCCCGCCAGGGCCGCCACCAAGCCAGGCATCGCGACAGCGCCAGCTGGCGCCACGGGCGCCACTCCCGCACCCCCCGCAGGGACCACCGCGCGAGCAGCGGCACCCGCGGCGGGAGCGCCAGCGGCGGCAGGGCCCGCCGCGGGCGGGGGCGCAGGGTCGGCCAGAGCGAGACTGCCAGCAGGCAGGCCGCCCACGCTGCCCGCCGCCAGCGCCATGCTGGCAGGCGAGGCGGGGCGGGGCATGCCGTAGAGCACGATCGCCTCCTGGATGCCCGCCCACACGTCGACGGCCGACGACAAGGTCCTGAAACCGTACACCCGCAAGCCCGCTGGCCGTTCACCCTGGCCCGCGATCGTGATGATACCCTCGATGTCCGATCCCCGTGAGGAGTAATGACATAGACGGTAGTCCCAGGGCCACGAAGCAGGATGAGCCTTTCATGCCACACAGGCGCGCCCCCGATGCGATACTTCACCAAGGACCAGTGGAGCTGGTGAGCCATGATCACGCACTGATGGCCTTCTTGGCCCTGACCGCCCTTGCCTGTGCTCGCGCCTCTTCCTCGAAGTCCACCACGGGCCCCTCGGCGGCCGGCGGGCAGACGAGGCGGCTGGCCAGCCGCACGCCTCCGACGGCTCCCACGGCGAGCCCGACGGTCAGAGCAGCCGCTGCGTAGGCCGCGATGAGCCCTCCACAGGACGGCTCGGGCACCTGGCCGCCAGCGCCCGCGCAGACGCAGGCGGGGATGGCGGGACACGTCAGCAGCGGCGCGCACGCCCCGCAGCTCGGCGCGGCCGCCCGCGCCACCAGGGAAGCTCCCACCGCTTGAGCACCGTATCGCAGAATGTCTGAGAAAGACTGGGCGAGGTCCTGCATATGGGAGCTGGCACCAATTAAGACTTGAGCCGCAGTGGTTGCGGCACACAACATTGCAACGATCAAAGCACTCATCAAGCAGTTATATGATGATGCTGATGCTGATGCAGATGATAATGCTGCTGATGCTGCTGCTGCTGATGATGATGATGCTGCTGTTGCTTAGGATGCTGATGCGACGATGATGACGCGCCGTAGAAAGGCTGGCCGAATGCTGAAGGAAGGGGAGGGCCAAAATATCTTACGGCGTGACGTGTCTCACAGCGCGGCCCCCCAGAATCCTGGACCCCTCACCCACAGGGCCCGCCTCTCGTCCCGAGCCGCATATGCTGACGGCGCCGCTTGCCATCGCTCGGACGCCCATTCCCCGTGGGAGGAGGAGGAGGGGGAGGAGGAGGAGGAGGAGGAGGAGGAGGAGGAGGAGGAGGAGGAGGAGGAGGAGGAGGAGGGGGGAGGGGGAGGAGGAGGTGGAGGAGGAGGAGGAGGAGGAGGAGGAGGAGGAGGAGGAGGAGGAAGGAGGAGGAGGAGGAGGCATCGTCTGGCCTCGTGCGGGCTCCAGACGTCCTGCTGGCCCCAGGGAATGCGACTGCCCGAGCCATGCCACGGCCAGGAGGCGGGAGGGCTGCACTGGTGTTTGCGACCAGGGGGCCCCGTCCTTCGGAGACTTCGGCGACGTCGGCGACGCCGGAGCCGCCTCTGCCTCCGCGCCCGCCTCTGGGCCCTCGAGCGGGGCCGTGTCCTGCTCCCAGCCTCGGTGGCGAGCAGGGGGGAGAAGAGGGGTCAGGAGGAGGAGGAGGAGGACGAGGAGGAGGAGGAGGAGGACGAGGAGGAGGAGGAGGAGAGGGTCGTCGTCGTCGGACGGCGGCATGAGAAATGTGCTGTGACCCGAGTGATGCCACTGGCTCGGGAGGACGAGGGGTCAGAAGGAGGGGAAGGGGGAGGGGGCCCAGAGACCCAGCGTCGTGTTCTTGTGCAGCGCGGCCCCCACAGATCTAAGCCCCTTCCCAGGGACAGGCTCTTTATCCTAAGAGGTTCTTCGGGCGGCTTTGGGGCCTCCCGAGGCAACATTTACATCCCGAGGCAAATTCTACCTCCCGAGGCAACATTCACCTCCCGTCTCGATGTTTCAATGAGGCGAGGATGGCAGGGGAGTGGGACAGGGGGGCGGAAGATGAGTGGGGACGGAGGTGGGGACGAACGAAACGAATGTGAGGTCGGAGAGGAGGGATGAAGAGGATGTGGAGGAGAGGGAAGGAGAGGTATAAACGGCTGATTAGAGGGGAAGGAGGATGGAGAACAGGGATGGAGAACAGGGATTGAGAAGGAGAATGGAGGACACGAAAAGGAGACGAAGGGGATATTCTATTGATTGTTCGACTGCGGAGCTGCGTTTGCCAGCTGATACCGGATGAAGGGAAGAATCGAGGCGGAGGAATCGAGGCTGGAGGAAGACGAAGGAGATGACGGGGCAAGGGGGAGCCACGAGATGATGCGTGAGGGGGCAAGGGGGAGCCAAGAGAAGGAGGGATGAACGATGAAGGAGTAGGGAAGATAACGAGAAGGATCTGAACAGGAGCAAAGACGGTCAAGGATGAACTGCATGTCAAGCCGCCAACGCCGTGTTCCTAAATGCAAACGCTGCCGCATTCCGCCACCAGCTTACGGCAATCTGTGCTGCGCGGCGACGGAGGGCGAGAAAGGGAACGAGAAACGAACAGACGACGGCGAAGGCGCAGGCGGGAGGCCAGGGCTGGCGGAGCGAAGAGGAAGCGAGGAGGGACAGAAGGGGGGCGAGGCGGGAGGAGCAATGATGGGTGAGCGCATGGGAGTGAGCGAGGGGAAGGTAGAACGAGGATGAGGATTAGGAAATAGGGACTAATGGGGAAGCGAAGAGATGGGATGAGGAGAGGGCGAAGATCAAGGAGAGAGTGACCGCCGTCGAGGGAGGAACCCGAAGGAGGAGAAAGAAAAGAGAACGCAGAGGTAATGAGGATGGAGTAGGTTGCTGAGGAGAGAGAGGGGAACGAGGAGGCTCGGAAGGAGGAAGTGAAGAGAAGCGAGGCGGCCGTCGAATAGGAGGGAGGATGATAATCAAGCAAATGATGGCCCTTCCTGATCGTGGACATCCCATGCATGTCCACGATATTTTGACCCGACATGAACGGGAGATCTCTGCCCAGCCCTCGGGGCAGAGAGGCCCGCCAGCATCACGGCACGGGAACCCCACTACTTCGTGATGGCGAGGTGCCTCGGGAGTCTGACGGGGCCCAGGGACACACACAAATTCGCCGGCCCAACGGGCCAGAGGCGTGCTAAGATCTCCGGTAACTGGTTAACGATATTTCTAGTTCGCGCGCGCGGAGCGGCCCCTGGGGGCCCCTGGACGAAAAGTACCCCGGCAAGGTCCCGGGAGAAGCCACCAGAGCACTCCAGGGGAGGGCCATTTTTCGACACCCCTCACGAGGATCGTGGCCTCCGAGGGGAGAGTCGCAATCGACTACCCCCCCTCCCACCCCAAGAGGCCCCCAATAGCCCCCCACGAGGCCCTGGGGGCCCCCAAGACGCCGCCAAGGAGCCCCAAGAGGTCCCCAAGAGGCCCCCAAGAGGCGCTAAAGAGGGCTCCAGGGCCGGCGGAATGAGCGAAGCGATTAAATAAATACAGACAGATCCCAGGATTCCCCATCTGTTTCCATATTTGTTTTTGATTTTTGTCTTCCCCCCACTGCACACATTGTCGCATATTTCCCTGGGAATCGACGATTAATTGTGTCTGTGTTTTTTTCCCTCCTGAGAGTCGGGGACCCGACGATCACATGGCCCTGCCACTGGTGGCGGAGAACCGACTGGGCCCGACGACTTCTCGAGAGCAGGCAGCGGCCCCAGCGGCCCCGATCGCATGCGTCGCAGCGTGCAGGAGCCATCGACGCGGGCAGAAACCGTTGACGACAGATCTCTGGCGACAAAGGCTGCATGCGCGCCATGCGCGGCGGAGGAGGATCGCCACCCGCCTTGACTCGACACAGCCCGGGGCGGAGCCCCCACCACATGTGAGCTTCAGCGCATGCCGCCCTTGCAGCTGGAACTTCTTGCTGGTTGCCTGTCTTGGAGAAACTCAATCAGCCGTTCCTGGGTGCGCGCGATCGCAGTGGGATTCCCCGGTGCGGATTTCCGCCGTTAGCCAGCCTCGGACTTATCCCTTCCCTGAGATCGGGAAATCCAAGGCGATGACAATCTTAGGGATGCGCCCCAAGAAACTGAGGGAATTCCCAACGTCGTACCGAGGTCAGGTGATGCCAAATCTGTGGACAGGGATGATGGTTCAAGCTGCTGAGCTGGTCGTGCTGCTGCATGCTTGCCGTCGCCGCGGTCCAGAAGCCTCTCGTCTGGCGGTGGCGGCGTGCGCATCTCGTGCACATCACGGCTTCCCGAGCTGCATCGCGGCGCTGGCCAAACGCGGAGGGCCCCAGAGCTCCAATTGGATACGTGGAAGGCCCGCTGCTCCACCTCGCCTCCATCAGCCCGTGCCTCCTCTCGTTGGCGCCTGCGAGCAAGCACCTGCTCCGAAGCGGCCCGCCGCGCGACCCGCCCGCACACACCGCTGCAGCCCAACCGGCGCCTGCGGCTGGCCGGCCCGGCCGCGCGGCTCTCCGAAGCAGAGCCGCTGGCGCCTGCGGGCGGCCAGCTGCTCTGCACAAGGCTCTAGAGAGTGCCACTGCAAGACCCGGCCTGGGCGCCCGCGCACTGCTATCCGCCACCATCATTGTTTCCTCCTTCTCCTCCTCCTCCTCCTACTCCTCCTTTCTCCGCACTGCCATCCCACTTTCTTTCGCGGGGCCTACAGTCAACCCATCTGGTAAGGATGCGCAGCAAGGATGCAAGGGCCCTGAACGCCCATGCCGAGGCTCTTCGGGCGAGGTTGGCGATCGAAAGTGGTTGAGGAGGACCGAAGATGACCAAAGAGGCCAGGATGCAAGGGTACCTCTGGGAAGCCAAATTTCATTACGATGCGGGCTGACTGCAAATCAGGCCGCTGCTGCCCGGTACCTTGTCTTGTAGGCGAACCCTCCACAGCCCGCGCCGCCTCCTCTGAGGCGAGCGCCTCCGCTGCAAAAGATGAAAATGGATTGCTAATGAAAATCCCCGCTATAACAAGCAGGCGAGTGCACTCCATCGAACCGCGGCGCGTCACAGCCTCCATGCACCAGGCGGCTACAGAGCACCGTCCGTCCGTCCCTCCCCCCCCACCCGAGGAGCCTGACCGCGTCTCGGTCAGCGGCGGTATCTTCGTCCTCCAGAGCAGCCCAGAGCACTTGCCGATGGTGGCTTTGATGGCCTCGTATTGGTTGCCCTCCTCATCAATCCCCATTCTCCCGCCGCATGCTTCATCCTCTTCGGTTTGCTCTCCCCTTCTCCTTTCTCTCATCATCCTCGCCATCCTCCGGTCCTCCTCCCTCCTCCTCCCTCCTCCTCCTCCTCCTCCCCTCCTCCTCCTTCTCCTCCTCCTCGTCCGCCTTTGTCCTCCTTGAATCCGCCTTCTCCCTCCTTGGCATCCTCCATCACCTTTGAACATTCCCTGAGTCATCCACCAACTCCTCCTCCCTCCTTCTCCTCCCTCCCCCCTCTTCCTCATCCTCCCCGTTCTCTACTCCCTCTTCCTCCTTCTGCATCATCGTCGACTCATTCCTCTCCCTCCTTCTGGGCTCCTCCACCTTCGCTCTCACTCCTGTCTGCATCTCCTCTCCTTCGACCTGGACTCTTCGTTCTACTTCCCCCGTCCTTCCCTTCCTCATCCACCACCTCATGTCCCCGCGTCTCTACTTGTCTTCTCTCGTCCATCTAAGCTTTCGTTTTGCACGGGCCTTGGAAGGCCATGCTGACGATGTTCGAACTGGGCTGGCCAGCGAAAGTTGCCAAGGATGGGTAGAAGAGGCAAAGATGCACGGGGATGGACAGACCCCCCTTTAGTAAAACGTGGTTTAGTGAAAACGACCTGAGGCCCAAACCTGGCGGGCACAAGCCTGGAAAATAACGGCCACGGCGCCCTCTCGAGAACCGAAAACGGACAATTCACTAATCGACGTGTCACTGTTGGGGGTTCTATCCACCCCTGAGTTACCTTGGACAGTTGCTCAGCCTTCCTGTGCGCCTTGACTGTAGCCACTGCTCATCAATTCCACAGCTGCTGGCAAATGATGGATCCTCCCGGTTGCAAAATCTACGTGGTGACTTCCTCTAGAGACAGGGGAAACACATGACACCGTCCACTAACTCATGCTACCGCAGAAAACCAGCACTGGATCCCCATTATAAAACCTATACGCGAGCCCTCTCAATGCTCCTCCCTGCTCCTCGTCACCATCCCCTCAGTTTGCTCTTCCTCCTCCTACTCCTCCGTCTTCGTTTGTGGCCATGTTGGCCTCGTTGTTGAGGTCCCTGTCAAGCCTGTGGTGCGGCAAGAAGCGAAGAGGACAAAGGAAAATAGAGGGAAACAAGATAATACGGAACATGGAGAAGGAGGAGGGAGGAGGAAGTGAGGAAGCAGGAGAAAGGAAGGGAAAACGAGAAAGGGAAGAGGAGGGAATGTAACGGTGGGAAGCAGGGAGGATGACATGCAGCAGAAGGAGAGAGGATTGAAGTGGAGTAGGGGGATGAAAACGAATACGGAGGAGGAAACACTGAAAGATCAAGCAAGAGACCAGAAAATAGAGGGGGATGGGGGAGAAGATCAGTCCCTCCTCCTCCTCCTGTGGGCGTGGGTGTTTCAACGAGCTAGCTCCTTTAACTTCTCATGCAAACCCTGTCCCTGGCAATCTCCCCTGGACCTCGCCGCACCCCCTGGAATGACCGGCAACGCCCCACACCCCCACTTCGAAGACCTTGTGCGGACCCTGCAACACATTGCATAACGGCCCATAAGTTCCCTGGGGCCTGATCGGACAAGAACGAGAAGCGCCGATTTTGTCCGTTTGGTTCGTAGGGGGGGAAAGCAGAAAAGGATGATCGCGACGACACGGCGGCGGATGACGAGGATGATAGCGTGGATCACGGAGAGGGCAGCGAGGGGAGCTGGCGGACAACGAGTAGGAAGACAAGCACGAGGACGAGGAGGAAGAGACGGAAGAGGACAAGTACGAGGAACGAAGCGGAGGATGAGGATGAGGAGAAGAAGGACGACGACGAAGGAGGACGCTAACGAGCCCGAGGAAAAGGACGTCAAAGAAGCGGGGTTCTCTCTTTTTTTGAGGCCACTCGGCGGGCTGTTGGGGCCGTCTGGGGCTATCTTGGGACATCCTGGGGGCTTCTTGGGGGCCTGTCGGGGTCCTCTTGTGGGCTACTGGGGACTTCTTGGGCTATCTGGGCGTGTCTTAGATTGGGCTTCTCTGGGCCGTCTTGATGCCATCAAAAATCATTACAATTCGATGTTAGACACATGCGTCTCTTTGAAGATGTCCCGAACGACATCGCAACCTTAAAGGCCAGTACGGGCCGTCTTGAAGCCTCGCGAGAGCGATGCCAAGACGCTGCTAGAACCGCACTTGTCAAAACGATGATCCGCCGGCCCCCTTGCGGGGCCATCAGGTTCCGCGGATCAGGCTTGCTGCTCACTGCTCCAGTTCCAGTCTCCAATGTTATAATTCTATGTCCTGCTTCCTGTCTCGAGTTGTTGCAGTCCGCGCGAGGGGGGGAGCCGAACAAGGCCTGGTCACCTTCATCCGGGGGGAGCTCTCAGAATTTCCGGGGGGTCCCAGGACACGTGAAAAAAACATGAGACTCGCGTCCCCGAAACCGGAATCCCTTGAGGCCAGAACCCCTCGCAAATTACGCTGTGTTCGCGCTCCCGAAAGTGTAATTCTACGTACATTGATCCATGTTCGCGTCTCCGAGGCAGTACACTCTTGTAACTTACGCAATGTCTGCATTCCCGAAACCACGATCCTTGGTAAATTACGCAGTGTTCACGTCCCCGAAATCATGCAACCTTGTACAATACGCAGTGCTCGCGCTTTCGCGGCCACAATCCTTTGTAAAAAGGCCCCCAAGACAATACAAGAGGCCTCCGAGACGGCCCAAGAGTGCTCCAAGGCACCCAAGATGGTCCCAAGACCCTGTAAGCCCCCAAGAGCGCTCCAAGAGCACCCCCAGGAGGGGATCAAGAGGCCAACATCTGCGATGTTCCCTTAGGTTGTTGTTGGATGTTGGCACGCTCGCCTTGTCGGGCTTTCGACGCTCCAAGACGGCCCAAGAGGCAACCCAAGGCCGTCTCAAGAGGCTGTAAACAAAGCGCCCCAAGACGGTTCAAGAAGGCCCAAGCCGGCTCAAGAGACCCCCAAGACGGCCCCAAGAGTGACCCGAGACGGGGGACCTAAGCCCAAGTGGACCCCGTTCGGAGTTCCGACGCTGCTTCACGTCTCCGAGGCCTCACAACGTAGCTCTTGCATACCCCATTATCCGAGAACGGGGGCTGGCGGCAGGGTGCGAAGCCCTTATGGATATCAGATGTGTCATTGTTTGAAGATGTCCCTTGGGACATCGTCATTTTCGGCAGTCTTCAGGGCGCTGTTGGAGCCATCTTGGGGTCCTTTGAGACACTTACTTCGTACCAAAACACATCGGGGACCATATTAAAACGACGTTGGGAACATACCAATGTTGTGAGGATGTCCCCGGCGAAGAAACGACGTTGGAGATACAGCTATGTTGGTCTGCAATGCTCCTCCCAATTTTCTGAGGATGCCTCGAGCGAGAGCGTCGTTTTCAACATTACAGGGAGTTTGAAAAACAAGGATTTCTAAAAACAAGATTTTCTAATTCTGGATTGTCGCGTAGAGTTTGGAGCGCCGCGCCGGGGCGAACCACAAAACTAAGAATTTAAAAAAAAAAAAAAAAAAAAAAACATGATCGAACCACGAATCCGGAAAGGAATATAGAAATGTAAGGCATTGCAACATTTCAAAGACACCTGATTGGGCGACGGGCACATGCAATGCTGAATGGATCGATGATGATGTACTGTGCCGAGGACTGTGCTGTGCTACGCCGTGCTGAACTGCGATGTGCCATGCCGCGATTGTGCTCTATATAGCGTTGTGGATCGAGTCCTCCCTGGCATCCGAGTCCTCACCGAACTGATCTGGAGCGTAAGCTCGAGCTGCCTGAGCAGATGGTAGCTGCCCCAGAACTAATCGACAGAGGGAACATGCCAGGAGGACGCGCCGCGGAACGTCCCAAGGGACGCGCCAGGCGACGTGCCAGGGGACGTGCCATGGGCACGCACCGCGGGACGTGCCAAGGGGACGCGCTACGGAACGTGCCAATGGACGTGCCGAGGGACGTGCCAGGGGACGCGCCGCGCGACGTGCCAGGTGGACTCGCCACGGAACGCGCCAAGGAACGTGCCAAGGTGCATAGTTGAGTGTATCGATCTTGATGTACCGTGCCGACGGCTGTGCTGTGCTGGGCCGTGCTGAACTGCGATGTGCCATGCCGCGATTGTGCTCTATATAGCGTTGTGGATCGAGTCCTCCCTGGCATCCGAGTCCTCACCGAACTGATCTGGATCGTAAGCTCGAGCTGCCTGAGCAGATGGTAGCTGCCCCAGAACTAATCGACAGAGGGAACATGCCAGGAGGACGCGCCGCGGAACGTCCCAAGGGACGCGCCAGGCGACGTGCCAGGGGACGTGCCATGGGCACGCACCGCGGGACGTGCCAAGGGGACGCGCTACGGAACGTGCCAATGGACGTGCCGAGGGACGTGCCAGGGGACGCGCCGCGCGACGTGCCAGGTGGACTCGCCACGGAACGCGCCAAGGAACGTGCCAAGGTGCATAGTTGAGTGTATCGATCTTGATGTACCGTGCCGACGGCTGTGCTGTGCTGGGCCGTGCTGAACTGCGATGTGCCATGCCGCGATTGTGCTCTATATAGCGCTGTGGATCGAGTCCTCCCTGGCATCCGAGTCCTCACCGAACTGATCTGGATCGTAAGCTCGAGCTGCCTGAGCAGATGGTAGCTGCCCCAGAACTAATCGACAGAGGGAACATGCCAGGAGGACGCGCCGCGGAACGTCCCAAGGGACGCGCCAGGCGACGTGCCAGGGGACGTGCCATGGGCACGCACCGCGGGACGTGCCAAGGGGACGCGCTACGGAACGTGCCAATGGACGTGCACCGCGCGACGTGCCAGGGGGACTCGCCACGGGACGCTCCGCGGAACGTGCCAGGCAACATGCCAGGCTGCAATGCTAAGGGTATCGATATTGATGTACCGTGCCGAGGGCTGTGCTGTGCCTGGGCGACCTGGACACGTGAAAACACGCGTTTCGCTCAAGACGTTGTCAGCACATCCTCATGCTAGACATCCGCCTGGGCAACCTGGACACGTGCAAACAAGCGTCTCGCTCGAGACATCCTCAACAAATGCTCATGCTAGACATCCGCCTGGGCGACCTGGACACGTGAAAACAAGCCTCTGGTTCGAGACATCCTCAACAAATCCTCATGCTAGACATCTGTCTGGGCCACCTGGAGGCGTGAAACCAAGCGTCTCGCTCGAGACGTCCTCAATACTGGGCACGTGAAAACAAGCAATCCACTTGATAGATCCTCAGAATTCAGGTCCCCAGGAGAGGACAATCTATAACACAAAACAAGCGTTTCGCTCGAGACGTCCTCAACAAATTCTGAACAACAAGCGTTTCGCTCGAGACATCCTCACATTTTAATTCGCCGGCCCTACGCGACCTCGTGATTCATCGCAAAAGAAATTCGCCGGCCCTACAGCCGTCAAAACCGGGGGTCAACCTACTAAAAAAGAGCACCCTGGGCTTATGCCCTTTCCGGGAACAAGAACAAGCGCAATGACGCGGCACTAAACAAAACAAGATTTTCCATGATGAAATCTGCGCCAATCCGCGTGAAGCCTTAAATGCAATTCTAAATGGGCGCCCCAAATAAATATTTAAAGTCCAGTTTTAGGGTGGCATCTTTTATGGGGAAGGGGGGACGCTGGGGGGTTTGTTCGGGGGGTCGTGCTGGGGTGGGAAGGGGGGGGTCTTGCCGGGGGTGCCGTTGGGGCTCTGGGTGAAGAATTAAGGAGAGATTTTAATGAAGATTTGGGCTGGCGGGGCTCCGGGGTGAAGATGCACGCGAATATTTAAATGAAGATTTAGGCTGGCGGGCCTCCGGGGTGAAGATGCACGTGAAGATTTACATGAAGATTTAGGCTGGAGGGGCTGCGGGGTGAAGATTTTCGTGAAGATTCAAATGCAGATTCAAGCTGGCGGGGCTCCGGGGCGAAGATTTTCGTGAAGATTTAGATGAAGATTTAGGCTGGCGAGCCTCCAGGGTGAAGATTTGCGTGAAGATTTACATGAGAATCTAGGCGGGTGGGCCTACGGGGTGAAGATTTTCATCAAGATTTAAATGAAGATTTAGGCTGGAGGGGCTGCGGGGTGAAGATGTTCGTGAAGATTCACATGAAGATTTAGGCGGGGGGGTCTCCGGGGATAAGATTTTCGAATTTACATGAAGATTTAGGCTGGCGGGCCTCTGGGGTGAAGATTTTCGTGAAGATTTAACTGAAGATATATGCGGGCGGGCCTCCGGGGTAAAAATTCGTGATTAGGCTGGCGGGCCTCCGAGGTGAAGATTGTCGTGAAGATTTGAATGAAGATTTAGGCTGGCGGTGCTCCGGGGTGAAGATTTTCGTGAAGATTTAGGCGGGCGGGCCTCCGGGGCGAAGATTTTCATGAAGATTTAGGCGGGCGGGCCTCTGGGGCGAAGATTTTCATGAAGAGGTTGGCGAGGCGTCCAGGACGTAGATTTCGTGAAAATGAAGATTTAGACTGGCGGGCCTCCAGGGTGAAGATGTTCATGAATATTCAAATGAAGATTTAGGCTCGCGGGGGGTCTCCGGGCGAAGATGTTCGGTAAGATATACATTAAGATTTAGGCTGGCGGGCCTCCGGGGTGAAGATTTTCGTTCAGATTTACATGAAGATTTAGGCTGGCGGGGCTCCGGGGCGAAGATTTTCGTGAAGATTTGAACGAAGATTTAGTCTGGCGGGCCTCCGGGGTGAAGATTTAGGGTGTTGGGGTTCTGGGTGAAGATTTTAGGGACTATTCAAATACGATTTAAGCTGGCGGGGCTGTGGGTGAAGATTTAAGCGAAGATTTACGTGAAGATTTCGGCTGGCGAGCCTCTGGATGAAGATTTACGTGAAGATTCACACGAAGATTTAGGCTGGCGGGGCTCTGGGCGTAGATTTACGTGAAGCTTTAGATAGAGATGTATGCTGCGAGGCGCGAGGGAAGGTCGAGGTGAAGATTTCAAGTGAAGATTCAAACGTCGAGAGCGCGAGTGAAACTCCAGGTGAAGACTTAGGCTACGATCGAAGGGGAAATGTAGCTCAAGATTGCTCGCGCCGATAATACAAAAAACATGAAAGCATACAACAACAAAAACACAAACAAAACAAACGGCGCCTGCCCCTGCGACGGCTGGCGTTTAGAGAATGCGAAAACGTGTTCTGACACGCGTTCCCAACAAAAACAAGTTTGAAACGATACCGTTAGGAACAACACAACAAACAACGTTTAGGGTCACCCCCGGGATGAAGGTTTAGGTGAAGATTAAAGTCTGGGTAGAGATGTACGGCCCCGGGTGAAGATGTTGGTGAAGAATCTGGGTCTTGGGTGAAGATTTGGATAAAGATTTGCGGTCCTGCGTGAAGACTTAGGTGAAGATTTGGAGCCCTCGGTGAAGATTTAATTGAAGATTTCGGGTTCTGGGTGAAGATTTAGAGCCCTGGGCGAAGATTTACAGGCCTGGGTGAAGATTAACACTAATAGTTCATGCCCACGGGAAAGATTCAAGGGCCTGCGATTTAAGGCATGGGTGAAGATTTATGGCCCTGGGCGAAATTTAGGGCGCAGGTTGAAGATGTAGGTGAATCTATAAGGCCTTGGTGAAGTGTTGCGGCCATGGGCGAAGATGTTGGTGAAGATTCAGGGTCATAGGTGAAGATTGAAATAAAAATTTGCGGCCCTGCGTGAAGATTTAGGTGAAGATTTAGGGCCCTCGGTGAAGATTTAAATGAAGATTTCGGGCCCTGGTTGAAGATTATTTAGAGCACTGGGTGAAGATTTACGCGCTTGGAAGAAGATTTGAATGAAGATTCAACGCCCTGGGCAAAGACTTAGGAGAATGGGCGAATATTGAGATGAAGATTTAAGGCCAGGGTGAAGATTTACGCCCCTGGGTGAAGATATAGTGCGCTTGAGGAAGATGTACGCGAAGATTTCAGGTCTGGGTGAGATTGTGCGGCCCTGGGTGAAGATTTAGGTGAAGATTCAGGGTTCCGGGTGAAGAGTTCGGCAAAGATTTACGGCCCTGGGCGCAGATTTATGTGAAGATTTAGGGCCCGGGGTGGGGATTTAAGTGAAGATCTCGGGCTCTGGGGAAAAATTAGAACCCTGGGTAATGATTTACGGCCCTGTGCGAAGATTTACGTGAAGATTCAGTGACCTGTGACTGGCTGGAGGAAATCCGGAAGAATATCTGGAGGAAGATCGCCGTGACAATTGTTTAAATTAGGTTTTCGAGTATCATTTGTGCGATGACGGCAGGGCGTGGAACAAAACAATGTGTTTTTTTACACATGGTTTTAGAGTAGGTCCGCGAGGCTGAGCCTGGGCATGCCGACCTAGTTTGTTTGAACTCCCTACAGATGTAGTAGTCACCTCTGCCGACGTCTTATTTCTTCGAGGACGTCTCAGGCGAAACACTCATTTCCGACAATACTTACACATGTGTACGTTCTCATGGCCTGGAGGATATCTCAGGCGAGACGCTTGTAACAACCGTTGTCGCACACACGCCATTTGTGTGAGGATGTCTCAAGCGAGATGCTCATTTTCACGACCCTATCCTGAACATCGTTTAACCGATCCCTATCCCCACTCGCGTGGCCTGGGCCCCACTGGTCGATTTGCCCCCCTAGATTGGGATCTAGGCTCCTCCCTTCGGGTTTCGAGGGGTATATCCCCAAGTGGGGTGGTGAGATGGTGGGGCTCGGGATGGGGATTGGCAATCGAATAAACGATACTGCTATCCGGACAAGACTGGGAAGCGCCGCTTCTCTCAGCTTGCGTGGGTACGCGCGCATGGATCTGTACCTGGCACGCATGCTTGCACATGGGGTGCGGTCGCTGGCTGGTGGCTGCTGACGTGCGAGTGCGTCTGCTGCTGCCGTGGAAGTGTGGGAAAGTTTGCTGGCAGTGGCAGTTGACATCTGGGCACAGCTGCTGCCATCCTGTGGTAGGTTTGCTGGCGCAATCGACAACGGGATACGTTTGGTGCTTGTGTCAGTTGAAATGATAGCATGCTGGCTGTCATTAAGTGGTGCAGCTGCTGGTGGCACCGAATGTGCGGGTACATCTGCTGCGGCCTTTCTGCCGTTGAGCTGTGGGTTCGTTTCCTGCCCGTGGCAATTGAAATGTGCGTACGTTTGCGGCGACCCTGTGTAGCTCCTGGTGGCAATTGAAATGTGGGTACGTGTGCTGCGGCACCTCTGCCGTTAAAGTATTCAACCAACGGCAATTGACATTCGGGTAAGTTTGCTGTCATCCTATGGTGCATATGCTGGTGTCAGTTGACATGTGGGTACGTTTGCTGAGGCCTTTCTATCCTCGGAATGTGGGATGTTTGCTGGCAATGGCAGTCGACATCTGGGCACGATTGCTGCGGCCGTTCTGCCGTCGAGCTGTGGGTACGTTTGTTGTCCGTGGCAGTTGACATGTGGGTACGTTTGTTGTCATCCTGTGTAGTTGCTGGTGGCAGATGAGTCATGGTTACGCTTGCTGCGGCACATCTGTTTTGATATGTTGCTATATGCGCTGCCAGTGGCGGCTGACAAGTTGGTATAGTTGCTGCCATCCTGTCGTGTAGCTGCTGGTGGCAACTGACATGGGTGTGCACTTGCTGCGGCCCTCATGGTTCCACGGCCCACTCCCTATGGTTTTGGATGCGTTTGCTATCATACTGTGGCGACGCTGCTGGTGGTTGCTGAAATGTGGGTACGTTTGCTGCGGCCCTTCTGTCGTTGAAATGTGGGTACGTTTCTAGAGAAAAGGTCGCTGGGGAGCCGAACATCGCCAGAAGCCTTCCGTCGTGATCGTTGAACAACGCGAGGATGTCACTGTCCCCTCGCCGTTGTCACCCTCCTCTCCCACACCTTCTGTGGCAACTCATGGGAGTCTCCCATGTCATCTGGCTGGCTCTTGCGAACCGGCGCCAACGCTAATCGAGGCTAATCGGCGCTAAGTCGACGCTAATCGACGCAAACATCGGACTTCCTCATGGGTTACAAGACGCCACCGCTCGGGGATGCACGCCGAGAACGGAATTCCGAGGACACGCGAGGCTCCCGCGAGGTACGGCCGAACACACGGCAACTTCGTGTCGTGCTGACCCCGGCGTTGGTTCCCCACACCGCGGGGATCGTTCAACCTTGAACGATCGGCCGTGTTCGGTCGCCAGATCGTTCCATGTCGGCCGATTCTGGAGCACTGGCGCCGCTCAACGTTACGTTGAACGCCGGCGGCGGGGTCGCCGCTGGACGGCACAACGCGAACCTCTCGTTCCTGGGAAAACCAAAAAGTACCGATAATGCTACTCCCCAGACCTCTCCCAGCGTACGCTACAGACATCTTTCGCGTCTGCACTGTGCTTTGCAAGTGCGAATTCGCTCCGTTAACACATCGCGTCGTGACAGATGTCTTGGCACAGTTGCCCCGCAGGCATCGGGCCTTGTCTTGACAGGCCCCTGGGGGATACGAGGATGAGGAGCAGGACGACAACGACGACGACGACAACGGCGGCCTTGGCGGTGACGACGACATACGACGACGACGACGAGTAGGAGGACGAAGACGAGGACGAGGACGAGGACGAGAACGGCGACGACGAAGACAACGACGAGGACGACAAGGACGACGACGAGGACGACGGCGGGAGGCGGAGACGAGGATAATCCAACTGCGCTAGAATTTCGACGCGAATCCAGCGGTGGCGACGGGGGCCTCCCAGGATGCCTATCAAGGCGAAAACGAGGCCCGAGTAATTATATGGGTACCTTTTCCCACTCTCCCGGGCGTCCACGGAGGAGGAGGATCAGGAGGAGGAGGAGGAGAGGGAGGAGGAGGAGGAGGAGGAGGAGGAGGAAGAGGAGGAGGAGGAGGACGAGGACGAGGAGGAGGAGGAGGAGGAAGAGGAAGAGGAGGAGGAGGAGAGGGACCAGGTCCCAGCCCGTCCAAGCCTGTGGTGCGGCGACGCGTAATTCACCGCCACTGGGTTGGCGCGCACCGCCCGCAGGACCTCCCCGCGCTCCCGCCGCAGGCTGTCGGGCGCAAGGGAGAAGGCCCTCGCGTTCCTGGCGGTGGCCAGCTGGTAGAACTCAGGGTCCTCGCGAGGCCACGCGTTCGCTCTCCGCCGTCGCGGGGCAGCGCCAGACAGGCCATTCCTACTCCACCACCTCCACCCCCACCGCCTCCTCCTCCTCCTCCTCCTCCCGTTCCACCTACTCCTCCTGATCCTCCTCCTCCTCCCACTCCTCCTCCTCCTCCTCCTCCTCCTCCTCCTCCTCTCCACCTCCACCTCCTCCGCCTCCTCCTCCTCCTCCTCCGACTCCTCCTCCTCCTCCCCCTCCTCTTCTTCCTCGCCTACTTGGTCCTCCTCCATTTCCTCCTTTGCTCCCCCGTTCCATCAATCTCCCTCCTGTGTACTGCCTCCTCCCTCCTGTCTCCTCACTCCTCCCTCCTCCCTCCATCAACCTGCCTCCTCCTCGCCCCCCTCCGCCTCCCTCCTCCACCTGTTGCCTTCTCCTCCTCCTCCTCCTCCTCCTCCCTCCTCCTCCTCATCATCATCATCATCATCATCATCATCATCATCATCATCATCATCATCATCATCATCATCACCGTCACCATCACCATCACCATCACCATCGCCATCACCATCAGCATCATCAGCATCATCAGCATCATCAGCATCATCAGCATCATCAGCATCATCAGCATCATCGGCATCATCAGCATCATCATCATCATCATCAGCAGCAGCAGCATCAGCATCAGCATCAGCATCAGCATCAGCATCATCATCGTTCACCTTCTGTACCTACTCGTCCATTCCCTCTCGAACTGCCTCCTCCTGATACTCATCCTCCTCCTCTTTCTTTCTGATCCTCGTCCCCCTCGTCTTCTAGCGCTGACAAGCAAAACACATCGGTGCGCGAGAAGGTACTCTGACAACTCTGGCAACTCCTGCCCCCGCTTCGGACAACAGCCCGAACAATCCGTGTGCCCATCCCATCTGCAAGAAGGGGTAGTACCACCTGGCCCTTACAACATACATCTCCTTCGAGGAGGAACGAGACCTTGTGGGAGTTGCACAGGAACCACAAACGCTGACCGTTGCATGAGACTGTTACGAGGCAACTCTGGTAACTGAAGAGAGGGAAACAAATAGTCAAACACACATTTCAAAACACGAGCGCGATAGCACAAGACGGAAACGAGGTTCGAGGTACTTGATTTCAAACGTCAAGCGCGAGGTCGACTTGAATGCCCAAATTTCCTGACTCGCGCTATCCGCACCGCTTTCCCAGGCGGGCTGGATCCCGGGTGGGGGGTATGGGGTGGCACGCAGCGCATAGCACGAGCAAACGGCCTGCCCAGCGGACGGGAGCCGGAAGGAGGACAAGGAAGGCGGAGAAGTGTGCGACGGGGACCGGGGAGCAGGAAGGCAGGCCAGCGTGAGGCAGAGGAAGGCAGGAAACCGAAAGGGCGCCCAGGCCGGTCGGCAGGGGGGGGCTCCCCCTGACTTGTGCTATCCCGAGGGATTCCGATGCCGTCGGCGCCCAGCTCCCCAAAGAGGGAGGAGGAGGGGTGGCAGCGGCTCGAGGGACTCCGATGCCGTCAGCGCCCAGCTCCACGGAGGAGGAAGAGGAAGAGGAGGAGGAGCAACGGCCCGATGGACTCCGATGTCAGCAACGCCCAGCGGGCACTTGAATTGTGAGGAAGCCTCGAATTGCGCCGCCCGACATGCGAGGCCGTCTCGCGCGGCGGCGCCCATTGGCACTTGAAATATGAGGAAATCCCAGGCGGTGGCGCCTCCAGACGCTTGAATTCTCGGGGCGTCTTGAGCGGCGGCGCCTTGATGGTGAGGAAGTCTCGAGCGGCGGCGCCCTCGAGCGCTTGAGTTGTGACGACGTCTCGAGCGGTGGCGTCCGATGTACGAGAATGTCTCGAGCGACGGCGCCCTCCCAAGAGGCGTCGTGCTAGCCGCGGCCGCGCGGATACCGCAGCGCCGCTTGGAGGGCGGCCCCAGGAAGCCGCGTGAAGGCAACACACCCGAGACACGCAGAAAGTGATTTGCTCGGCTGGAAAATGTGATTCGTGTTATTTCCCACTTTTGTGAAGAACATTGATGCAATACAGAAGCCGCGACAATACCACAAGTCTTCCGAGCCCAGTGCTACAAGTCTGTGACTGACTATAGCAATGATAGTGACGGCGAGGAGTAGGACTGAGCACAGGGAAGGATGAGAAAATAGAATGGGAGGCGGTGAGGACGACGACGATACGGTGGACAGCATAAATAACGAGCGTTGGAGAAGGATTGCCATACGATGATGGGCGGATGTTCATCAGACCATCTGGGGGCCAAAGAGGCGAGGTCCCATGGGAAAATGTGTCGGACACCGACCCGTTGGATGTGCGAGAAGCTGACGGAAATGGCTCCCAGGAAAGAGGATGCCCTGCTTGGATCTGCGCAGGACTCCGCCCCGCTGACCTTCCACAAGGGCTCACACAGAAGTGCGGACCATTGCGAAGCTGGCAGCGCTCAGGGAGGCGCGGTTTTGCTTGGTTGTGCTTGGGGCACCGCCCCGCTGGGCGCCCCTTTGGCTGACAGGACTCCGCCGCCGTGCCCTGGAGGCAAGAATTGGAGTATCCTCAGGTCCCTCGTTCGATCCCTTGGAGCCCCAGTCCTAAATCCTGAGGATTCTAAGAAAGGGCCCCGGACCAAGAATGGCCAAATCTCTTGAAGCGCGCCGCGTGGCCCCTGGGGCGCGTCGAGTCTTGTCGCAAGACGTTTTTCGGAGCCAAGAAAGCCCCACGAGGCCTCCAAGACGATCGAAGCGGACCCCAGATCGCCGATCAGTCGGTCCAAGACGCCCAAGATGGCCTCCAATCGGCCTGAAAAGTGATCAAGACGTCCCAAGAGGCCTCCAAGAGTCATCCCAAAAGGGCCCCGAGAACCAAAGAACGGTGATTACCCACAGGATGTTCAATGTTTTGGGGGTTCTCGCCTTTCTGGCTTCCCGACGCTCCAAGGCAGTTCAGGAAGCCCCCAAGATCGTCCCAAGACGGCCCAAGAGGCCTCCAAGAGGACCCCAACACGGTCCCGGAGGGCCCCAAGACGGCCCAAGAGGCCTCCAAGACGACCCGAGAGGCCTCCAAGACAGCTCCAGGAGGGAGCCCAGACGAGGGACCCGAAAGGACATGTCGAGCCATCGGCCCCGAAAGGCCCTCAGGAGGCTCCCAGAGGCCCCGAGAGGCTCCAAAGAGGCTCCCAAGAGACCCCCCAGGGGCTCATGAGACGTGCCGACAGCTGGGCGGCTGGCAGCGCCCAGGGAGGCGCGACCTCATCTGGACCTGCGTGGGACACCACTCCGCTGCACCTTCCAGGGATGGCCAGAGGATCGATGTTCTGCCCGTCGCTCCCCTCCTCTTTTCTCCTCGTCCGACTTCTCGTCCTTCCTCATCGATCGCTCATCCTCCCTCTTCTTGGGAAAATGCGAAGGCAAGGTCCGGGCGTTGCAAGCGGTGTCCCTGGCCCATGGTGCCCCCAGCTTTTCGCACCATGGAGCCCCTGAGGGCCCTCTGGGCCTCGCGAGCAAGGAGCCCAAAGAGGACGCACATGCCCAGCCACGCGCGCGAGGCCACCCTCATGTCACGAACGCTGGCGCGATGCGCTCTCTAATCTAAGCCCATGTGGATGCAAGTACGGGTGCACGAGAGTGTGCCGAAAGTTGCGCGGCTGGCAGTGCCCAGGGAGGCGCGGTAGGAGGGAGGATGCAGGAGGGGAAATGAGGCGAGGAGGCGGAGGTGGCGAGGAGCAGCGCATTATTCAAAACGAAGACTCCAACTAAAGAGGGCTGGGGAGGGGGAATTGGATACGGCCAGCCACCAGATGTAGACTACGAAGGAGAGGGCCGGTGCGACATTACCTCTTGACCCTTGCACGAACATCCGCTCAAAGCCCGTCTCCAGACACATGCTTGGGCCAATTCTGTATACCTGTCACCCCGTATCGATTTCTGACGGCCCCCAGGTCCGAAGCTCGAGTAGGGGATCGACTACAGAATTGATTTACCCCCAAACTGTTTTTTCCGCCGAATCCGCCGACCCCTTGCTTGTCTGGGCGTGTGAGATTCTTCTCCCCCACAACCCCCCCCTGGAGACCCCAAACCGGCAATTTGACCCCCCCCCCCGGCCGCGGACGGCCCACCCCCGAACTCATCAGGGGCGGTCCGGGCTCCGCAGGCTCAGTCTGGAGCTCCAAGACACCCCGTCAAGCCTCCCAAGACATCCCGAAGACGGGCCGAGAGCGCCCAGACTCGCCCAGATGCCCAAGAAGCCGTGAAGACACCCCAAGAGGCCTCCAAGAGGCCTCCCAGGAAGCCCAAAAGAAGCCCAAATCGCAAAATTCCAATAAGGGGAAACATACGTTTCTAGCATATACGATTTTTCGGCCTGCGCAGCGTTAGAGAACATCCGAAAAGCACCCGAAACCGCCCCATGTCGGCCCAAAACCCGAATCCCCCAAGATGGCCCCAGAGGGCTCCAAGCCGGCCCCAGAGGCGCTCAAGGCGGCTCAAAAGTGCCCCCAGCATGCCCGAGACAAGGCCCAAGAGGGAACCTTGAACCGAAAATGAAAATCTTCCGTCCGAAAAAACCCACAGGAAACCCGAAGAAGCCCCCGAGTGGGCCCAAGAGGCCCCCCAAAGGCACCCAAAAACCCCCAACCGGCCCCCAAGAGGCTCAAACGAGGCCCCCAAACGGCCCCCAAGAGCGTTCGAAACTGCCTCCAAGAGGCTCGCGAGACCCCCGAGAGCCCCGAGGCTTCATACCCACAACCCAGGCACAGCGGCCAGATGGGCCCAAGGCCACGAAACACTTTCACGGAGTCCAGCCGTAGCGACAATGCCACCCCAGGCAGTCCGATCCACCGCCTCTATCATCATGTCCTTCCCCTGGCCCCCAAACAGAAACAACGACCAACTCCCTCCCTACCATTCCTTCATTTTCTTGTCTCCCCTGGCGCAGCCCTCGGGAAACCGCCTAGGAGCCCGGACGACCCGGGAAAAAGTCGTGAGCCAAAGAAGGGTGCTCTCGGAGAGTGTGCCGACCCGGGACCCGGGCCGCAAGCACCACGGCATATTATGCACATGTGCCTCCTGTCCTCCCATCGCGTCCAAGACAGCTCAAAAGGCCCCCAAGTGGGATGCAAAAAGGCCCAACAGCCGCGGCTTCCAGAGAAGACTTGGGAAGCGGTATCTCGGCAAACAAAACATAACAAGGGGTCGGCCGATGTGGCGAAAACCTATAGAATATCTACAGAATGCGTGTAGAATGCCCCGCGGATCTGCTGAACATTCCGTGCGTGCGTTTCGTATACTCGGCGGGCGCGGCGGAACATGACTTCTGGGGTAAATCAATCCTGTAGACAATCACGTACTCGAGAAGCACGCCTGCTCGGAGATCTGCTGACCCGGGTCAATCCCAGACCGGGCCGGCCACGCCTTGCAGAATCCTGAAAAATCTTGCATCCAAGCCCGGGTCAATGCGAAAGATCATGCAAACTGCACTCAAACCTGGGTCAATGCGATCCTGCCCCTGCAGGGACCTGCAAGATCCGGCGCTCTGGCTGACCCCCGTTTGCATCGACCCCTGTCTCTTGAGGCCCGACGGCCCCGCTGCATGGGTCGACGGCGTCCACGGACGTCCCGACCCTTTCCGCGGGACCGGCTCGCCTCCTGAGTCGTTTTTCCTAACCATCCTGCGTCGTTGGGTCCTCGTTTTGAAGGGACAGCGCTCCGCGTCCCGCCCTCCCGCCTACTCCTCCTCCTCCTCCTCCTCCTCCTCCTCCTCCTCCTCCTCCTCCTCCTCCCCCTCCTCCCCCCCCCTCCCTGCGCTTCACCCGCCCAGCACAACGCTTCGAGGCCCCATAAGGAACTCCACCGAAGGCCCCAATGGCAGGGTTCGCACGGCGGCCCCGGGCCATTTCGGCACACCCATCACGAGGGTCGCCTTCCCTCATGGCTCTCGAAGCCCTCTCTTGCTTCTGCTCCTTGGTCAGATGGACGCCGTCCTTGTCGCCGTCGGCGCCCACGAAAAAGGCCACGAATGCGTTCCTGAGCATGTCGGGTTCCGGCGGGAAGCCGTGGCCACAGAGGGAGCGCGGGCGAAGATGGTATTCATAATTGCGGTATTCACAACTGCAGATGGTCGGGTCCTTCGCTAAGATAATTTGAAGGCACCAGGGCCCTGCGAGAACCTCCAGAAGCCGAAAACGACGAAAAAACTCCGTGCTGCATTTTTCCCAACCATCCTGTGGTGTTGGGCCATCGCTTTGAAGAGACAGCGCCCGCGTCCTCCTTCTTTCCTTCTCTTCCCGCTGCCCCCTTCCCTCTCCCCATCATCAGCATCATCGTCACCATCATCACCATCACCCATCATCCATCAGTATCATCATCCGCAACATCATCCTCATCTACATCATCCTCATCGCCATCATCATCATCATCCTCATCATCATCATCATCATCATCATCATCATCACCATCACCATCACCATCACCATCACCATCACCATCACCATCATCATCATCATCATCATCATCAACAACATCGTCCTCACCACCCATGTCGGCACACCCCATGACACTTTTCGTGGTCCCGTAAGGAGAGCCACCTAAGGTCCCAATGGCGGAATTCGCATGGTGGCCTCGCCCCATTTTGGCACACCCCTCACACGTTTCGTGGCCCCATGGGGAACTCCACCTAAGGTCCCAGTGGCGGAATTCGCATGACGGCCTCGGCCCATTTTGGCACCCCGCTCACGCGTTTCGTGGCCCCATAGGGAGCTCCACCTAAGGTCCCAGTGGCGGAACTCGCATGGCGGCCTCGCCCCATGTTGGCACACCCCTCTCTCGTTTCGGTCCCATAGGGAGCTCCACCTAACGTCCCAGTGGCGGAACTCGCATGGTGGCCTCGCCCCATTTTGGCACACCCCTCACACGCTTCGTGGCCCCATAGGGAGCTCCACTTACGGTCCCAGTGGCGCAGCTCGCATGGCGGTCTCGCCCCATTTTGACACACCCCTCACGCGTTTCGTGGACGACCTCAAGCGCCAGGACGACAGCCTCACGGGGGAATGCGGTTCCCCGCCCATTTCGGCACATCCCTCACACGTTTCGTGGCCCCATGGGGAGCTCCACCGAAGACCCCAGAGGCAGGGTTCGCATGCGGTTGCCCGCACATTTCGGCACACCCCTCACACGTTTTCACCGACGGCCTCAGTGGCAGGGTTCGCATGCGATTCCCCGCCCATTTCGGTACACCTCTCACACGCTTCCTTGTCCTATAGGGAGCTCCACCGAAAGCCTTAGTGGCAGGGTTCGCATGCCGTTCCCCGCTGGAGCTCCACCGAAGGCCCCAGTGGCAGGGTTTGCATGCGGTTCTCCGCCCATTTCGGCACACCCCTCGCTCGAAGAAGGATTCGTAAAGAGGTGAGCCCAGCCAAGCCGCGTGAGCCTGCCCATCACACGCCATCTCTTCCCCTCCTCCTTGTTCCTTCCATTGTGGTTTTGTTATGTCATGCCTGTCTGAAGACAGCTCTTTGCCTCTGTGTTGTTTTCCACATTGACGCGAAGCATTTTCGAGTGCGGTTGCTGGGACTACGCGTCCCATACGCCTGCCCTCTGAGAGGACCGCTCCGTAAGGGGGCTGGAGCGCAGGTCGCATCGCATCGCATCATCGCATTTCGGCACATCCCTCACATGTTTCGTGGCCCCATGGGGAGCTCCACCGAAGACCCCAGTGGCAGGGTTCGCATGCGATTCCCCGCCGTTTTCGGCGCACCCCTCATGCGTTTCATGGCCCCATGAGAGGTCCATCGAAGGCCTCAGTGGCAGGGTACGCTTCCTGGCCCCATAGGCCACCGATGGCACCAGTGGCAGGGTTCGCATGCGGTTCCCCGCCCATTTCGGTACACCACTCACATGTTTCGTGGCCCCATGGGGAGCTCCACAGAAGGCCTCAGTGGCAGGGTTCGTATGCGGTTCTCCGCCCGCCCATGTCGGCACACTCCTCACAATCTTCGAGGCCCCATAGGGAGCTCCACCGACGGCCCCGGTGGCAGGGTTCGCATGCGGTTCCCCGCTCATTTTGGCACCCCTTTCACACGTTTCGTGGTCCCATAGGGTGCCACGACGCGGTATTCACAACTGCATATGGTCGGGTCCTTCGACAAGATAATTTTGAACATTCCTCTTATAGAGGGAGAGGCCCGACTTAGGCTTATCAGAGCGTTCCAGAATGCTCCGAGAGCGTTCCGGAACGCTCTGGGATGGATTTCGCCTCGTCCTGTCCCGGTTCGACCCCTGCCTCCCGAGAAGGCTCGCCCTCGCTGCGCGCGGCCGCTCACGCACCCCCCCTGGTTGGAAGAAGGGGTGGGGAGGCGGAGGGTGGTGAAGTGAAGGGTAGGAGCAATCTAGGGGTGCGACTCAGCTCGCGTCTCTGGTTTTCCCGGCGCTGGCGAATCCCCAGGATTTGGCGAACGTGGAAGGGTGGGGGCGAAACCAGGGAGTGCGAATCAGCTCACGTAACCAGTTTTCCCGGCGCCGCTTGGCGCCTGAGGCGACAATCGTATCGATAGGATGGTGCCCGGCGATAGGACCGAAACCAGCTGCTCGCGTGAGTTTCCGCACGAGCCCTCCAATCGGCGATGCATCGGCGTCGTCGGCGACGCATCGGCGACGTCGGTATCGAGCCCTGCAATCAGCGATGCATCGGCGCCGTCGGCGACGCATCGGCGACGTCGGTATGAATAACATCGCGCGCTACGTTGCGCACCATCGCCGATGCATCGGCGATGCGTTGCGATCCTCCGACCTCGGGAAGCGCGAAAAATGTCTGAACAGACGTGTGCTGAAAAGAGGGGGGCGGGGCCACGCGGCGCAACCGCTTTCTGGTAGGGTTTTCGGCCGCTGGAAAAACCCTACAAGAACGACCCCCGCCCTTTTACGACACATTTTCTTCCCTACTGCTGTCTTGGACGACCCCACCTCCATCTTCGACCCAAAAACCAACAAGCGCGGTCCAGCAAAAGCAAACTCACGACAAAATGCCATGCATCTCCAACCCGTTCATAGCACGAGCCGTTTTGGACACAAGCACAGCCTCCTGACGACCGCATTTATTCGGGCCAGGGTGCAGGTGGAGAGGGCGATCGCTTACGTTCGTTTCTCCTGCGTGCTCAGCGCAGAGGGGCGACTCGAGTCCGAGGCATACTCCGACCCTGCAGAAACAGGGTGCCTGCGCCCTGGGGAGAGAGACAGGGGGTGCGGAGAGAGCAGGAGAAGAGATGAGAGGGTGAGAGCTTGCGAGGCGGGGATTTATCCACATCCACCGCTGGGAACCGACGTCCTGGTGCCCCAGCGGGCGGTGGATATGGATATATGTTTATATGTTGGCCCCCAGGGGCTCGAATCTGTATGGAAATGTATATGCATATATGGGTATATGGATAGATGGATACGTGTGTATATATATATACATACACACATCCATGTATCCATACATATATATATAAATATATACATACATCCACCTCCATATCCACCGCCTGCCGAGGTCCCCGAAAATAGATCCCCCAGGCGGTGGTGATGTATGATTCCAGTCCCAGACAGATGCCACAACATCCAACCCGATCATGCACGAGCATCTCCAACCCGATCATGGCACGAGCCGCTCTGGACACAAGCCAGGCCTCCTGACGACCGCACCTCCTCTGGCCCCACTCCTCGGAAGCCTGGGCTCCCCCTCGCCCGGGGACCAAACCCAAAGGTGCCGGACACCGCTGCTCCTCGCACCTCTCCCCGGGGTGCGCTCCGACCAGGATCTCGGGGCGGATCCAGCGGTGGCGACGAGGGCCTCCCAGGAGGCCCCCAACGAGGCGAGAACGAGCCGCAGGAAGCGGTATGTGAGCGATTTTTGATTCGGCGTTTCGGTATTGGGCAGAAGGGGGGGAGGGGGGGGTCTGGCTCTTGACCTCTGCTTAATGAGACTGTTTGCAGCGGTGCGTCCCACGGGGGAGGGACTGCACCTGCTCGAAACGGGCGCCAAAAACCGCTAAGATCTACTACACGGGGGGGGGGGGGGGGAGGGGGGGGGGGATGCGAGGGCCCACGCCGATCGGCAAAACAAAGAATTCAGAAAACGACAACTATGGGAAAAACTGATCCTCCTCTGGACCGTCCTGGCGCACGCTGTCCGCGGCGAAGTCCAGCGCCTGCAGACTCTGTGCGGCCGCCTCCAAGACCACCCCGCGGTCAGCCCGGGGGCCGGGCCCCGCGCTGCCCAGCGCGGCCCAGTTCTGCCGCACGGCCTCGAGCACGAACGTCGGGTCGTTGCGCAGATCCTCGGATTGTCTTGGCAGCTGCAGTCAGGCCGGATAATCAACTCCTCCTCCTCCTCCTCCTCCTCCTCCTCCTCCTCCTCCTCCCTCCTCCCTCCTCCCTCCTCCCTCCTCCCCTCCTCCTCCCTCCTCCTCCTCTCCTCCTCCTCCCCTCCCTCCTCCACCCCTCCTCCTCCTCCTCCTCCTCCTCCTCCGCCTCCTCCTCCTCCTCCTCCTCCTCCTCCTCCTCCTCCTCCTCCTCCTCCTAAGGATGCGCGGTAAGGGTGCAAAGGGCCGTGGCAGGCCATGCTAACGTTTTTCGAACGAGATTGGCCAGCGAAGCTCGCTGAGGATGGGCCGAGGCGGCCGAGGGGGCAGGGATGCAAGGATAGCCTGGGAAAGATGCCCATCCTTACTATGCGGGCTGACTGTAAGCCGCCCACAATCTGGAAGCATCCAGGAGAGCGACGACACGAGCCAGGCCTCGCGCGAGAAGACACGGCGACGTACGCAGCGGCGTTGCGCTGGCAGCTTGCGCGCGGATGTCGGCGCAGTCGGCCCGTTGTCTTCGGCCGCTCAAATGGGATCCGAGTAGATCGGGTGGGGAGATCGCGCCGCATCGCCGATGCATCGCCGATACAACGACGACGTCGGATATGCATCGCCGCCGTTGGCGTGACAAGAATCAGGCTCAGCGTCGCATCGCATCGCTGATGCATCGGCGATACGGCGCGATCCTCCCAGACCGTCTACCTCATTTGAGAGGCCTGGACACTCCTCGTCCCCCGTGACATCCTCGCGTCCTAACAAAACACGACGGAACGTTTTCGGCAATGTTCGGCCTCCGAGGGTCCCCTACAAGGCCCCAGCACCGTTAGACAGAAAAGCTCAGAATGGAAAGATGGTCCCTGGAAAGAGATCCAGGCTTCGGGGGAACCACGTTGTGAAACAAATACACCGTCGGATGTGCGGGGGCGGGGGAAACCTTGGCCCCGCTGGCATACATGCCCCCAAATAGCCGTCTCCCTCGGGTTTCCACATGCCCCCCCAACGGCCGTCTCCGTCGGGTTTCGGAAGGTCCATCCCGACCTGGTGGGGGTACGTTGGGAGAGCTGACCTGCACTGTCCCGCTAGGTGTTGGTAACAATAACGATTAACTGAGTCCGACAAGGATCTGAGTCCGCCATGCCCCTATTGAGCCCACTGCTTGGTATGAAACCATAGGCTAGACGAGCTCGTTCCACTACTCGCAATGTAGCTACTTGCAAATGGCCTGGATCCCCCGCGGGGGATCTACGAGACATTACATCAAAGCAATCATGTGTGTTTTTGTTTCTGACGTTTGCGAGCAGGCACTTTGTGAGTGGTGGAACGCGCTCGATGATAAGCCATAAACTTCCGGAGGTGCGCGTGGAGTTCTTGGGTCGGCGCTGGAGCCCACCCGCACGCCTTCGTCGGCACGTGCTAGGGTCCCCGCTGGGCGCCCCTGTACATCTGAGCGGACCACCGAAAGTGTGCGGCTCAGCCTTCAGACTGAGTCTCCAAAGGCCAACACCTTGGTGGCCACGATTAGGTCGGGCATGTCCTCCTCCAGGCGAATTTCCGAGGGAAAAGAAGTCATTCAATACTCAAAGACAATGGAAAATACTCTACAAATAGTCCCCTGACTACTTCTTAACTATTTTTGAATATTCCTCCTGTAGTGGCATGCCCTACTCAAGGCTATGAGTTCGCCGCCTAGGCTGGCATGGAGCCAACATGCACGCACACCAGGGCTCGAAGTAGACAGTGTGTGTTCGTCGCCGCTCTGCTTTCGCTTTCCTTCACCTTCTGTCCTCGTCCTGCCTCTGCTGCGAAACGGAATCAGAACGAGAATGGTCCACGAAATCCCCAAAACACCGTTTCGCTCGTGCCCTGACGCACATCCGGCCCCCAATTCGGGCATGTACAGGCAGAACGATTATCAAGAACGGGTGGTAAGGACGCAAGACCCTCGGGAGGCCGAAGTTGGGACTTTTGGGGCGGCGGGCGCCCAATGAAGACGGCAAAGGACGGGCCGCAGAGGCAAGGACACGAGGGTACCCTAGATGAAGGCGCGCGTCCGTACTTCAAGGGGCCCAGGGACACACAACTAAATACACACAAATCCCAGGACTCCCCATATTGTCCCATATGTTCCTGGTTTCTGTCTTCCCCCCACTGCCCCACTGGGAATCGACGATTCATTGTGTCTGTGTGTGTGTTTCTTCCTCTCCTGATCACGCGGCGCGTTGGCCGTCAGAGCCGGGTGCTGCCGGCCCCTCCCCAGGAGGCCGGCCCCCATGCCCACACGCCTCCGCGGCCCCGCCACTCCTCGGCGCCCCAAGGGAGGTCTGGGCCTGGACCACTAGGCTCTCGGGGCCTTCGCCACGGCCAGCTTGGGGTCTCGCTTGCCAGGGGGGGGCGCAGCATGCGGGGGGGGGAAGAGAGGCGCACCTCCCGGGTCCTATGGGCCCCCTCTTTTGGGCCTCAAAGGGCCCCTTTAGGAGCCCCAAGGGGCCCCTTTTCTGCAACCCTCGCTACCCCCCATGATCGCCCCTCCATGGCGCGACGCCCAGCCAGCTTTTCATCCTGAGTGCTCTGGACTTCGCAGTATATAAAGGAAGGTGGTGCCTGATCTGGGAGGGGATCTGGTTTGAGCTGTCTTGGAGGGTTCTAGGGAGTTTGGGCAAAAGGCCGCCTTTTCATGGCTGTTCTGAGGGGTCTATGAGCTGTCCGTTTGGGAGGATTGTGGCCCCCTCCCTTTCACTACGAAGTGAGGAATCTTTTGACAGCCCTTGGGCTAGCGTAAGGCCGCGGGAACCTGAAACTAGCCCGAAACCTCCAGAACCCGTTTTCCTGAGAAACCCTCTGCCCTAATGGCGGGCCTCTCGACCCCTCTCGGTGACCTGGCTTTCATCCTGTCGGGGGTTGCTAGGGGTGCCCCTGGCCCAGGGTGCCCCCAGCTTGTCGCTCCATTTTGGAGCCCCTGGGGGCCCATGGGCCTCGAGAGGGGTGCACTGGATGCCGTTGGGGCCTCCCTGGGAACCCTGGGGGCACCGTGGGTCAGGAGCACTTCGAGCAACAACCGATCCTGGATCGCTCTGTTGGTGGCCCCTGGCCCTGACACCGAAGACACACGACGTCAGAGGTCTGGATCTCTATTTCTCTCTTTCTTTCTCTCGGCGGCCCGCAGCGATGGGGGTGGCCCTCCAGGACGTGGGCTGCTTGGAAAGCATGGGCCGTTTAGGGCCCAGAGGCTTCCAATTACACACCAAAGAAAAGACCCAATCACGGGATGGTTTGAAATGGGATCGATGAAGAGATCGATAAGGAGATCGACTGTGAATCCGGGAACCCGGGAACCCGGAACCCACCGAAATCGAATCGGAACCATGCAATGACCAGGGCCCCGGGAACCGGGAACCCAGGAGCCCAGCTGGCCACCAAACTCGGCGGGAAACTGTCGCCAAATCATTCAATTGCCACTAGGACCCCTTCAATGCAAGCACTGATTGGGGAAAATTGCTTTCTAGATGCAGGGGCGGCTTCCTCAGAAGGCCGCCCCTTCGTAGAGAACCCCCAGCCTTCTCAGGAGAACGCTCCCCTCGAGCCAACTCCTTACGGATCACAACGGCTTCGACGACGACAACGGCGACGACGACGGCGACGGCGGCGACGACGACGAAGACGATCCAAAAGCACCCCCCGAACAGACAGCTTCTGCGGTGCGTTTTGGCCAGACTCTCGAGGGGAATCTGGCCGAGGCGACGATAAACCTCCCAGAGGCCCAGGACACGAGGATACATCCGGATGAACTGAGCTACCGAAGGACCTCACAGACTCAGTTCGTGCCCATTTCTTGCGCACTGGCATCTTGCCAGCACGCCTCCAGAACACGAGACAACGTGCCGCGTGCCACCCCTGCCAAGCCCTGGGCGCGTGAGGCGCATCCGGAGACCGCACCCCCTTTGGGCGGCGAGGAAGTACCACCCCTGCCACGCCCGGGACGGCGAAGCGGGCCGCGTCCGCACTGCTTGCACCACCCCCTCGGGTGGTGAGGAGTTGCCTCGGGTCGGGCATGTCCTCCTACAGGCGGATTGTGGGCGAAAAATCAAAAAAATTGTAGGCGAAATCCGCCGACCCTGTCGGCGTGTGTGAGGGGCTTCTCCGTTGGACTCGTCGTCTCCGTCGTCTCCGTTCTCCCCCTCCCAGGGCTCTCCTCCTCAAGCGCGCTATCCAAAGCGAAATTAAACGACGTCGTAATGGAGTCGAAGGGAAGCCCCTTCCCTTTGATCCCTTCCCCGCAGGGGGGGGGAGGGGGAGGGGAGGGGGGGGGGGGCCCGGGGCAGATACGACGCCCGCCGGGGCGCACCTTTCCTCGAGCGGGCACGCACGGGATGCACTTCCTCCTCCTCCTGGTCTCCTCCTCCTCCTTTTCCTCCTCCTCTCCTCCTCCTCCCTCCTCCTCCTCCTCGCAGACGCGTCCCGGGAGCGGGCCCCGAGTCAAAATACCACCCCCCTAGGGCGCATTTTCCTCGAGCGGGCACGCTCGAGATGCACTTCTTCCTTTTCCGGGAGCACGTCCCAAGTCAGAATATCACACTCCCGGGGCGCACTTTCTTCGAGCGGGCACACAAGGGATGCACTTCCTCCTCCTCCTCCTCCTCCCTCCTCCTCCTCCTCCCTCCTCCTCCTCCTCCTCCTCCTCCTCCTCCTCCTCCTCCTCCTCCTCCTCCTCCTCCTCCTCCTCCTCCTCCTCCTCCTCCTCCTCCGCTTCCTCCCCCCACTCCTAGCCCTTTCGATCAGGGTCGGCGGCACCGGCCGTCAGGCCTCTCCAATCATCAACAATATGAAAAAACTGTAGAACATGAAATGGCAAGAATGGAAGAACAACAAACATGAAATAATCAAAAAAGGTCAAACATGGTAGACACATCGTCTCCTTGCACTTTTTTCACAAATTTTCCACAATCAGTGCTTGCACTGAAGGGTTCCTAGCGGATGTTGAAAGATTTGGCGAAAATTCCCCGCCGATTTTGGTGGCAAGCTGGATTCCCGGGTTCCTGGTTCCGGGCCGATTTCGGAAAGCGGCGAGGTTCCCGGGTCCCCAGGTTCCTGGTCAATTCTCTGATCGATCGGTCTCACCATCGATCTCATTACTGACTTCACGATCGTTCTCACCATCGATCTCACTATCAATCTCACAAGCGATCTCACTAAAGATCGAATGAGCGATCTCGCGATCGATCTCACTATCGATCGCATGGAATCGATCTCAATCTCGGTCTCACGATCGACCTTACAATCGTCCTCACTATCGATTCCACTATTGATCTCATCATCGATCTCACAATCGATCTCAATATCCATAGTATCAATTCTCAAATAATCCACTGATTTGGGCTTTCTCAGGTGTGTTTTTGTTACTATTTTTGAATATTCCTCCTGTAAGGGGACGTGCCCGACTTAAGCCTTGCAGGATCCTGCAGGATCCTGCGCCCAACCCGGGTCAGTGCACCCCTGGCCCCGCAGGATCCTGCAAGATCCGGCGCTCTGACTGACCCCCGTCTGCACTGACCCCCGCCTCTGGAGCCCCGACGCATCCACTGCGCATCCCTTCCGGTGGCGAGGCGGTGCCACCCCTGCCACGCTCGGGGGCGCGCAAACATGGATCAACGATCCATAGATTTGGCGCGCGGTCGCCAAATCGATGGATCGGGGGAGATGCCCTCCCCAAAATGCGGCCGGTGCCGCCTCGTTCGGCGGCGGAAATCCGCGATTTCCCATGGAAACGGGACACGTCGTTAATCCACGCCCCCTTGACCCATGTTTGCGATCGCCTGACACGCCCTCGGCGGCAAGTCGAACAGGGGCTGCACCCCTGCGCAACCCCCTCTGGTGGCGAGGATGTGCCTCCCCTGCCGCGCCCTGGACGGCGCAGCGGACAGAGACCGCAGCCTCTGGCGGCGAGGCAGGGCCACCCTTGCCACGCCCTGGAAGTGCCCCCTGGATGCGTCTGTGCATGGCCCCCTCCGCCAGCGCAGTTACTCTGCCTAGCTGCCGACGTAAGAGTCTGTGCATGGCCCCATCCGCCTCCTCCGCGGCCGCCCTGTCTCTCGTCCCTCCCCTCCCTGCACGCCGGCCAATTCGCGCTTCGGTCGCCCCTATGCTTCGGTCGACCCGATCGCACCGCTCCTCTGGAATGCGTATGCGAGTAGGAGACAAGAATGAGGCGAAGTGTGGAAAGAAGTTCCCCCGGAAGGGGGGACTGGAAGAGAAAGAAACGTCATAACCCCACTCAGGATGTGGGGAACGACGACGACGAGGATCCTCCGAGGCGTACTTGAACGACAGAGGGTCCTGCTGGATCGCCTCTGGGCAGCCACATGTGAATCCCGCGCGGGTAACATTGCGGAAACCCTAGCGGGGGTTCAGAGTACAAACAGACCAAGGCCGGGCGGGCGGGCCCCCCCCCCGATCGGATTGGGGGGACGACGACGACGACGACGACGACCTCCCGCTCCCTGAAGCACTGCAACACCATGCCACACGCACAAGGATGCGACGAGGACGACGACGAGGAGGATTCCACAGCAGCACCACCCAAAGGGGAGGCTGGGGGGAGGACCCATCGGGTGTGGGGGAACCCGATCCCAGTCGCATTGGGGGGCGGCTCGGGCCCTGGAACATACGTCAACCGTTTCCCCCGTCTGAGGATGTAACGCGGGAAATGTCGACCCCCATCCAAGGCTTCGTGGCATTTCCGAATGGACCAAAAATTGTGGGCCCAACCATGGGATAAACGATGGGGGGACGTCCATCCTCGATAGTGGTGAGTCCGAGTAGCCGCTTTGGGTTGTATCCCAATGGCCCAGGGCTTCTCCCTTTTTCTGAGCGGCCAGACTGAACGGGCGGAACTCGGGGATTGGGGATAAAAAAACGCATGCGAGGATGGGCGTGGCCAGGATCGGCGCAGATAGACAAGCGCGTTCCACTATTCGCACAGCAACTACTCGCAACTGGCCTGGATCCGCCATGGGGGGACTTGCGATACACGCGCACCGATGCTGACATGAGTATGTGCGTTTCATGTGAGCAAGGGCACAGCAAGCGGCAGCCCAGCCTCCAGCACCAGCTCTGGGTCCCCCCGGCACGCGTCCGCCGCGTAAGTGAAGGCCAGCCACCCCTTGCTGCGGTCGGACCTGATGACCCTCAGCCTGCAGTGGGAGGATGCCCGCCGTATCGCACCGTCCCGACGAGGCCAGGCAGGGGCCCCCCCGGCAGCGAACCGCCTTTCGGCGAGAACCTCCTCTGGGGGAAAGGGAGGGGGAGCCCAAAGAAGGCTCGCGGCCAAAACTCGGGGGCGGCCAAGCGGGGGGCGTCCAACAGAGGGGGGGCGCGACTCATGGCCGGCGGCACGTGCGCGGCCCCGGGGGGGGGCCATGGACGCATTGAAATAATCTGGGAAAGTATCATGGCCCCCGCCATGAGATTCACCCCCCCTAAGCAGCACCCCCCCTCTTTTGGCCGCCCCCGAAAAACAGGGGAATGTGCCGCTTCGAGCCTGGGAAACAGCGCCTCCCCCAAAGGAATGGCCGCCGATCATGGAAAAATGCAAGTCCCGTGCCCGGGATCGGCGCCTGGTGGCCTGGCCGGGTTCGGTGCAGGAGTGATGAAGTCAGCGCGTAAGATAAGGATGCGCGGTGGCAAATCATGGCTGCAATACCATACCATCTTGTCGGCTCTTGCGAGTCGACCCTTATCGACATTGGATCGACGCTAAGCGACGCTAGCATCGACGCTAGCATCGACGGTATTCGACGCTGGCCGTCGCCAGGTCGGGCGCTGCCTCATTAACTCCCAGACGCGAATCTATATACGCTAATCGACGCTAGACACATAATTAAGATAGTACACCGCGCTCCCATGATTCGCTACTGGGGATCAGGATGCAAAGGCCGTGGAAAGCCATTCGGCCAGCGAAAAAGGCCAGGGATGGGCCGAAAAGGAAGGATGCAAGGGTAAGATTGGAAAGCTCCTCATCCTTACTATCCGTGCTGACTGTATGCAGCTGGCGCCCTGCGACAACCAGAAGTCGCGATCTCCCTTCAGGACATCGGTCAGCAAGTCCGCGGTCCACCAAGACTCCTTCAAAGCCTCAAGCGCAACCGCACCGTCTGAACGCAGCTCCTCGGTCGCGAAACGGAACGCCTTCCAGCTCTGCTGCATGGCCGCCTTCTGTGGGCAAAAGTAATGGGTGTCTATTCGATATGTACGCAACTTTAAAACTATTCAATGAGAGATGCAGGCCGGTCTAGTAGGTTTCTATTGGAGCTGCACGCAGTTCTAACAGGATAATATCAGAGCCTGACGCAGCCCCAGTAGGATCCTATTAGAGCTGCACGCAGGTCTGATAGGAACCTATCAAAACTGCACGTTTTTCAGAAAGACTCGATTAGAGCTACACGCAGTTCTGGCAACATTCTATTACATCAGCACACAGGTGTACTCATATTCCAGTAGGGCTGAACGCAACCCTCATAACATTCTATTACAGCCGCGCAGCTGTAGTATGATTATATGTCAGCTCCACGCAACTGTAGTAGGTTTCTATTCGAGCTGCACGTAGTTGCAGTAGAATGCTTCCAGAGCTGCACGCGGCTCTGATTGGATTCTATTAGATCTGGACGCGGCTCTAATGATATTCTATTCGAGATGGACGCAGCCCTAGTCGGACTAGCTTAGAGCTGGGCGCAGCTCTAATCGGATGTCATTAAAGCTGGACGCAGCTCTAGCAGGATTCTATTCGAGCTGGACGCGGTTTTACTCGAGCTGTACGCAGTTCCAAGTGGTCACAAGATGCAAGCGCACGCTCCTGCACTCTAGAGACGAACTCCAGAGGACATCCAAGGCTCCCATGATGTTCGGTGATCCTCAGGACGTATGTTGCCGCTAACGTGTTTGTTTCCACCGAAGCCCTTGATGAGGGCCGACGCAGGCTGCGCGCTATCCAGGGCGTTGATAGGGCCAAACACATGTTGGGCGAACACGCGTCCTGAGGCCCATCGATATGGTGAACGTTTTTTTCTGTTCTTTTATTATTACTTGGCGTTTCGACACTGGGCCGAAGCGTCGCAGACTGCAGGACATTAGGCGCTGGAGGGTCCAAAGAAGGCGGGGCGAAATGGGGGCGTCTTTCCTGCGCGGAGCTCCGCGCAAATCCTGAAATACGCGACAAGCCCAATAGCCACAGAAGAGATTCAACGGGAGCGGGGACACACGCGGACAAGAGGGCCCACTAGGGCCTCGGGAGAACGGCGCCGCAAACTCTCTTGGATCGAATGCCGCTTGGCCCGACACCGAGACAGGCTGGGCTCCGCCAGCCCTGACCCCCCCTCTCATCGCCTCCTCGCTCGCCCTGCTCTCCTGAAGGTCCTCCTCCTCCTCCTCCTGCTCCTCCTGATGGATCTTTCCTGCTACGTCTTGAAACCTCGCTCTCCTCCTCGTGGCTTCACCCTCGTCCTTTTCCTGAGTGGTCTCATGAGGCTCTCCCTGAGCACGGGCTGCCTGGGCCCGGAGCAAAGCTCCACGACGCCTCGACTTCGTGGCCTGATTCAGCGACCGTTCGCTACAGTGCCCATGCTCGTCCACTAGGCGCAAAGAGCCCCGAGTGAAAACATCACGCAACGCTGCGTTACCGCGACAAGGGTCTATGTTGGTCAGCGAATTCGCCTGCACGAGTCTACGCGGCAACCGCCTTAGTTGCGAACCGACTTTGCACGAGGAATCGCACGCCACAGCCATCTCGATAGCATTTCGCCAGTCGGCCTTGGCACCCAAGACCCTGCGACAGCATCCATTCCGGACTCGCTACATCTCCGAAAACAATATCTCGCCACAACACCTGTAACCACTGGGTCTCCGCCAGAGCCCCCGGAAGCGACAGCGCCTCAGCCGTCGTGGCGCTGGCCGCCGCGCGCTCGAGCCTCTGGGGCCGCCAGAAAAGAAGGCTAACCTTGGCCCGCCGGATGTCTCTCACCGAGCTGTCTGCGCCGAGAGGCGAGCCGCCCAGCCTGCGCGCCGCCTCTGCGGGCAAAGCCCGGGCCCCCCGCATCGGAAACCGCGAGACATATCGCTCTGACTGGGTCGAAGCTACACATGGCGATGCGCTGAGACGCCGAGGCACGGGGGGACATCGCGATTTTGTTAGCCATGAGAGCGTCAGCGACGACGGGCTCAGGCAGGGCGGCCGCGAGCAAGGGCGCGCCCCCTGCGACGTCGGGCCCGGGCTCCCGCCCAAACCACTGAATCAGCGCAACCGTGGTCCTAAGTGAGGATATCTCGGACGGAGTAGGGGCGGCTTCCGCTTGAGACTTCCCCTCCTTGGACAAAGCCACGGGGGGGGCTGTTCTCTCGCGTGCTTTTCCTGGTCGACGGTTATCTTCGAGCCGCGTTGCCGGTTGCAGCGGCTGGCGCAGCCTGCCTCGCCCCCCCCCCACACTCGCCAAACTTCATCTCCCGAAGAAGAGACTTTAGGTCGGGCAGCACCTTAGCATCTCCCGACATGATTAAATCGCCAACCTCGATAAACACGATTCCCTGCTGGGCGCCAGAGGGGGAGCCACATGCATGACACCAGTAAAGACTTCGCGACGCCCGTCTCCACCGGGTGCCCAGCAAGGGCCCCGCGCCAAAGAAGCCGGGCGTCGTTCAGTCCGCACATTGGGGCCACCAGCTCGATTAGCACCTCTGCTGGAAGACCTGGTCCTGACCAAACCTCGACGTAGATGGCGCCCCCGGGGCGCGCCAACCGATTGCTTTGACAGAGCGCGTTCTTGGCGCCCGCTATGCCCAGCTTCCAGCCAATGGAGGCGATCACCTGTAACGCCAGCACTATGGTCTCTGACTGCGGCGTGGGCGCGCAGACCTGAAGGCTCTCGCTGTCGGGATCCTGGCGGCCGTGCGCGCGCCACCTGCACTTGGTGATCGGCTGGCTGCCGACGCCCTCGGCGGGCTTAAAATGCCGCGCCATCCGAGCGAGTGAGCGAGTGACGCCCATAAGCGGGCAGAGCCCGGCCCAACGCGGGGCGAGCGCGGTTGACACCGCAGTGCCTCCGATGTTCTGGTTCGCGAACTTGTCTTCGAGAGAGTTCCAGAGCGGGAAATTGCCAGAGTAAACAATCCAGTTCCCATCTTGCACATCATGCCCGTCAGCCCGCAGGAAGCTGGCGAGTTTGCCCCCCCCCCCCATCGTTTCCAAAACCTTCCGGGCATTCTGCCGTTGGCGCGGAGGTCGTTCTGAGGCTGTCAAACGGCTGCCTTCGCTGCACACATGTCCGTAGGCATAGTGGCCACTCCTGCCGCGCACTTCCAGATTCTGCGTCGCAGGGTGCCCCCCCAACTCTCGATGTGCAGCTTGTCCATGTGATCGTCGACGCGGTGAGTGGCCCGCTTGATCCAATCGACCCAGGGCTCTTGATCGGAATCAGAAGATGAACATTCATGAAGATCGTCGTCCTCTGCGGTGCTGTCTCCTTCCGCTTCGGGGCCCGATCCTCGCTCCGGCTTCCGCGCGCGCGCGCGGCGACGCCCAGAACCAAAAAACGCATACGTTGCATGCACCGTTTAGTGGTCTGCAGTTTCTGATTGGGCTCGGACGTCAAAGTCCAACTTGAAGCCCCATGCAACACGGAGGGGGTTACGACGGCTTCGAACAAGCGCAAACGAGATTTCAGTGAGTAGCGCTGGTTGGTCATTTCTGCTTTGTTCATCATGAACGCCCTCCATCCATAACGAATCCTGTGGTCTGTTCTGCGACGTCTGCACCGTCAAATCCAAGTACTTCACCGGCGTCAGCACATATAAAATCTAAAACAAATCGCCATTGATGTAGAAGTGCGTGCGCCTGCCTCTTCCGCTTCCGCGTCGCCTTCGCGAAGATCTCCGTCTTGTGCGCAAATCGAAGATGCGTGAGCAGGGGGAAGTCCGTGCACCCAAGCTGGAGCCCACATTGCCGATTTGCCCATGTCGTTTTCACTTGCCCCATGATGTCCTCGCAGACAGAGCATTGGAATTTAGCGAGCTGAGGGGGTCGCCCTGCTTCGCTCCTCGCGAAATACTGAACCACCTGCTTGGCGCATCTGTTCTTACCTGACCCTGTTGGCCGGAATGCAGCATCAGAAACAACCTCGCGTAAGTGATCGGCACGCCCTGCCTGGCTAGCGCGTTCCAGAATGCCCGGTGTTCAACAGTATAAAGCTTTCTGATAATCAAGGGCGGCACACCATAATGGAATTCTGTGCTCCTTACAAGATTCTTGAATACATTCAAATGTAGATGCGCGGTCCTGAAACCTGCTCGGTCGCAGCTTTGGTTTGCATCCAACGCAGGAGACAAGCGATTGTAGAGACGCCAGGAGAACGATTTATATAGAATTGGGATGATTATACTCGGCCGATAATTTCCGGCCAAACGATCGTCGCAATACTTATGTACGACCTTAAACACAGCCAGCTTCCACGTAGTTGGCGGCAGCGCATCTGTCTTGAGCAAGTCATTGCGCAAGCGCGTCAACACCTTCAATGATCTCCCCACGCCTTCCGCAAGCATCTCCCCGACGATGTCTCGGCTATCCGCGCAACGTTTCCTCTTTAGCTGCTTCAGCGCTGTTTTGACTTCGCCCGCTGAGCAGTCCGGCACAGAGCCAGCGCGCCCCACGCCTGCAAAAAGCGAGTCTGGTTCCACAACAACCTTTGAGCCATAAAGATCTGTATGGAAATGCGCAAATGCGTTGGCCATGCCAACTCGAGACGCGACGATGCTGTCTCCGTCCGCCATGCGTGGTGCCGTGCGACGCGCAACCTGAGATGTTATTTTCTGCATGTGCTTCGCGCCCGCGAACTTCTCCATGGTGGTGCTGATGCGTCGGCTGGCTTCGGCCCTTCTCGTCGCTCTGACAGCTCTCCGGATGCGCTTGCTTAGCTGGGCTCGCCGCGCCGACGTTTGCACAGGTATGGTTTTGGGGGCTTCGGTCAACTCTTCCAGACGCTTGCGCAACAATGCATCTTCAACATCTTCAGAGATCCGATTTTGATGTCGATCGGCATGGCTAGCGTTCTGCTCGGCCGCTCGCGTCCAAATCTGCTCTATGCGAACTGCCCGTTCAGGAGTTTATTCCTCGAGCGCCGTGTTTGTCATCTCTTCAGCCATGGCGCTGCGGTAAGCACCTAATGACACGGTACTCCACGGAACTCTTGCAACGGTGCCCTCGGCGGCATCTCGGCCCAAGAATTCCTTCTGAGGCATGCTATTGCGAGCAGCCGCCTTGACGGCAACCTGGCCAGACCCGAGATCAAGAACATTATAAGAACCGCTATCTTTCACGCGCTTCCAAGACTCCCTGTCGACCAAAATGAGATCGATCTGTCTGCAATGACCTTTCGCAGTCGCGTGCGTTTTCCGTTTCTCCGGAGGCCTGGAAGGGGGCGCGTTGCAGATGACAGGCTGCTCCAAAGCCACCCACTGCTTCATCCGCTGGCCCCGGGACTTCTCGTTGTTCAGGCCGAGCGTGCCGATTGCGTTCGGGTCGTCCGTCTCGAGTCTGCGCCCTGCCTTCGCAGTGAGGTCAGCTCCGACTACGAGCGAATACCTTGCGAGAAGAAAGGATTCTGCCCGGGAATTGTCGCCTCGCGGCTCTGGACTCTGGGGGCGGGACTCGCGCAGCTCCAATGGCCGCCATCGCAGCCTACGCCTTCGCGCCCGAGGACTCAAAGAGGCGCCTCTCTTCGAAAACCAAGTTTCTCAGCTGGACCGCAGCGCCTCTGCGAGGCACTGGCGGGGCACCCGCCCCGAGCCCAGTGAAACATTCTGGAAGGTGCAAAGAAAACGCCTTCTCCTCGCGCCCTCGCAACGGGAAAACAGACGTGACAATAGCCCCGAGCCAACAATTCGCCCGTCAAAATGCGATCCTGCCCGGGCCCCCCACCCCCCCGGGGGCGCCCGAAACCGACTGGCCTGAAGGCTGGGCCCCCCTCCGCACTCATTCCCCGCGATGGCTCAGGCCAGCCCTCTAGGGCTCCAGGGGTGGCGCGGGGCCCACTCGCCCGGACCGCGCCGGAGACCTGCTTCGAAGCCTCCCCGACGGCTCGCCAGCCGATGGGACCCCCCCGGCCATGTCGCCTCGCCGAGGCGGATCCTGCCGCGGCGCGAGCGGAGGAGGAGATCGAGGTCCCTTCCCTTTCCGCGATACGCAAGGCCACGGAACCTGGACCATAAAGTTCCTCAGCTGGAGTCAGCTGGCTAGGCGCCCCCCTCGGCCCTGGCGGCGGCCGCTGGAGCTGATGCTCGCGCTCGGCTTCGAGCTGAACAATGACTGGAGAAATTGAAACGCTCGTCGCCTGGATGCCGGGGGCTGCTGCCCTGGGGAATCCTCCGCTGGCCTCCGCGCACTTCCACGGCTGGCAACCTCGCGCCCCCCATCCCCGTCGGAGTCGATTGACATCACGTCCTGGGAGAACGGCGGGGGGGGGGGCAGGAGCGAGCCCTGCGCAGCTCCCGCTCTCAAAGACTTCCTACCTGATCCCGTGGGGGTTTGAAGGGTCGCCACCTGGCCGCGCCCCCCCCCGGCCGCGCAGGGCCCACTTCGGGGGGGCGAGCCTGCTCGGGGACATCCCCAGCCTCCGGCAGAGGAGGACCCTCGAATTTGACGTCGACCGCCCCGACGCGGGGGCCCGATCCCGCTTCCCGGGGGCCCCCAGCTCCTGTCTCATCTGATCGAACCGACGGTTATCCAGGAGTCCCGCACCCAGAGCCTTGGGCCTTGTCGCAGGACTCACTTGTTCGACAGAACACCACAATAACCGATGGCGCATCGCCACCCAAACCGTTCCCCGGGCCTGAAACACGACCGCCCCTGGGCCCGCCCAGCGGTCCCGCTGAAGCTCGTGATTGCGATTTGCCGACCCACGCATACACCCGCTCTCCCGGCTGGAAGGTATTGCCGACGCGTCTGCGGGCCTTAGCAGCTTCAGCCAATCGATCGCGGGCATCGTGAGCGGCCGGGGCCTTCCGCGCCTCTGACCTCAGATGATGCGCTCGTGCAAAGGCGGCCGCGGCGGTGTCATAATCTATCGCGCTGGCATTGAGATCCGAAGGTCCTGCGTCATCGATCGCGTCGCCGCTGGGCATGATTTTCGGGGCCCTGGGATTCTCTCCATCTGAGAGGAGCTAAATCCGCCGCGGTGAAAGGTTCGGTTCTTGCCCGACACCACCTCGCAAGGAATCAGGTCTGTCTCTTCTGGGCCGGTCGGCACGGCAGCAAGGGCGGCCCTAGGAGCTGCCTTCTCCACGATTCCCCCGTGGCGCTCGCACTTTCCACTGTAGCGGGGGGAGCTCGCAGGAATGTTCTGGAAGTATACCATGATGCTCGCATGCCCCGGAGAAGGCCCCCCCGAACCCTGGGTCGCCGCGGGGCAAGATCATCTCTGGCAGGCCAGACGGCCGCGCCCACCGCTTGGCCGGAGCCGCCCACGCTGAGGCAGAGCGCACGTCTGACAGAACGCAGCACTGCTGGTAGCTTGTTCCAGATGAAAGGTCCACAGCCAGAAGACGGTTGAAGAGATAGGTCCTCGGGTGGTGAGCTTTCCTTCTCCAGCGCGGCCGGGCGCGCGAGAATTCGCGGCGCGCCAACTCGATGACCTCGAGAGGGTGAGCCGCCCCCGCTGTGCAAGAGGTCCACGCGAAGTCGTCGAAGCTCGGGCTCCCCGAGTCCACGTGCAATTTCTCAATCTCGGCCCTCAAACCCGGGTCCACTTCGGGGCCCCCGACGTCCCCGGGAGCTTTCGGCAGGGGACGCGTGGTCGTCTCTTCCTCGTCGGGGCCCGGGGATCCAGCTCCGTCCTGTTCGCGGCCCCCAAGGGCCGAAGCGTCTTCCTCGATGGCGGGATAGCTGGACTCCTGCCGCGCGGCTGAGTCGCGCCGCCAAGAGTTCCGTCTCGACTCCGTTCGCCAGGGCGGTCGCCAGCTTGGAAGGATAGGTCTCGGCCTTCTGTGTTCTGGCCCGCCCTTCCAGAGGGAATTGCCCGTGATCGCCCGAACGCCTCTTCCCGCACCCCGTCAGCAGAGCTTCTCGGCTGGCCAAAAATAGCGCGTGGTTCTTGGACGCGGCTCCCGGTGACACCGACAATCCATATTCGCACTGGTCCAGAGATCTGGAGACAACATTGGGAAGCCTTCCCAAAACTTTCACAGTCTCGAGTTGTCAGGGGCCGGCTGACACCGGATGCTCGAGCACAAGGTCACGACCGCAACTAATCTGATAGAGAGCTATGTCACAACAGGGCTGCATGAAAAGGCCAATCCCTTCCCCTCAGTCCCCCCCCCCCCTCTGCCGCGCATCCATCCGGTGCCTATTTCTAGCGAAAGCCACACTAGATGCTCGACGCACAGGAGACATCGAGATACACTGAGGCCTGTCAGCCTTAACGAGCCCCCATAACTTCCGAACCCTCTCTGGAGTGCCCAGGCCCCGCCCCGTCTCAGCGATGGCCGGAGGATCGAATGGCCCCTCCCCTCGGGAATAGCTGGTACTTGGAGCGGCGAAAACACCTCAAGGATAACTGTTCCCCTCTCTGCCTCTCGGCCTCGAGGGGCCGCCCCCTCCTCCGCGCGCGCCTGGAAGACACTGTCTCTCCGCCTGGGACCTGGGGGGCGGACTGCCGAACCTTCCAGGGGGGAGTCGCGAAAGAGAGGTCTCCCGGGCGCGAAACCAAACAGGAGACGGCGAAGTCGTCGATCTCGACGGCGTGGAAGCGGTTTCTCTGGACGGATCGATCAGCTTCCGAAACGACACGGCTGTCAGAGATGGATGATGGGGAGGCCGCCACCTCCTTTCGGGTGCGGCAGGGGGGGGGGGGGGGGGGGGGCGAATATGGGGGGGGGTATTACGGCTCGAGGCAAGTGCTGCGCACAGCTCGCAAGGCTACGCACGCGCGAACGCAATCGGGCATCATAGAAGCCCCTTGGCCGCCAGAAACATCGGTTCAGAAACAAAGCCTGCCAGCCAGGTTGCGGCCCAGTCGCAAGCAACGCGACTGCACGCCAATCGCACCATAACCGCAGGCCAGTCGCTGCGAACTCAAGTCGGAGCGCGCGCGCGTAGGTCCATCGACGAGGCGTCATTGGGCGTGCCATCCAGCCGACCTGATCGTGTCTTCGCAGCCCCCGGGGCCGTCAGGTTCCGAGAACTTCGTAGCCGTGACGACGCGCGTTGCCGAAACCTGCCGCCGGGCACCCACTGGAATCAACGGGCCGGGCACTGGCGACAGGGCGCGGGCCAGAGGCCGCGGCCACTGGGCAACGAGGCACGCGCGACAACCCATAGGCCGCGGGCCACGGGGCCACGAGCAACGGGCCGCGCAACATGGGCCACGAAGCACCACAAGGGCCACGGGAACGAGGAGGCAGCCCAGGAGGGCGGCGGAGCGACAGGAGGGGGGGGAGGCAGGAGGGAAAGGCGGGATGGGGGAGGGGGAGAGGGGGAATCAGAAAAGCGCGCACGTGCGTCGGTGAACCGAGTGACCTGGTTCCCGGCAAACTCGCGCCCATGCCATGTGGTTTCTTGGAAATGCATGGCCAATGCTATGTTTTCTCTCGGAACCCATGGTCGTTGCCATGTGTTCCCGGTAAACTCGCGTCCGCGCCATTTGGTTGCTGGGGATTTCTTGGCCACTGTCGTGCGTTCTCTCGGAACTCATCTCCGTGGCCATATGTGCCCCCGGCAACGTCCGTGCCACGCGTTTTATGGGAATGCCGTGGCCGGCGCCGTGCGTTCTCTGAGAACTCGAGGCCAACGAACGGATTGAGCGCCACCATTTGGGCGCCGCAAGGCCGTCGGGATCGGCCTCGTCGCAATTGCGCCGCGGCGCCGCGAGCCGCGGCGTCGCGGGGGCACGCGGCCAGCGAGGTCACGGGCCAGGGTGACGAGAAACCGCGGGCCGCCACGGGGCCATGGAGCCGCGAGACACGAGGCAAGTTCGCATTGCGCCAATGGTGGAATGAGCCTGCCGACTGCGCGGGTACAGCGATCTTACACAGCGGGTACAAACAAACGCTCTAGTCGTTTAGTTTCGAAATTCATCATGGACTGAAACATGATGCGCACGGCCCCCTAGCCCCCGCCCCCCTCTTGGCCACTCCCGATCCATATGGGGAGTTAGGCCCGAAACCTTCCGGGGAACTAAGATCATTTAAGCTAGCAAACGTTTCCTTCGGACTTCTAGAGCCATCTGAGGCCGCAGCATTACCTTCCGTTCGGCCCTCCTCTATCCTCACTTCTCCATCCTTCTCCTCCGCGCTCTTCCCATCATGCCTGGTGATCCCAATTTCAACCTAGTCGCTCCCCATTGTCTTCCCGCTCGTGACTCGCCCAAGCGCGTCATATGATGGGTGCCGCCAAGGGAGATCTAGCAGCGGGGATTCGGTGTCCAAGACTCGAATCTGGTGAAGTCCCTGCGGGATCAAGCTCTGGAGGCCTAGATCCCGCTCGCGCGAGTGCGAGACCAACGAAGAAGGCGGGTCGATCCAGGCCCGAGAGGGTATCGCGACCCCAGCGGAATTGCTCACTCACCTGATCCAGGAAGGCCTCAGGTCCCAGGAACCGCTCCCGAACCCCCTATCCACAGACCGGGGCCGAGGGGAACCTCTGCGCGATTCGGTCCCTGGAGGAGAACGCCGAAAGATCCTTCAAAGCTAAAGCCTGAGCGTCCGAGCCCGACCGCAGTCTTCGAACGCGCTCCCTCTGATCGGGTTCCGGCCACTGCTCAAGGGCCACCCAGGTGCACAGAAGGGAGGCGTGATGCCCTCCTCGCCGAGGTGCCTGCGCCCCCTCCTGCGCAGCGATCGCGCCCGCCTCCGCCTGCCGGAGCCTGGTCGCCAGCCTCGCGACGCCCTGATCGGTCAGTTGTGTCGAAGGCGACGGCCGGGAAGACTGAAGCGCGGAGGCGACGTGATTCTCCTGGGCGGCTGCCACCTGCTCGGCCACCGCGGGCATCTGGCCCAGCAGCGTCTTCATCTGGCTCGCGTGGAGCTCGGACGTAGGCGCCCTCGCCCTCGGTCCCGGGGAGGGCGGGCTCTTGGCGCGCGTCGGGCGTAGACCTAGAGACGGCGGCACTGCCGCCGGGGGCGGCCTCGCCGTCGCCCTCTGCGTGGGCGCCATCATCGGGTAGTCGATCTGCTGATGACTGGACAGGCCCCGAGGCCGCGGAACTATCGCCTCGAGAAGATCGCGAAGCACCTGCTGCGCGAGCCAGGGGTCTCTCCCTCCAGGTAGGCCTCCGAGAACCGCTTCACCTCGTCCTTCATCTTGAGGCCGGCCCCCTCCTCGATGTTCCTCGCGCGGTCCTCGGCTTCGGCGGCGGCCTTCTCCTCGGGGGCCTTGTCCCGCGAGGACAGCCGCGTCTTGCGCGTGCGACAGTGAGAATGCGCGCTCGCGCCGCTGGAGGCCTCCTGCGTCGCCCACTGCGGACGCGGGCAAGACTCCCGGTCGCCGAACTCCAGCCCCACCAGGGCCGGCCAGAGCAAAGCGATCCCGCTCATCTGAGCGCGCGCCGTCGCGACGCGAAGAAAGCGGAAAGCGAGCGAGCGCCGCGTCAGCTGGGGCCTCGAGAGAGGAAGCCCGCCCACGCTGAACATCTCGCGCCCGCGGTCTCCGAGCTCCCCCCCTGGAAGTCCACGTCGAAGATCTCCTGGGAGATCTCGCCCCAATCCTATATCTCGACGTCCTCGCGGGCGCCCCTCAGCAGCGCCGCTGCCCTCCATCTCGGCCGCGGGGACTTGATCGCGAGCTTTCGGGCCATGGCGCTGGGGCAAGAGGGGCTCGGGCACTGGGGAGCCCTGCGCTTATAAGAAATGGCTCCAGAGATCGCGCCGCGGGGCTGGGTCGCGGCCCCCCCGGGGCCCGACGCGCTCCCCGAAGAGGGGAGAAACGAACCAGCTTGCTCCACCTGACTAACTGCCCCTCCCTCCCTCAGGCCCTGACGGACTTCAGATGGGATCCTGCGCGTCGCGTCGGGGTGGGCCCGGAAGTCCTCGGGCTCGCAGTCGATCAGGCTCGCGGACCTATGGCCCGCTGCGTGACGCACCAGGGGTCGCTTGACCTTCTCGAAATCCCCCAACGCGATTTCATCGTTCACCAGGTCTATGACGGCGGGGGAAGACTCGAGGAGGCGCGCTGGGAGCAGCGGGGGACAACGTCCAGGCTGGGCCAAGAACTCTACGATCCCGTACTTCCAGGTGCTCACGGGAACCCGCGCTCGGCCCGCGGGGCCCAGTCTTCCTCCGACGCCACTCGCGACCATTCCACTGACCAGACCCTCCTGGACAAGTATGCGGAACCCCCGTTTCTCGAACGCCTCTCCCACGATGACAAAGTCCTCGGCTTCCACGAGCGCTTGTCCCGCAGCCGCGTCGACCAGAGCGTGGCCACCCAGGTGTCGAAGCGAAAGGGGCGGGCTCGAGACCTGGAACGCGCTCATCAGGATATTCCAATCTGAGACCGTGATGGCGGAGAAATTGCCCTCCGAAGCATCATTCGCGTACGCGACCCCCTCGCAAAAACAAGCGAAATCTTCGAAGAACGTCGGGGTGGCGGCGTCTGGTTTCTTGGGTCTTTCTCCGGCCATGCGACCGGCATTTGATCGGAATGGGCTACTGCGCGTCTCTGCCGAATGTCCTCGTTCCCCGCAGTTCGCGCAGCGGGTTCGTTTCTTGACGCCGGTAATAACCAAACGTTTCAAACCTGGTTTTGCGGCCCGGCGGCGATCGCAGAAGCCCCCGTCCACCTTCTTTGCTGCCTTCATACGTCGGGCCTCCGCCCGCGTCCTGCGCCCCCCCTTCCCTAGGCGATCCTCGACCACGGCGGCAAACATACCCAGAGCCTCAGATTCCCTTAGATCCTGCTCCTCTGGAGTAGCCAGAAAGATCTCCACTCAAGTACACTTCTCGAACCTCGTCGTCTGAACGGGCGCTGCTAAAGGCTGCTGCGGCGCTGACGGGGTCCACCTCGTCGTGGGCAGACCTCGCAATCGTAGGGTGTGACGTGGGGAGCATACTCCGCGTTTCAATTACATCTAGAAGCAACGTCGCCGCCCGTATGGATGCAACGTCTTTCTTACCCACTGCTAACGTCCTCGGGTTTATCTGATTCTGGACGGAAAGACACGCGCCCTCCTCGAGATAACGCTCACGTACCTCGTCGGGCAATACTAGAGTGTTTTCTGCTTCAGTAATCTCCGAGTCCTTGCGCGGTATAAAATCAATGGGCGATTTTTTTTTTGCGTATTATAAAATTGAATCGTGCGGTGTTCTGGGCGACGCGTTGTCCGGCCGTTTTTCATTCAACAACGATAAATGATCCAGAAGCTCGTTCACACCATCATCTGAAACGAGATCATCTGTGACAGTCTTCAAGCGAATCTGGAGCTCGACGGTAAAACTTTTTAGAATACGGCCAGCTCTAGTCGACGGGCGAAGGCCAGTCCTCTTCGTCCATGCCGTTCTGATGTGACAATAGTGTCTAGACTGTCAAGTCCGAACCAAACTGGAGGGGCGCCGAAGTGACGAATTGGCGTCCCTGTGTCTTGCCACGATCCTGACCAGACCTCTCCTCTACAATACCAGCCAGTCGCTGCCCAGGCCTGCTTGCTATCGCACCAGTCCCAAGCGTTCGCGGCAGGCTGCTGCCTCTGGCCCTGTCCTGCTGGAACTTCTTCTGCGGCAGTCGGGTGCCGCTGGCCTTGAAGTGCTGGAACTTCTTCGACAGGTGGAAATTGTTCTCCCTGCTGTTGTCTTGGCATGCCTCGCGACTGCTGCGTACCGTCCGCGCTGGTTACGCCCATCTTCTCCGCAAGGCTCTCGGGCATACGCTCCGCTTACCACTGTCACAGACTGCAGGACATTAGGCGCTGGAAGGTCCAGAGAAGGCGGGGCGGAGTGGGGGCGTCCTTCCTGCGCGGAGCTCGGCACAAATCCTGAAACACGCGTCAAGCCGAATAGCTACAGAAGAGATCCAAAGGGAGCTGGGACACACGCGGACAAGAGGGCCCACTAGGGCCTCGGGAAAACAGAAGGGGGAGGGGGAAGGGGTGTCTGGCTCCGGACCTCTACTTAATGAGACTGTTTGCAGCAGTGCGTTCTATTGGAGAGACTCCATCTGCTCGGAACAAGCACCAAAAACAGCCAAAATCCACTCCATGGGGGGGGGAGAGGGAGGGGGGGGGACGGCCCGCGCAAATCGGCAAAACAATGAATAAGAAAACGATCACATGTGCTACCGGAGACGCCTGCACGAAGCGTTGCTGAATGGGGGGAGGGGCGATCAGTGCGGCGGGGAGAAACGTGCACCTTCCGTGCCCCCCCCTGGGCCCCGAGGGGCCCCATGCATGGCCCCTTTCGGGCGCAAGAGATGTTCCTTCATTCCCCCCCCCATGCATCTAGAGGCCGCCTGGATGAAGTCCGAATACAAGGGGTCGGGGGATCGCGCCGCATTGCCGATACATCGGCGATGCATCGGCGACACATCGGAGATGCATCAGCGGCGTCGGCGATGCGTCGGCGTGAAGCAAATCGGGCCCCACATCGAGCCGCATCGGCGATGCATCGGCGATGCAGCGGTATCCTCCGACCCCATCTGCTCCGACCTCATTTTCGGGGGCGGACAAGAGGGGGGCGTCCAAGAGGGGGGGGCGCAAATCATGGCCGGCGGCATGTGCGCGGCCAAGGGGGGGGGAAGCCAGGGACGTAGTGAAGTAAGAAGAGGCGCCATGAAACCTAAGGAAATAGCATGGCCCGCGTGGTGATATCCACCCCTCCCCTAGTCATCACCCCCCTGTTGGCCGCCCCCGGCATCTGGGAGGCCTGGTGCCTAGATTTAGGTCGGGCATGTCCTCCGACAGCCGGATTTTTGGCGAAAATCCAAATTAGTCAAGACATGCTCCAAAATGGGTAGAACAAATTGAATCGTCCCCAGACTATTTTTATTTATTTCTGGATATTCTTCCTATAGAGGAACACTCCCGACTTAAGCCCAGAGCCTAGATTATCGCCACCCGCCTGCACGATCTTCCGGTCCCCGCGCAGACCCTCGGCGGCGTAGCGCAAGGCCTCGCCGCTGACCTTCACGGCCTTGGCGACCACGACGCGGTCGGCCCGCAGCGCCTCTGAAGCATGCTGAAGCGCCAGGCCGTCCTGGCTGTGCGGCAACCGACCACTAACCAACAGCAGACATGACTGTCCCTGTTGCGGGCAAAATTCATATAAACATCCATATCAAGCCTGCGTCTTGGATTGTTTTTAGAAAGGGGGCGCCACACGGCCGAGGCGCACTGATATGGATACATATCGAGCTTCCAAGGGGACAGTTGTTTCTAATCATTATCCAGTGCGCCTCGGGCTTCTGGGGAAGGGAAGCCCAAACTCCCAGCTGCAATGGACATGGACGGAAGTATTGCCCGCAAACGTTTGACATACATTGGTAACTCTCGTCTGCTAGAATCTATGCTAGAATGCGAAGCCTCCAAGGGGGGGGTTCGAGCACATTGCAGCGGAGGATCGCGCCGCATTGCCGATGTAACAGCGACGTCGGCAATGCAGGGGCGACGTCCGCGTGGAGAAGATCGGGTTCCACATCGAACCGCATCGTTAATGCATCGGCGATGTGGCTGAGCTATCCGCCCCATTTGCGAGGCCTAGAATAGCGGTGCAGTGGTTGCAATGATGAGCCACGTCTACATGCCACTCCTTGACTCGCCCCGATCTGTGGCCGCCGCAATCGCCGCGGCGACCTCCAAAACCGACCCAGAGGTTCGGCTCGGGGTCGGATCTCTCGCATCGACGTCCTGCGCCACGCAGAGCAGCACCAGCCTCCTGTCAGCCTGGATGTCGTGCGGGGCCAGCGCCAGCTTCCACGGGTCCCTGGTGACCTCTTCCTGCCAATTTCGCACCCTGCCCGCCCTGCTAGCGCCCCGAGGCGAGCCCTCCTTGGCAGAGTCCTTCCTGCGGGACATCGGCAAGATCAACCAAGAACGGATCGGGGAACCCGGCTCGAGGCGGAATATGCGCATCGAACTGGGCCACATCGGCACGGAAGCGAAATCGAATCGGACCGGCTGCGCCAGGATACGCAAGCAAGTGTCAGGACCCATCCGATCGTGGGAACATCATCGGAATCAAATCGGATGGGGCCGGCCGGAATCTATGTCGAATGTGCGAAGCGGGCTCGTCCCAGGCAGTGGAGATGGACAAATCCCAGCCTCGAAAATTAGCTGGATCCAGCAATCCACCCGCTCGGTTCTTAGAGAATATCGTTCTATCGATATACCTATAAATCTATATATGAAAGAGCGCGTTTCACGGGCGCTTGCCTTGGGAACATTCGGCGGCGCGTTTCGAAACCCCCCTCCCCTCCAGAACCCCCCCCCTCCCGAACCCCCCCCCTTCTCCAAAGGGGGGGGACGGTTCAACCCCCCCCCCCCTGGGCGCCGGCGCCGGCGCTGGCGGCCGCCCGCAGCGCCGACGCTGGGGACGCAGCGACGATGACCAGAGGCTGCCAAAAACGGTGGGGAACAACCCCCCCCCTCTTGGCACTGGCGCCGGCGTCGGCGCTGGCGGCGGCCAGCAGCGCCGGCGCTGGCGCCGGCGACGGCGGGGACGCAGCGACGATTACCACCACTACCACGACCACCACCACCGCCTCAACCAACCACCACCACCACCAACCCACCACACAACCACCACCACCACCACAGCCACCACTACCACCACAACCACCACCACCACCACAACTTACCATCACCACCACAACCCCCCCACCACCACTACCACCACCACCACCACAATCTACCACACCACCACGACCACGACCGCCACCACCGCCACCACTACCAGCAGCACAACCACCACTACCACATCCACAAACCACCACACCACCACCACAACCACCACCACCACCACAAACAACCGCCACCACCACAACCCACCACCACCACCACCACAATCCACCACTTCACCACCACCAAACCACCATCACCACCACATCCCACCACCACCACCACCACAAACCACCACCACACCACCACCAAACCACCACCACCACCACCCACCACCACAACCTCCACCACCACCAGAACGAACCACCACACCACCACCACCACAATCACCACCACCACCACCACAATGCCACCACCACAACCCACCATCACCACCACCACCACCACCACCACCACCGTCGTCCTCGTCGACGCTCCCCGCCGCCGCCGCCCGCCGCCGCAGGCGCCAGTGCCGGCCCAGAAAAAGAAATCGTCGTCCCCTCCGCCGCCGCCAGCCGCCGCCGACGCAGGCGCCGGCCCGAAGAGGGATGGAGAGAGGAAAAGTAAGGGAGAGGAAGGGGGGGGATCTGGTTCCACACCCCCCCAGCCCCTTCGAAGCGACCTCAGAACGCGTTCTCCCCTATCTATATCTATCTATCCATCTATCTATCTATCGATCTATCTAACTATCTATCTATCTATCTATCTATCTATCTATCTGTATATATATATAGAACCGTTACAGGCAAGCTGTCAGGGGAGAACAACCACAAGTGCCCGAAATGATGTAGGATCAAAAGCTTTAAAACATCCTCTGGGTGAGAAATCCGCCGCCGTGCCACGATGCACGACTTGGAGCAGCACCCCCCGGCCACGTGAACCCCCAGTCCCCGCCCCCGATCACGAACTTGCCACCGCTCGGACGCCCATTCCCCGTGCACTGTTCGCTCTCGTGCGTGCTTTTTTGCCACACGAGCCAGGACTCTCCTCGATGGCACTCGTCGGGAACAAAAACATGCACACGCCCGAGCGAGGCCAAATACATCAGGGCAAGTCCCGGACGCAGAGCGGCCCCCCGCGGAGAGCTCGCAGGGACGCTCGGCGCGAGCGCCTCGGAGGCAGATATGCCCCCTAGAGGCATCCTAGATGGGGTCGGAGTTGATGGGGTCGGAGGATCGGGCAGCATCGCCGACGTGGGCGATGTATCGGCGACGTCGACGTGAAGCAAATCGGGCTCCGCATCGAGCCGCATCGGCGATGCATCGGCGATGCGGCGCGATCCTCCGACCCCGTCTGCTCCGACCCCATCTTCTGGAGCGGCCAAGAGGGGGGTGTCCAAGAGGGGGGGGTGCAAATCATGACCGGCGGCATGTGCGCGGCCCAGCGGGGGGTCCAGGGACGTAATGAAATAAGCAGAGGCGCCCTGAAATCTGGGGAAATATCATGGCCGACGCCATGATATCCACCCCCCCCTCATCACCCCCCTCTTTGCTCCCGACATCTGGGAGCCCTAGACCCCCCCCTCCCCAGACGACCCAATAGGGCCCCAACCGGCCAGATATCCCAGGGTGCCCCGCGAGCTCCCGCAGGCCTCCTCCGGGGCCTCCCGCGCGGCGGGCCCGATGCCTGGCGGCCCCGAGAGGGCCCCCAAGAGGAGCCACCAAGAGTCGGTCCAATGGGGGCTCTGGGTCGGCCCAAGATGAGCGCCCCGCGAGGCCCAAGATGGCCCCCCTGACGGCCCGATGGGGGCCCCCGAGACGCTCCAAGGAGGCTCCGAGAGGACCCCCGAGAGGCCCCCAGGATCGCCCCAAGACGACCCAAGAGGCTCCCAAGGGGGCCCCGAGAAGGCCCAGGGGTGGAACCCGAACTTGCATCTGGACCCATCCGCCCCGACCCCCGCGACCGCCAGAGGGCCACGAGAGCCCCCCCCCAGCCGCCTGAAAAAATCGTCAATCGGCCCCTAAACCAGAGATCGAGGACAACGATGTCTAAAACGCGTCGGCGATTAGAACGAAAAATGGAACGAAACCGAATTGGTGCGGTCTTACTCCATACGTTTCCACTGTGTAGTGCGCACCGCACGGGTAACCCACCAGCGGGTGGGTCACCCGAGCACCTTGGGAACAGATACTTGTTTATCTTGCTTTCCCGGTCTCAACATGAGCTTTTAATTGTTCTTGGCCACTGCGCAGCATATGTAAAAACACTCCGAAGAAAACGGTTACTTTCGACGGCCGTTGTTGATATCGACAAGTATCACTGGAAAACCACCGCGCAATTAGTGTGAAAGCACACAAAGGGCAGTCGTTCATTTCGACGGCCGTTGTGTATCTCGGAGCGTATCCCTGGAAAACTACCGCGCAACAAGTATAAAAGCACACAGAGGGCAGTCGTTCATTTCGACGGCCGTTGTGTATCTCGGAGCGCATCCCTGGAAAACCACCGCGCAATAAGTATGAAAACACACCATGGATAAGCGTTACTTTCGGCGGTCGTGGTGTATCTCGGAGCGCATCCTTGGAAAACCACCGCACAGGAAGTGCGAGAGCACAGCCGACGACGACGACGACGCCGATGCCGACGCCGCCGACGGCGACTGGGGAAGCCCGCCACTGTTCCAAAAGCATGGTGGGAGCGTGGCTGGGGTTCTGCACCTCGAACATGCCCGTGCATTGTCCCAAGGGGTCCATGCTGGAGCCCTCTTGGGGAGCCTCTTGGGCTGCCTTGAAGCCCCAGGGCCCGATTCAATAAACGAATGCCGTGCGTTCGGGAAATCCCCCTACCAGCCGTCAATCCTCATCCTCCTCCTCCTTCTCGTTCTCATTGTCGGCATCGTCGTCATCGTGTCATCATCACCATCGTAGTGATCATCATCATCATCATCATCAGCATCATCATCATCATCATCATCAGCATCAGCATCATCATCATCATCACAATCATCATCACAATCATCACCTTCATCACCCTCATCACCCTCATCACCCTTATCACCATCACCATCATCACCAGCATCACCATCATCACCATCATCACCATCAGCACCATCAGCACCATCATCATCATCTTCATCATCATCATCACCATCATCACCAGCATCACCATCATACACAACCATCATCACTATCATCACCATCATCACCATCATCAGCATCAGCACCATCACCATCGCCATCACCATCACCATTACCATCAGCATCATCATCATCATCGTCAGCATCAGCATCAGCATCATCAGCATCATCACCATCATCATCATCACCACCACCATCATCATCATCATCAGAAACAGCATCATTATCAGCATCTCCCTCCTCTTCCTCGTGCTCGTCTTCGCCCTCGTACTGTTTCTCCCCTTCCTCCTCCTTGTCCTCCTCCTCCTCCTTTTCATCCACCTCCACCTCCGCCTCCTCATCCTCATCATCCTCATCTTCATCCTTATTCTCATCCTTATCGTCAGTATCAGTACCCGTATCAGTATCAACATCAGTATCAGCATCATGTTCATCGTCATCATCATAATCATGGGCATCACAATCATCACTAGCTTCATCATCACCAGCATCAGCATAATCATCATCAACATCATTATCATCAGCAGCACCTGCACCATCATCATTATCAGCCTCAGTAGCATCATCACCCCCCTTCTCTCGAGGGGAACCTGTGGAATATGCAAAAATTACGCGACCAAATGACACCCCAAGTATATCACAGAGAACCGCGCGGAATCCTGCGGGGTCCTACGGAACCCGCAGGATCCGCACGGAATCCCGCGAACGTCCAACAATCACGGAGGGCCCAAGCGAATTCAGAGGAACCACGCGGAATCCTTGGGAGTCTCGGGCCCTGAAGTCTAGAGCTCAGAAATCCTTGGCCCCGGAGTCCCGGAGTCTCGTGCCAAGAAGTCTTGGGCCCTGGCGTCTACTGCCCAGGAGTGCAGGGCCCTGGAACCGCGGCGTACAGTCATCGGCCTGACCGAAGGAACGATAAATAAGGAACTAAGTCCCTTTTTCCACGAAGGAACGATCAGTAATACAAAACGCATGAGGAAAGATAAACAATTCATGCAAGCCTAAGGGACGACCGAGCCCTTTTTGAAAAGTAAGTGTTCCTTATTCAAGCCTCTCACTGTAAGGCCAAGGAGCCCCGGTCCCCGGAGTGCAGGAAACACGAATCATGGTCCCTGGAGCTCAAGGCTCAGGATTCTTCGGTCCAGCCGTGCGGGGCACGAGAGCGCGTAGGATGCATATGGGTCCGAAGTCCACGTGTCGAGTGATCCCCTCAAGATTTCGACGGATGTGAGCCCAGACCCCTGCGGCTGTCGAAATGATCTCAAAGGATATGAACGCAGGTCCGTAAGGACTCCCCAAGGATATTTCAAGATATGAACCAAAATCCCTTGGGGGGTCGTGGGGATTTCTGAAGATCTCACCTCAAACCTTGGTCGCTCCAGAGATATGAACAGGGACCCGAGCCCACATCCCTAAGGACCCCTTCGGCATTTCAAGGGATCTGAGCCCAGACCCCCAGGGATCCCCAAAGCATTTCTGAAGATCTGGGCCCGCATCCTTGGGGAAACAGATCCTGAGGGATGTCCGAACAGGATTTCGACAGACCTGACCCGAGATCCATAAGGACCCCCTAGGGATCCCCTGTGGATTTCTTGGGATCTGAACCTTGATCCCCTGCGATTTCGCAAGATCCCAGCCAAGATCCCGAAGGGTTCCCCAGGAAACCCGAGGAAATGAGCCCAAATCCCTCGGGAATCCTGAAAGAGTTTCCTAAGCCCAGATCCCTGAAGATAGGGTTCCAGCCCACATTCCGGGGAGTTCCCTGGGAATCGTAACCCAAATCTTAAGGATTCGTGACGGATCCGCTCTGATCGCTAGGGACCACCATGTGGGTCAGATCCCTGAACGGGACGGCCCCCCGTTTGAGCGGGTAAACGTCCAGATCCCGTTTTGGCCCGGCTCCCCGTTTGGGTATGTCAACGTCCACACCCCCTTGTTGGCTACATCCCGTGTGTGGCCAGATCCTGCTGTCAGGTAAGATCACGTTTGGGCGTACCACCCCAAAAACAAAACGAATAACGAAACGCACGCTCGGAACTATGGGTGGGGTTACGGCAGAGGCTGGGGCCCTCAGCGAAGCTCAGGCCAAGAGCGCAACAACAAAAACGGGGGAGGAAACAACGAAACGAAAAACGAAATGAACGTTTAAAAACTATGGCCAGGGCGAGGGGGGAGATCCTGGCGAAAGCGTGAGCATGATAACATGCGAACAAAACGACCGCCCAGAATTATTGGTGGGACAACGGCAGAGGCTGGGACCCAGGCTGAAGCTCTGACAAGGTGTGCAACACGACAGCGGGGGCAACAAACGACGAAACGAACAACCTAAACACCGCCCAAAGCTATGACTAAGGTGCGAGACGAAACGATGGTTGGGCCTTGGGCCACCGTAAACGAACAACAACACCAACAACAATACAACAAACGGAACGAAACATTACGCATGATGTAGCACTCCTGCCAAGTGAGATCTGAAAATCACAGGAGAAATACGGCGCGAAACAAAACGGGCAACGAAACGAAACGCGCAGTGAACGGATCAGACAAAACGATCAGCGGACCGCAACCTTGGGACCGCATCGGAACCGAACGAATAACGAAACGCGCACCAGCAAAACAATTGTTCAATGTAAAACACGCTTGGAACAACAATGAACACACGGCGGAAAAAAAACAAAAAACTAAGCGAACAACAAAACAAGCAAACCCAACTTAAACATACTGGGGATCTTGAGGGCCACGACAAAATTTGAATTCACAGTATGAAAAAAAAAGTAAACTGTTCATTCACATTCTGGGAAAAAGGAACATGTTAATTCAGATCCAGGGAAACAAGAAACATGTAAATCCACATTTTGGAACTTGGGAAAGAAATCTGTATGAAGGGGCCAGAATGTGAATTCACATTTTGGGAAAAAAGGGAAAAATGTGAATTCACATTTTGGAAACTAGGAAGATGTGAATTCACATTTTGGGAGAATCGCGGGACCCGTTCCAAATATGTCGTGGTGGTCGACAGGTCAACGTTTGGAAATATACGCGATCATCAATCGCATAATGAGGACACACTTGCACTCCACTTAGCCGCCCCACGCGCGATATGCAAGAACGCCCGCACGCATGAACGATAATGGTTGGACGGCGCGTTTGCCCGCGCGGACAACGTGCGGGCACGAACGACTGGCACTCCACGACCTCCAACATTGGATGCCAATCGTACCCGATCACGTACATGAACGATACATGGAGCATACATGGGCCATTCAGCCCGCATTGAAGACCCCCTGTTGCAGACCCCTGCTTTCACCCTCCGGAACAAGCATCCGAGAGGCACATGGCTTTCAACCCGGGCACGGTGGCGAGAGGGGCCGAATGCAACTAGATACTAAATTGTCAGGGGCTCGAGCTGGACAGAAGAACAGGGGACGATGCCCAACAGCGAACCTTGTCCAAAACCAACTGCGAGCGCCCCAGGGAACCCGACGATTGTGTCAAGTGTACGGCACCGAGTCAACGCCGACAGCGAATCTTGTTCAGGATGGGCGGAACCTGCTGCGGGCGGAGCGGCTGGGGGGCACAATTGTGCTCGCGCGATGGCCGCCTTGCTAGTCTCACGAGTCTCACTGGGGCCTTCCAGGGAGGGCAAACGTAGATTGGGGTCGAAGGATCGCACCGCATCCCCGATGCATCGCCGTGCACCGCGTCGGCACGAGATCGGACTCCAGATCGCCCCGCATCGCCGATGCATCGGCGATCTGGCGCGATGCTCCAACATATTCTGCTTTGGCCCAGTTGGGAAGGCCTGGACCCCACGAGGGCCAGGCAATGCCGATGGGGGTCACCACGAAAGGGACCTCCTGAGACCCCCTGGACCCCCCCCAGGACTCCCAGAAACTGCCCAAACCTCCTCTGGCGGCGCGCACACGGGGGTATAGGGGGGAGGCGTCTTAGAATCAGGCTGCTTCTTGAGATGCGACGGCCCTGCGTCTATAGATAAGGCCCGCGCCTGCTGAGAACCAGCCTCCTTCTAAGAAGCCTTCCTCCCTCCAAAACTCCACGATTACACAATATGAATACGACTCTCCTCTCTCCCCTGGTGACGTCCGGGGAATGTCCGGCACCCGTCCGCGTACTGGTTTTTTCACACACAGCATTCCGGGGAAACGAGTTGTCGCTGGGTTTTTTGTTCAAAATGCTGCTCTCGCTGAAGCGCTGGCTTCATTTTCGGGCTAGCGCTCGTTCCGAATCGTGCTCCCGCTGCAACGCTGGCCTCATTTCCGCGCTTCCGCTCGTTCCGAATCGTGCTCCCGCTAAAGCGCTGGCGTCATTGTTTCCAGCGCCATATCACGGCATGGTTTTCGGTCCGTCCAAAGAAGCCCTAAAATCTAGAACATGCCCCCCCGAAAAAACCATCGGAAATGATTCCACATTCGATGTCGATTTGTTAATTTTTGGGGTCGCAGAAGCCCCCCTCCCTCCCACTTTGGGGCGTCGCCGCGCCATGCTATGTCAGGCTACGCGTCCTCCAAATCGTGTTCCCGCTGCAGCGCTGGCCTCATTTCCGCGCTTCCGCTCGTTCCGAATCGTGCTCCCGCTGCAGCGCTGGCGTCATTATTTCCAGTGCCATGCCACGGCATGATTTTCTGTCCTTCCAAATAGGCCCCAAAATCTAGAAAATGTCCGCCCGAAACAAGCATCGGAAGTGATTACACATTCGATGCCGATTCATTGATTTTTGGGGTCGCAGAAGACCCCCCCACTTTAGGGCGTCGCCACGCAATGCTATGTCAGGCTACGCGTTGATCTTCAACGCCATGCTATGCCATGTAATGCTATGCCCTGCTACGACATCCGACTGTGCGACGCCATGGAAAGGGATGGGAGGGAGGGGTAGGACGTGAGATATGGCGCGAGCGCGCCTATCTTGCCCTGCCCCCCTCTGCGCGTGGCTGGCTCCTCGCTCCTCCCTCCTCTTCGGCTCTCGCGTTCTCCAGGGGGCGGTGGTGAGATCCCCCTTTGGCGCTGCCCGAGAGGAGGAGACGCACGCCCGAGATGGGTACAGTCAAAACTGATAATCGGGATGCGTGACACGGATGCAAGCTATTTGGACGCCCGCGTCGAAGCATCTTGAGCGGGGCTGGCCATCGAAAGTCGTCAAGGATGGACCGAAGAGGCACGGATGCAAGGATACACTTGGAAAAGTTACTCTTGCTTCTCACCCGTTTCGACTGTGAGGAGACAATGGGTACGATGCCCAAGAGTGTCTACCGGCAGCGGCCAGTGTTGAACAGGCGCCCTTCTGTACTAGACGGGCCACGTCTGCGGCGACACCGGTAGCGAATCCTGTTCAGAGGGGACGAAAACTGTTGCCAATCTTCGTCCCATTTCTTTATGTTTCCATTTCGACCGTTCCAGGAGGTGTCCTGGTCAGTGTTGCATCTTCGGGGGACCCTATCTCTCCCGTCGAGCCCCTATCCGCGTCGAATCCGTGTCGAACCCATGTCGGACTTGCCGTAACCGCGTCGAGTCCACGTCAAATCCGCAGGAACCCACGCCGAATCCGCAAACACCAATATGTAGGGAAACAAATAGCATAATGAACTTAACAACTCGGAGGTCCGCGCAGACTTCTTGGATCAGCGCTGGAGTACCCTGGCGGCGCCTCCGGCGCCGCCCCTGGCGCGCTCCGCGCGCCAGAGAGGGGGGGTCCAGCGCCGATCCAAGTAATCCTCGCGGACCTCTGAGTTTTTAGTGCTATGACATAAGCTGTTCCCCGAATTTGGGGAACAGACGAGGTTCCCCGACGATGCAGCGTACTCCGGATTTCACAATAACAGGGTTGTGGTCTGACTTGGGGGAGCCTTGCAGGGCTGGTCTGAGGGGGGGGGGTCTGAGACTGCTCGTCGGGGAGGGTTTTCCCCCGTCACTTGATATTGAAATCTGGAGCAACCATGCCCGGACAACTCCCAGAGAGCTAGGAAAACTTCAGACTAAGAAGCCGGAGCCGCAGGGTCGCTCCGGAGGTCGTTCCGGCGTCGGTCCAGGCTCCCCGGAGCGCCCGCGCTTCCAATACGCGTGTCTGGAAGCTCTCCTGCAGAAGGTCCTCCGGAAGCTCTCTCCAGATCCTTCCTGCAGAGTTCTGCGCCAGGCCTTTCAACGCCCTTCGGGCGGCCTGCTATCGGGATTTTTGGACTCCAGAAATTTCGATCGTGCCGGAGGAGGTGTCCTGGTTCCTCCCGCGCTCCCCGCCGTGCCCGGCGCCACCATCGCACCCACCACATGTGCCCCTGGGCGGCTCCCTCAGCGCGCGCGCGCGGGGCGCGGGCCCCCCCCGGATGGGGGGCGCGGGGGCCCGCGCTGGAGCCACGGGGGACGCAGGATGCAAGGGGCACAAAAAAGAATACTACACCAAAGAACAACCCCAATCAGTGGATGATTCGATCGATAAAGAGATCGACCGGGAATCCAGGAACCCAAAACCCTTCACCTGGGAACCCAGCCGGCCACCGAAATCGGTGGGGACACGTTCGCCAAATCTTTCATGCAATGATTGGCGATATTCCCGCTAGGATCCCTTCAATGCAAGCACTGATAGGGGAATCAACAACAGAAACTCGCCGCGCACTTTCCACGGATCGGCGCTGCGGTCCCCTGGCGGCGCTTCCGGCGCCGACAATGGCGCGCTCCGCGCGCCAGGGACGGGGGTCCAGCGCGGATGCGGGGAATCCGCGCGGACCTCAGAGTTGCTATGTGTCGTTGCTTGCTCCCCCGAGGACACAAGAGGTACAAGGCGGTACTGAGGATGCAAGGGGCACACGCCAGTCGGAAAAAGTGGATCGAAACATGAACTAGGAAGGCGTTGTGATTAGGTTGGGCTCCCGTCCGCCCCTGAAGAGGGAAGAGGAAAAACCGCTCGACCCTTGAAGCAGCAAGGCGCCTCATGTAGATTGGGAGCTGGGAGTCCACAAATGCCTACTTTCAACGACCGACGCGTGGGGGGGGGGGCCAGCTCCAGGGGGGGAAGCATCGGCATGGAATCGGCGATGCGTCGCCGATAGATCGGCGGTGGGCCCCCGACGACGAACCCGCGCGCTCCTGAGCGGGGTTGGCTATCGAGCCCCGTGTCGGCGATCAGTGGGCGATCGGGGGCCGACGCGAGCCTACCCTCCCCTAGCGTTGCCCCTGAGCCAGGCGCCTGCCCGCCACCACTACCGAGGGCGCCCAGGGACACTCACAAACACGTAGGCACACGTCCCAGGACACACCGTACACGTTTCCATATGTTCTGGAGTCTCGTCTCCCCCTCCGCTTCCCATCGGGAGTCGCGTGGGAAATGGGAGAGGGAAAAAGCAAGGTGCACGTCTCGGCCCCCGACGATTCTGTATCACAGTGGAGGACGGACCAAAAGAAACCTTCCACAAGAAGCCCGACCCTGCGACCCCAGGACGCCCATTGCTTTTGGGTGTGGGAGTGTCGCGCTTTCCCCAGCAGAACCATCGGAATCCGAGAAACCCAGGGCACCCTGGAGGCAAGCAGGAGGGTGCTTCTTGGCATGGGCCCCCACTGTGTCCATCCGCCTTCTCCCTGTGCGCCTCCCCTCGCCCTGGGCACATGGGGCGCCGTCTTCGTTATGAGCCACTGCCTCCGACTGGAGGCGACGCTGCCTGCTTGTCGCGCAGGCGGCTTGCCGCAACCCTTCGGCGCATCGCGCTGTTGCTGCCAGTGCGAAGCCATGCCGCTCCGTGAGGCCCGCAGTGGCTCGTGCGGATGTGGCATCTGCCCACCTATCTCGCACGCCTGGAGGCCTCGCGTTCGCGGGCCTGGGGCTCCTCTCGTCCTTCGGATCAGCTGCGTGATCTGCGGCATGCTATCCTTGAACAAACCAAAAAGTTGTGGGATCCACCTTTTCCGTCTGGTTTTCTTAGTTGCGAGGGTGCTCGTGCGGATGTAGCGTCTCGCCATCTTTCTCGCACTCAGTCTTTCAGGTTCTTCACTGCTGTCGTTGTCTGGTTGGTTGGTTGGGGATGGGTCAGTTATTCCAGCGTTCTGTCTCTTGTCTGGAGGCAACGCTGTCTAGCTTGTCACGCAGGAGACTGGCAGCAACCCTTCGGCGCCTGCGCGCTGCTGCTGCCAGCCTGGGAGCTTGGCCGATCCTTGAGGCCTGGTTGTTGGCTCGTGCGGGTGCGGCCCCACCACATTCCTCGCACGCCTGGTCAAGCATCACGTCATGTGGCCTGGGTCTGTTTTGTATTCCGCATGTTCCTCTGCATGGTATCCTGCATGAGCTCCTAAGGAAGCCCAGGCGGATGTGGTCTCCCACCTTTCGCGTCTGGCCTTCTTGCCGTCCGCAGGCTGCTCGTACGGATGTGGCGTCTCGCCACATTTCTCGCACGGAGCCTTCCAGAGGTCTTCACTGCTGTCATCCTCGGGGAGAGTGGGCGGTCGGTGGGGTGTGTCGTGGTTTGCTGTTTGCTGGGTTGGGCGTGGTGTTGTAGGTCGCAGGTGCGCTCGCGTTATATCTGACGTCCTACCCCTCCCTCCCATCCCTTACCATGGCGCTGATTTTCTCTATCCGCGGACGCGTGTCGTAGCGGACCTGTGGCTCCGCGCGCGCGCGTGCGTAGTGGGTGGTGGTGCACGTGCGTGCGTGCGTGCGTGTGTGCGTGGTTGTCGTGGTGGTGGTGGTAGTGGTGGTGGTGGTGTTGGTGGTGATGGTGGTGGTGGTGGTGCTGGTGGTGGTGCTGGTGGTGGTTGTGGTGGTGTTGGTACTGGTGCTGGTGCTGGTGCTGGTGGTGGTTGTGGGGGTGGTGGTGGTGGTGGTGGAGACCCGAGGACGTCCACTGACTCGTGGTGTGCATGTCACGTTTTCCATCACAAAACCATCGGAACCCAAGAACCTCCTCTTCCTCCTCCTCCTCCTCCCCTCTTCCTCCTTCCCCCTCTTCCTCCTCCTCCTCTTCCTCCTCATCCTCCCTCTTCCTCCTCCTCCTCCTCCTCACTCTCCTCCTCGTCCTCCTCATCCTCCTCTTCCTCCTCCTCTTCCTGCGGTCGTAGTCACAAGCCGCCACTCTCCAAAAGGGAAGGCTCAAACTTGCGACGAATACCTCCGATCTGCGACATGGCCCCACACCGACCATCCAGAATCATCAACCCCTCACCGACACAAGCAAATAAATCACCGACAAGACCCGTGATCACCCACGATTGCCCCAGGGCAACACCGCCAGAATCTGCGACGAACCCCCGAAACCAAATCCACAGTCACTGCGACCCCCTCAGGAATACACCCCCAAATCGACAGAGGTGCGACAATAAGAGCTGGCGGAATGAGCCAAGCGATTAGATAATCAAAAAATGGTTCCCAGACCATGTTTGTACTATTTTTGAATATTCCTCCCGTAGAGGGACAGGCCCGACTTAAGCCTAGAGTAGGTAGGGCAGGACAGGGTCGGGCCGAGAATCCGCTCATGCAGCTGGCTTTCCCGGCGCCCCCATGCGCCGGGGGGGCGCCCACGCGTCGAGGGATGGGCCCGGCGGCGGGGCCGAAGCCGCCTGCGTGTGGCAGCCCACGAGTCAGGCGCCCTTGGCCACGAGTCAGGCGCCCTTGGGAGGCAACTCCTGGGAGGCCTTTGTCAGGAGAATGCATGAGGACAGGATCGAGCCTGGGATGAAAATTGATGGACGCGGAAATAAGCCGCATTCAGCGGGATAGAGTAGGCCAGTATCTGGCCAGGTATATGCCAACGCCGATTCAGAATTTCACCTCTCAGGGTTTGCATCCTGAGCTCGACACCCGACATATATGAAGCGGCCGATGAACAACACCCGTCTACACGGGAGAAGAAAAACTATCCTGGCGAAAGACCCGACCAAATACAATTGGGAGCACCGTGTTGTGACACCGCTTTCGGTGGAGCACCCTACGGGGCCACGTATCGTGTGAGGGTGCGCCAAAATTGGGCGGCACCGCCACGCGAACCCCGCCACTGGGGCCTTCGGTGGAGCCCTCTGCTGGGCCACGAACCGTGTCATGTGGAACCTGCTACTGGGGCCTTCGGCTGGGATCCCTATGGGGCCACAAACTGTGCGAGGGGTGCACCGAAATAGGGGTGGAACTGCATGCGGACCCTCACAGGGGCCTTCAGTGGAGCAACATATGGGCCACGAAACGTGTGAGGGGTGCGCCAGAACTGCATGCGGAGCGCGTCACTGAGGCCTTCGGTGGAGAACCCTACGGGGCCACGAAACGTTTCAGGGGTGCGCCAAAATGGAGGTGGAACTGCACGCGGGCCCTGCCACGTGTAAGGGGTGCGCCGAAATGGAGGTGGAACTGCATGCGGGCCCTGCCACAGAGCCTTCGGTGGAGCACCCTATGGGGGCACGAAACGTGTGAGGGGTGCGCCGGGCTGGCAGGTGGCGCATGGACCACTCGTGGTCAGAGGATGTCCTCGGATGAAACAACATGAAACTGCAGAAACGGCCACTCATTGCAAGGCACCTGCGGAACAGGAAACAAGCCTGCACCCAACTCGGTGCTTACTTCAGCGTCTGGAGCGCAAGCGGAAGGAATCCCGCCTCTGTATCCATCCCTTCCTTTTGCCTTCTCTCCATCCTGGGGGGCCGAGAAGGGGGTCCCTGGAAAGGTGGAGGAAAAGGCAGGAGGAAGAGGGCGAGGGAGGGGAGAGGTGACAAGGACGGAAAGGTCGACGGGCGAACAGATAATTTCCTCGAGGCGAACGGGGAACATGTTGGAGGCGAGCGAGGAAACTTTTCCTCCTGGGCCAGGAAATGTTGTGGGTCCAACGAGGAACGCAGGCGGAGGCGAGCGAGGCGAACAAGGACTTCTTCAGTGGTGGAACGAAGCACTGTGCAACAAAAAGCTCGGAGAAACCAGAAAGCTTGCTGAGCGAAAATGCGCCGACGACACCACCTCGCAACCCCTACAGCCCGTAATCCAACGAAACAGCCGCCGAGCAAAAACAAAGTAGAGCACCTTGATGAGTTCTGATCTCTAAGCGCCCCTTCCGAGGAGGCTGCGACATCGTTTCTCAATGGGCTGCGGTATCACCCTCATCTTCCCCTTCTTTCTCCTCCTCCTCATCCTCCTCTTCCTCCTCTTCCTCCTCCTCACCTCCTCACCTCCTCGACCCCCTGGACCGACCCCCTGACCGGGCTGCTGGGACCCTTCAAATCGGAAAAGGACGCAGCGTCATCGTTTCTGGATGAGCTGGCGAATTACGCGAGACATTAAAATATATCCCCAATCGTTTCTGCATGACCTGTGACGTTACGCGAAGCGCTAACAATGTATCACTTCCTTGCTCCCCCACCTCCTCCTCCTCCTCCTCCTCCTTCTCCTCCTCCTCCTCCTCCTCCTCCTCCTCCTCCTCCTCCTCCTCCTCCTCCTCCTCCTTCCTCCTCCTCCTCCTCCTCCTCCCCTTTTCCTTCTTACCTCCTCGAACACACCCCCCGCCCCTCTTCACAAAAAACATCCCACTTCGTTTGTCTCCCCCTGGGCCGGGCTGTCGGGAGCCCTGGGCCAGGCCCCCAGCCTGAACAACAAAGCCTGTACGAGAGTCGCAGCCAAAGAACACGCCCGCCTTAATTCTGAAAACTCCTGGTTGAGAACGGCGCCCCCTGCCCATCAAAGTTTCATGTTTGAGGGCAAGATCCGCTGGCACGACGGCGACGAAGGGCCAGCTACGTTAGCTGATTCCCTATCCCGCACTCTGCTACAGGGATCGACCTAAGCAGTGTCTTTCGTCTTCGTTTTGTTTTCGGACTCTGTGCGTCCGCGTTTACCCCCTCTCCGCTGGACTGCCTCTGTGGTAAAACTGGGCCTGATCTGTGTCGCGGACTCGGTGCGTCGAGGGTTGGGAATTTCAGCTACCCGCAGGATCCCCCAGACACCACGCTCGCAACTTTCCCCCCAGGACTTTCGGACACCCCTGCAGGACCGGGCCATCGCCGGGGACCAGTAGAAACGAAGGGGGAGAAACGGGGGGCTTCCTCATAGAATTCAACTCAACTCCCCACTAACTCTGCGCAGTACGTGCAGCGCAGGGGGCGGCGGCCCGTCTTCCCATCCCACCATCATCGGGGGATGCGAGGTCCCTGGAGACGGGACGGGGTGGGCATGGGTTGGCAACATAAGCGGGCCCACGACCCAAAAAGAAGCATTATAGCTTGTACCCCAGTGCACAAGACTGATCCACTGACGGATCCAATGAACCTTCCATTCATTGGCATCAAATTCGCGAGAAGCAGCATGCTCTCCCCCGCGGCAAAAGAGAGTTGCCAGCTGCAACCGCTCCAGAGAACTACACCATGCTGGATTGCACAGACGGCTGGGCGCGGATCGAAAAAAATAGGTCCGTCGGTTTCTGGGAAAACTCGGGAGCGCATTGTGAACGAGTTGTCGTCGAATCGTTCTCAACTTCCTTGTTCTCCAGCTGTCTCCCCTCCTCCTCATCCATCCCATTTGCTTATTAGTAACTCCGTAGCGTCGCAGTTTGTTTAAAGTTTCTCTACAACGTACCCGCCGTGTCGCTCGAGACTTCCTCGCAATTTGCGATCATGAACCTTGATATTTGCGATCGCTTCCTGGAGGACGCTTGCGCGGCACGATGAGCGCGCGGAGCAGCAACGCAACAGGGCGGAAGAGAAACTGCTCCGTCCGACGCATCCCATGGCAACGCGCGGGAGATGAAACAATAAGACTACTCCACTCTGCAAACGACGCGACAATGCCGAAAGAGAAACTACTCCGTCCGACGCATCCCATGGCAACGCGCGGGAGACGAAACATTAGCACTACTCTACTCTGCAGGCGACGTGGCAACGCCGAAAAGCCAGACATACTATACGACTCCACTCTTACTCACCACACTGTTGAAACGCCTAGCGAAATTCAGATTGATACTCAAATCTAGTCGCTACGTCGCAACGCCTTGAACTCTACTCGCCCCGTGGCGACGCCCATTAAATACTACACTCTGAGCCATGACCTTGAAAACTCCCACGAAAACCGCGCGCCCGAACGCGCTCAGAGTTCTCAATTGTACAAGAAGCCTTCACTAGAGGCCTCCTAGATTGGGTCCGAGTAGATGGGCTCGGAGGATCGCGCCACATCGCCGATACATCGGCGATGCATCGACGACGCATCGCCGATGCATCGGCGACGTCGGCGATGATCGGCGACGTCCGCGTGGAGAACATCGGGCTCCACATCGAGCCGCAACGTCGATGCATCGGCGATACGGCGCGATCCTCCGAACCCATCTACTTGGACCCAATCTGGGAAGCCTAGATCCAGGACCAAGACCCTCACCCGGGAAACATGTTCCTCGCCTGGCGGGGAAACTTTCCTCGTCCGACGTTCTCGGTGATCACCGTTCGCCCCGAAGAGACTTCTCCGTTCGACCCAGAACGAATTCCCCGCTCGCCCGCAGATGTCCTGGTTATCGGGTGGATCTCCGGGTTCGTCATTTCACTGGACGGACAGCGGGGATGAGAAATGACGTTGAAGGTGGAGACGGGATGAGGAGGAAAGGGGCGGAGTAGATAGGATGTACAAGGCAAGATGCATGGGGGGAGTAGGAAAATGGTAACGTGGATGAAGACAAAGGGATGGAGAAGAAACGAGGAAGGAGGGCTGATGAACGAGGTGAAGAAAAGGGAATTGAAGGAAGATGAGAGAATGGATGTGAAGGGCGGGCATACTGGCGAAAAAGGAACAGGGTATTCGGGGTGCAGGAGGTGAGATGCCAGATGGTTGAGGCGTTGGGGGTGGAGCGTCCAGGACTTCAGACTGATGTCCAAGGAATGAGGAAACAGGAAGAAGAGATGGACGGAGGTAAGAAGAGGGAGACGGACGAGGGAGCAGGAAAGAGGACGGAAAGGGGGGAGGAAGGCATGCAGGTATGAGCTGGTTTCGCCGGCGCTGGTTTCGGCAGCGCTAGTTTCGCCCCGCTGGTTTCGCCGACGGCTGGTTTCGCCGGCGCCGGTTTCGCCAGCGCTGGTTTCGACGGCGGCTTGTTTTGCCGGCGGCTGGTTTAGCCGGCGGCTGGTTTGGCCGGCGCTGGTTTCGCCAGCGCTGGCTTTGCCGACGCCGCCGTCGGCGTCGCCGCCGCCGTCGGCGCCGTCGCAGTCGTCGGCGTCGCCGCCGCCGCCGCCGTCGCCGTCGCCGTCGCCGTCGCCGTCGCCGTCGTCGTCGCCGTCGCCGTCGTCGTCGTCGTCGTCGTCGTCGTCGTCGTCGTCGTCGTCGTCGTCGTCGTCGTCGTCGTCCTCGTCGTCGTCGTCGTCGTTGTCGTCGTCGTCGTCGTCGTCAGGCGTCGGGCGTCGGACCCGAGCGGGCGGGTCGGGTCGGGCGGGCGGGCCCAAACGGGCGGCTCGGGTCGGGTCGGACAGGCGGACCCTAAGGGGCGGGTCGGGTCGAGCGGGCGGGACATTAAAGAGGCGGGGGGGGCACGCTCGACCGAGTACGCGCGAACCCTGACGGGCGGGTCGGGTCGGGCGGGCCGACCCTAGCGGGCGGGTCGGGGCGGGTCGGGCAGGCGGACCCTAACAGGCGGGTCGTGTCGGGCGGGCGGGACATCGAAGTGTGGGGCACGCTCGACCGAGCACGCGCGAACCCTGACGGGCGGGTCGGGTCGGGCAGGTTGACCCTAGCGAGCGGGTCGGGTCGGGCAATTTCGCCGACGGCAGCTGGTTTCGCCGACGGCAGCCGGCTTTGTCGATGGCAACTGGTTTCTGTTTTGCCGGGCGAAACCAGCCGTCGGCGAAACTAGCGGTTGCCGGCAGGAGGAGCAGCGATGGACGAGGGAGGAGGAGAAGCAGCAGGAGGAGGGATGAGAGGATGAGGATGCGGATGATGAGGGTCGATGGTGAGGACCCCCCGGACCCCCTCGGGATGCATCCAGGAACCGTCCCGCTCGACCACGACCTCCTGGGGTGCGCCCATGAATCGCCCCCCCTGGACTTGCCCCCAGGGGACGCGACGACGACCCTCGAACGTCAAAGCAAACACAGCACCAAGAAGACCAAGAAATCCACCCTGGGCCCTCCATGAGGGAAACCAGAAGGTACCGATACCGCTACTCCCCGGACCTCTCCCAGGGCGCGTTCTGACCAGAACTTCGAGGCGAATCCAGCGGTGGCGACGAGAATCTCCCAGGAGGCCGCGAAGAGGGAGAACGGGCAAAGGGTAGCCGTATGGGTACTTTTTCCTCCTCCAATCTGTTCTCAAACGATCGACGACGACGACGGCGGCGGCAGCGGCGGAGGCGATGGCGGCGCTCCGCCTGGCGTGCGTCCGTTGCGCCGAGCCCCGCGGTCAGTGCCTCCGGACGCCACCGCTGCGCCTCTCGGGAGGGGGCCGCGGGGCGGCGCGGACTGGCGCCCGCGGAGCCAGAGCACAGGGCCTCTCCTTCTCTCACTCTCGCTGTCTCTGTCTCTCTCTCTCTCTCTCTTTCTCTCCTTCTCTTTCGTGCTATCGTTATCGTTGCTTGTGTTATGCTCTCCCTCTCTCTATCGCTTTCTCGCCTTCTCTCTTTCGTGCTATCGTGCTCGTTTTTTTTTTTGTTTTTCTCTCTCTCTCTCTCGCTCTCTCTTTCTCTCTCTCTCTCTCTCTCTCTCTCTATATATATATATGTATCGTCCCTTTGCTGTCCGCGACTCCCGCCAAAAAACAATTTGAGGCGACCCTCAGTCACGGACGCTGGCGTAATGCGTTCCCTCGAGACCCATGTGAATTCAAGTGCTTGATTCCCCTCTCTCACACAGAGGCGATGCACACACACACACACACACACGCACACACACACACACACACGCGCGCACACACACACACACTTACACACTTCCGCGGCGCGAGCCCAGCAGAACCAACGACCCTTTCGCGACGTCCTCGTTGCGTGAGCACGCAACGAAGATGTCACGAAGCTCGGTCTGCAAGTGCGAGCGAAGGCTGACGAGGAGGACGGGGAGGAGGGGGATGAAAACAAGGGTCAAGGGCGCTGTGCGGATAACCCGTGTGGCACAAACGGCCACTTATAGAATCCAAAAACGCAAAGCGGCATGCGAGGGGAAAGGAAATGAAGGAAGGGAAGAGGGCCAGGAGGAGGAGGACAGGGGGACAGAGAGGGTAATACAACCTGACATGGAATTAAACCCGACCCAACTCAAATCCCAATCAATCGAATGTATGGGAACTGCAAGGGACATGTAACAACCGCGTCCCCAAACAGCGACCAGGCACAACCGTGCAGGAAGCTGAAAATCGGAAGCGGCTCCCAAAGGACGACAGACGTGGAGGCACACAACCGACGGGCAGGAGGTAACTCAACTGGACACCCAAACAATGGCAACACTTGCCGCGAGTCCAGAGTGCACTGCGCGCGCCTCCCTGGCAAATGGGTCCGAAGAGGCGTGTGCGTTTGGCGTCTGGCTGTACCGCGCCACGTTTCCAGCGGAATGGACGCAATGCAACACCAGCGCCCGGCGTGCATGCCGGCTCGCCGTGGCATCGCGGAGTGGAGGGGGAGACCAGGAAGCAGGAGGAAAGGCGCTTCGAAGGTGCGCTACGTACGTAGTGGGGACAAACGATGGGGCCGACAATTCGGGGATCTTCTGACCCCGGTCAATCCAGACCTGGGTCAGCCAGGCCTTGCAGAATCCTGCAAGATTCTGCACCCAAGCCCGTGCAATGCGAAGGATCCTGCAGAATCCTGCAGAATCCTGCGACCAAACTCGGTCAATGCGACCCTGGCCCTGCAGGATCCTACAAGATCCGGCGCTCTGGCTGACCCCCGTTTGCACTGACCCCCGTCTCTTGAGCCCCGAACGATTCACAAAATCATTTCGCCGGCCTGGTTGCCCCACAAGTAGGGGAGGGGGTGGGCAGGCCAACGGAGGGTGGACGATCCCGCGCTGTCTGGGGGGCCGGTGGGGGGGGCCCACGAGGCCACCGAGAGTTGTCGAACCGTACCCTTGAAGCATACGATGCTTTGACCTCCTCCTCCTCCTCCTCCTCCTCCTCCTCCTCCTCCTCCTCCTCTCCCCTCCTCCTCCTCCTCCACCTCCTCCTCCTCCTCCACCTCCTCCTCCTCCTCCTCCTCCTCCTCCGCTTCTTCCTCCTCCTCCTCCTCCTCCACATCATCCTCCTCCTCGTCCTCCTGCTTCTCGTCGCCCTCCTCCTCCTCATCCTTCTCCTCCTCCTCCTCCTCCTCCTCCTCCTCCTCGTCCTCCTCCTTCTCCGCCTCCTCCTCCCCCCAGTCGCCGCGGTCGTCCGCGAGGGTAAAACTGCGCCGACCAAAAGGACGGACGACAACGAAGACGACGACAACGACGACGACGAGGACGAGCATGAGGACGAGGACGGCGACGACGGACGACGACGGACGACGACGACGCTGACAACGACGACGACGCACTGCGGATGCACTAAGGTGTGTGTGTGTGCGTGTGCTGCGTAGGCCCGCTGTAGTCGTCGACGACAACTGCGGATGCCCTACGGGGAGGGGTGTTGCGTAGGCCCGCTGTAGTCTTGTAGCCGACGACGACGACAACGGCGACGACGACGACGGCGGCGGCGGCGGCGTCGACGACGACGCCAACGACGACCGACGACCACGCCAGCGACGACGACGACGACGACAAGAATGATGACGAGGACGAAGACGACGCCACAGACGACGATGACGACGACGGCGGCGACGCCGACAACGACCGACGACGACGAGAATGAAGACGAGGACGAGGACGAGGACGACGACGGACAACGACGGCGACGACGATGACGACGATGACGACGGCAACGCCGACGACGATGACGACGATGACGACGGCGTCGACGACGACGACGACGACGGCAGATAAACTGCTTGGGGGGGGCAGATCATAATCAGTTCTGGCGGCTGGATGTTCATTAGTCTGCCCAACTGAATTCACTATTTTGAATCCCCCAGGGGGGAGACGGGGGATGGGCACTTTTTCCATCGCCTGCTCCCACTACGTGCGAATCAGTTGCGCTACTATCCGCAAACTTGTCGTGGGGCCACAAAGAAAGGGTTGGGCAGAGGTGGGGTCTGGAAGGAAAATCGCTCCAAACGGCCCCTGGAAGAAGGACACACGTTCAGCGGGAGCATCCAGCTGGGCCCGTTCCCCAACCCCACCTTGTGATAACCCTCCCCCTACGAGCCCCCGAAATTTGTCCTTCTCGTCCTCGAGGGTCCCGTCCCTGCACACGCACCCGCGACCGCCCGCGCGCGTGCCTCACCGCGGGGACGGGGGCTCCTCCTCGGACTGAACTTGTTTTGTTCTCACGGACCCTTGTCCCTTGATGATATTCCTGGTATGATGGGCCTGATTTCTACCACCACCACCACCATAAGTTGAAGGAGGAGGGAATCCTCCTCCTCCTCCTCCCCGTCCTCCTCCTCCCCGTCCTCCTCCTCCTCCTCGTCCTCCTTCTTCCCCCCATCCAACTTATGGTGGTGGTATTCCTTCTCATCCTCGAAGTTCGCATGTCGGGAAGCCTCCGATGAGCCCCCCCGCGGTGCCGCCAGAGTCTCGGCGGGGGACTCCCTCGAAACACACGCACACACGCACACGCACACGCACGTTTACACTTACACTTACACTTACACTTACACTTACACTTACACTTACAATTACACTTACACTTACACTTACACGCACACGCGCACGCGCACGCGCACGCGCA